>MU228345.1:2083910-2110422 GCA_018584345.1 Thuja plicata
CTGATCTACCTTAAGCTGTTAGGCTTCTTCTCCAAGGCACTTGGCTCTGATACCAATTGTTAGAATAGTCCCAAAGGATAACTGAGACGGGGGGGGGGGTGAATCAGTTATCAGTAACTTTAATTTTTTTTTACTTTCTTAACTTTAGAATACAATAAAGTAAATGCTTAATCGGATAACACATTACACAACACACAATTTGATTACGGGGAAACCAAATGGTAAAAACCCCGGTGGGAATTAGCACCCACAATGAACTATACTTGTTTATAGTAATCCATGTTAGAAGATATTTCAACCCTGTTAGGAGTTGTAATTTACAATGCAATAAGTATAGTGATCTGGTTAAGGGTTTGACCCTGTTAGGACTCTTTTACAAATAACCCTGTTAGGGGTGAGGACTCATTGTCCAAAAGCTCACTTCTTCAATGGTGAAGGCTACAACCTTCTGTAGAAAAAATATGCACTATATATGATGATAAACTATAGAGTAGACCTTATGTCTTGATTAGTTCCAATGTATTGTAATCTTCTACTTCTTTACATAGACTCTTGATGAATAAACCACAACTGATATTCTTCTCTGTACATTTTTTGTCTCTTTTCGTATCATTCAAACTTAGCGTATCACAAATGAATTGCTATATGTAGCTTCCTCAAAGTATGAGATCATGGGACCTATAATACAACTCTTCATAACATCCTTGTTGGCTTCACTAAGCACGCAAACAATATTAAGTCTGCGCAACACAAACTGAATAGACACAACGCTTCACTAATTCAGCTTCACCAAATCAACTCTAACTTTGCAATCTTCTTGAAACACGTTTGGCACCTTTAGATAACTATCATCAACACATAACTAATCATGAATATACACATGCATATCCTAAAGATAGGTGCAACTCAAGAAACATGTTACATATGTCGGCTCTGAACATATACTCTTCCAGAACTGTAACTGCCACTAACAGAATTACACAACTTGACTGAAACATCATATCTGAATCTGCATGTATTAAAATAACATAATAAACATGTCTAAAAAATGTATCTAACCATGCAAGGCTTGATATCAACATTCTGGTAAGTACATACAGAATCCCTACTGTGTATTATATGTTGTCATCAATGAAAAACATACAATCAATCAACTGCACATAGACAAATCTCTAACAGGTTAGAGATGACCAATTCAAAGACTTTAAAGTTTATCAAATGGATGTAAAGTCAGCTTTTCTGAATGGTGAATTGAAGGAAGAAGTCTACATAGAACAACCTGAAGGATTTAATCTTTTAGATAAACCAGACATGGTATGTAGATTGAAGAAAGCACTCTATGGTCTTAAACAGGCCCCAAGAGCTTGGTATGAGAGACTTGATGGTTATCTTACCAAGATTGGATTCAAGAAAGGAGCAACAAATTGTAACCTATTCACAAGAGAAACACCTGATGGATTACCACTAGTTGCCATATTTTTTGATGACATTATCTTTGGAGGTAATGACAACCTTAGTACAACATTTGCAAAAGAAATGCAGAATGAATTTGAAATGAGCATGATTGGTCCTATAAAATAATTGTTGGGACTAAATGTAAAGCAGACAGATAAAGGTATATTCATTAATCAGTCAAAATATGTGAAGGGAATATTGAAGAAATTTAAGATGGAAGACTGTAAGCCAGTATGCAGTCCTATGATTATAGGAAGCAATATTTCAAAAGATGATGATTCCACAACAGTTGATAAAACATTGTACAAGTCTATGATTGGAAAACTCATTTATCTAACTCAATCTAGACCTGATATATCTAATGCAGTTGGCATTGTTGGAAGATTTGTAGCTGAACCCAAGAAGAATCACCTAATGGAAATCAAGAGGATATTCATATATCTAAAGGGAACTATAGACTATGGTTTATGGTATCATAAATTAGAGAATATACAACTTCATGTGTATACAAATGTAGATTGGGCAGGTTGTATTGATGATAGGAAGAGTACTTTAGGAGGAGCAGTATTTCTTGGAGATAGGTTTGTTTCTTGGATAAGAAAGAAGTAGAACTGTATTTCTTAGTCAACAACAAAAGATGAATATGTTGCAGCAACACTGAATTGTTCTACCATGGTTTGGATCAAGTAGATGGTTAAAGACTTTGGTGTTCAGGTTGATTATTCTATTATTATTCACTGTGATAACACTAGCACTATTAACATGTCTAAGAACCCTGTGATGCATGCAAAGACAAAACACATAGAGATCAAGTACCATTTTCTAAGAGATAAGGTTGCAGACAAAGAAGTGAAATTGGACTATGTGAGTACTAAATAACAGTTGGCAGATATTTTCACAAAACCTTTATCAAAGGATACTTTTGAGTATCTCAGAGAGAAGTTGGGAGTAATTCCCTCTCTTAAGTCTGATTAGAGAATATAGGAAGAATATCAGTCCTTTGTGACTGATAAATGGTTTACTACTCTACTTCTAGACTAGTACCTGTGCTTAATGATTTATGGCACCCTTTGCCATTGATTTCAAAGGGGGAGCATATAGTAAGGGGGAGCATATACTCTGGGGGAGTATAAACACAGTCAGAGGAATTGCAACAGTATAGAGAAATATTTGATGAGGATATTGAGAAGATTATAAGAGAAAGAGGACACCATGAATAGAGGATATTTTTAATATCATATGTTGCCATCAATGTCAAAGGGGGAGATTGTTAGTGATTTGTTTCTGTGCAGTTGATTGATTGTATGTTTGTCATTGATGACAACATATAATACATAGTAGTGATTCTGTATGTACTTATCAGAATGATGATATCAAAACTTGTGTGGTTAGATACATGTTGTAGACATGTTTATTATATTATGTTAATACACACAGATTCAGATATGATGTTTTAGTCAAGTTGTGTAAATCTGTTAGTGGCAATTACAGTTCTGGAAGAGTATCTATTCAGAGCTGACATATGTAACGTGTTTCTTGAGTTTCACCTGCTTCAGGATATGCATGTGTATATTCATGATTAGTTATGTGTTGATGATAGTTATCTAAAGGTGCCAAACGTGTTTCAAGAAGATTGCAAAGTTAGAGTTGATTTGGTGAAGCCGACTTAGTGAAGCATCACGTCTATTCTGTTTATGTTGCACAGACTTAATATTGTTTGCGTGCTTAGTGAAGCTGACAAGGATGTTATGAAGAGTTGTATTACAGGTCCCATGATCTCATACTTTGAGGAAGATACATATAGCAAGTCATTTGTGATATGCTAAGTGTGAATGATACAAAAAGAGACAGAAAATGTATAGAGCAGAATATCAGTTGTGGTTCATTCATCAAGAGTCTATGTAAAGAAGAAGTAGAAGATTAGAATACATTGGAACTGATCAAGACAACAGGTCTACTCTATAGTTCATCATCAGATATAGTGCATATCTATTCTACAAAAGCTTGTAGCCTTCACCATTTAAGTAGTGAGCTTTTGAACAGTGAGTCCTCACCCCTAACAGGGTTATTTGTAAAAGACTACTAACAGGGTCAGACCCTTAACCAGGTCACTATACTTATTGCATTGTAAAGTATGACTCCTAACAGGGTTGAAATATATTCTAACAGGGATTACTATAAACAAGTATAGTTCATTGTGGGTGCTAATTCCCACCGGGGTTTTTACCATTTGGTTTTCCCATAATCAAATTGTGTGTCGTGTACTGTGTTATCTGAATGTGTATTTACTTTATTGTATTATGGAGTTAAAGAAGTAAAAAGAACTAAAGTTACTGATAACTGATTCACCCCCCTCTCAGTTATCATTTGGGACTATTCTAACAATTGGTATCAGATAGGAAGTATATTGTAAGCCTTAAACTAATACCTGAAAAAATTTCAGAACATGATGCCTCCTATCTTGGTAAGCCTATATCTCTCGATGAAATCAAAACTATTGATTCCTTTTCCAATGGAAAAGCACCTGGTTTGGATGGACTTTCTGCTGAGTTCTACAAAAGGAATAAAGAATGGATATTGTGATGGGGGAATACAAAATGAAGTTGTTTGGCTCAAAAATCTTTCACTCTTTATGGAAATCATGGAGTCAGGTGAGAGAGTTAATTCTAGATAAGGGTGCTATTTGTGGTCCTCCCTTCTATGCTGTTGGGGACCGATCTATTTGGTGGGGATTGTGTTATAATGGTAAACCTCTTTCTCTAACCCAAAGTTGTTCTACAAAACTTTGGAACTTGAAAGGGACATCTTGATGGATGGGCACCTAGGGTCATGGGAGTTCCTCAGTTCTAAATTTAATATCCCCGCTTCACAAAAAAACATACACCCTAATCAGTAAGGCATTGAATGACAAGTTGAAAGGAGATATTATAGATTCTGCCTCATTTCTTAAAATTAGTAAATGGATAGATGGAAACTTATTGACTGTAACCACTACTAAACATTTGTATCACATTATTAAGAAGTAATCCTCTATCATTTCATGTGTGTCCCAGTTGTAGTGCCCACCCATAATTTACTTTTTAGTATTGATGCCAGAATCTTTTGGTTATTTTCATGATGATTAGGGATATGTTATGATGATTTTACTGACCCCATACTTGCATGTGTATGATTATTGTATATGTTTTATATTGTTGTGTGGCGTGTCTATCTACATTTCTCTATGATGTGTTTGATGTGGTAGAGGATGGAGACGTAGTCACTTGCATTGTGAGATCCACACAATCAACCAATCCCTATCATTGTCTGTTCTATATATTATGTACATGCTCAACTTTGTGATGTAGGTTTACAGGTACTGTGCATCAACTTCCTTGAATTTTTAGGATGAGCGTGCCCTATCGCATTATCTCAATGGTAAAAGAGGGGAGAACATTCAAGCCTAAATCCTAACATAAGCCCTCATTTGTCCTAAAATAGTAGACAAGTATCTTTTTGACTACCTTCTTCGAATTCATCGAGGTGACGCGAATTCGTGAACCCTTGTTTGAGCATGCTTACGTTGTTACATCTTTTCTATATTTTGATCTGGTCAGATTTTTGTATGCATGCATGAAGATCAATGTGGTATTTTGTCATGTTGTAAGTAAAAGAATAATTAAAGGTTAATTATAAAGTTTAAATAATTGAACCTTCTAAGAATAATACAATATTAAATATATAGATATTTAATTAATAGGGATTAATTAAATACCTATATTTATTAAAAGACATTTAATTAAAAGTCTAAAGATACAGTTTGAAGATTTAATTAAATATTATGTCTAAATGGAAATTAAAAGGTATATTTAATATAAATAAATTATTAATATGCTACAAATATTATTCCTAATTAAAAATAATAATATGCAACGTAATTGCATTTAAATAATAATAAAAAATTGATTTTTAATTCTAATTAAAAATTGAGTTTTATGAAGAATTAATTATTTAATTAAAAACAAAAAAGAAAGGAAAAAAAAAAAAAAGAGAAGAAAAGAGTAGAAGGATATATATATACTTACTTTGGGAAATGAAAATAAATAAATAAATAATATTTATTTATTTAATATTAAAAGAAGAAAAAGAAAGGAAAATGCGTATTTCTTTCTTTTAAAAATAAATATATAAGTAAATTGATTTTATTAAAAATAAATAAGAATAAAAACAAAGAAAACAATTCTTTTATCTTTTTTTTTTCAGGGTTAAGTTTTTAGGAAGTTGTCCTAGAAACCCTAATTGAATAGTTTTTATTTTATTAGAATTATTTTTGTCTGTTTTGAAAGGAGAGGAGATAGAGATTTTTTTGAGAGAAGAAGTTTTAGGAGACAGGTTACAGGTTTTGCATGGAGATGTTTAAGTTAAAGAATATATTTTTAAAGCTTGGGAGCGAAGTCTTCTTTTTGATTCTTCTTCTTCTTCTTCTTCTTAGCAAGTATACCTGACATTTTCAAGGTAGAAGTTTTTGAATCTTTTTGCAGTTTCTGTTGGAATGATTATTTTCTCTGTACTTGTTTAATTGTGATTTGAGTTTGAGCTAAGGTTCTTTTTATTTCTAAAATTTATATAGATGATTAGGGTGTTCTTTTGAGTTATTTTTATGACATGTCTAGTATTCTGTGATAATTTGTATGGAAAGCGTAGGAGAGAATGATTTAAAAAGGATACATTTTTGTTGTATATCCATTAAGGTTTTATCAAATTGTACAAATTTAGTTTTATAAGTATCAGCTATATGTAAGAATCCTTGATTATGAACTATGTGTATTATATATACCTGTATGTAAGGATATGGGTTTGAAATCATACGTTTTTGGATTAAGGTTGTGAAGAGTCAGGGTAGGGAATGGATTTCATGTTAGATTTCAAATTAAAAATATAAAGACACTTTAAGATACCCATTTGGATTTTATTTAACATATATCAAAATTAAAGAGGGTTCATTTGTACAGAAAGGGTCAAATATTGGATTTTATAGTGAAATTAGGCCTATTTGAGCTTGATTTTTCAATTGGAGCCTGACAACAACCACCCATAACTTTTACAACTTACATAATTGGAAAATTGCTTCGGTGAGAGTTTAACTAAAACTATTATGAATATGTTTCTTGATTTGTATGCCAATCCAACGGTTCAAAACAAAGTTATAGTCTTTTTACCAAACTATTAACCTTCATTCCTGAACAGTGTTGTTACAGAGATTTACTTTTTACACCATTTAAATGACCTTATCTTTAGGAATGGAAAGAATGAAAAATATGTGAAATTAAATTATCTTTTTGTTGATATAAATTATAGATGTGTATCACTTCATATGAGATTATACCATTCCAATTATCGACTGATGTGCATAGAGGAAGCACACAAAAACTCACTGTTATAAAGTTAAAATTGTTAATAAGTCTTATTAATTAAAAATTAATCAATTTGACAAATATTAAATAATTAATATGACTGGTCTAACAATTTATAATATAATTTTAAAGATCATAGAGATTCACTAAAACACCATATATGTTCCATGTGCATACTTTATGTTATTAACTAAGTCATTTATGACTTAAGAGTATTTTAATAAATATAATGATGTTATATAAATAAAGTTAAATAATTTGTCAAATGCATGCATGTCTTCTCTCGTGTTATTTTGGTGTTGTTAAGTGTCACTGTGGGTAGGTTGTTACCCTGGGGGAGTTTTATCTTTGGACTTGTACTGTGTTATGATTTTATGCCTTTTTGCTCTTTGGGTTTCATATTGTGGAAAGCTCATAACCTTTTTATGTCACAATTGGTCATGTGTTGTCTTGGGTAAATATGTGAGAGATGTCAAGTGTTCTTTGAGTCCTTGATCTTTATGTTATTTGACCATAAGAGGCGACAACCAGTATTGTGTTGAGTTATGATTTGTTCACTTGGTCACCTTGTTTTTTCTACTATGATTGTTAAATGTTTTGAGTGATGGTATCTTTTTATTATGATTCACTCCATGTTGGAGAGAGATGATTTTGATACTATTGAGGATCATTGATTTTGTGATATGAGACTATGAGATTTGGTAATTGTTTGTTGAGATATTCATTATGGGATGGACGATTTATTGAGATGTCCATTATGGGATGGACAATTTGGATCCTTGTATATGTACTATTCTTTGTTATGCTCTAGCATTTTTATTGATGACTTTCATGATTTAATACTTTATAAGAAGGCTTTTATGGTTTTGGCTTTATCTTCTTTTGGTCTTTTGGATGGGAGCATTAGGGTAGGTTATCTAGGATCATAGAGGGGAAGTGGCTTGCAATGGGGGCTTGGGCCCTAGGGGGCTACTAGGGTAACTCATTGTAAGTGACCTAATACATGATAACTTAATGAAATAATTTGAGAGAAAATATTAATAAGATTAATATGTGCCTTGTCCATTCCTTGAGTGCTAGTATAGGCTAAGGATGGGAGTGAGAGATGATGCTTGATCAAGGTCTTGCATGGTTAGAATTCTTGTTTGTATGAAAGGATTACTGAGCCACATAGAGTCACTTAGGGGCCAGGGTCTAGAGGGGCTATTAGGGTAACTCAAGAGTAGACTTATGTGATGATACTTCCCTATATGTGTTCTAGGTTCCTACGTAAGTATTTGGTACACTTGTTTTGTCTCTTGATCTTTCATACTTTTAACCTTGAAATCTTCTTGTTACCTTTTTATCTGGTGTACCTTTTCTTTAGTCTTTCTTATTTGGTTGTTTCCCATGTATGGGCCTATTGCTATCTCCTTAGCAAGGTGGGAGTGGACCTTTGGTTCCATGAGGTCGGGTGGTAGTGATTCTTATTATCATTGAGATCTGACATTCATGACTTTTTCTTGGTGATCCTTCTTGCAGTTGTATCTTATTTTTCCTCATTGTTGGAGACTTGCTCTTATATTTATTATGTTGTATATTTGTTTCATTATATCATTTGTGACATTCTTGGATATTGTATTGTACTTTATATTTGGTTTTATCACATACCCTATGACTTGTGCAGTAGATGTTGGTTCATTATGTATACCTTATGGTATTAGTTGTATCTAGGTTTCATTTAGGAAATGATGTTGTTGATTACTCATTTGCATTATATGGATTTTGTTCATTGTTTATTGTATTTAGTAGATTAGTTAGCTCACGTAATTCTGCATCATAGAACCCTCAAGATTTGTAATCTATAAATGAGTTACATTTATGAGTATGTATTGTCTTGTGTTATATTTCTTCCGCATTGTTATTCTTTATCAATTATTAACTTAAAAAAAACATTCTATAAACTTAGTAACATGTTTAAGGTTAATTTCTACTGGGTTTCCTGGCGAGGCGTTACACTAGTACTGGGGATCGGTTAACCCCTTTTCTAATTGGCAATTATTCTTTGAATATTTTTGGAAGGGCAAATCTGAACCAATTTTTTTTTGTTTTAGATGGCTTCTTCTGATTAAAAAACTTGATGTAGGTCATGTCTTATCTTCTTTAGGTGTAACTCCTGTTATTTGTAGTTTGTGTAATGCAGTTGAAACTTTTGAACATCTTTTTTTTGAATGTCTCTATGCACGCAATATTTGGAAATTTTTTCTTGGATCCCTTTGTCTTTGGAATTGTAAACCTAGTATTACTTGGAGTGAAATTATTTCTATTTATGTGGAGATATTTGACTCTAAAATGAATATTTTTTGGTTTGCACTTACAGACGAAATTCTTTGGACTCTTTGGAAGGACAAGAACAGAGAGGTTTTTCAGAAAGAGAAGAGGAAGCCTACTGAGTTTAATTTTAAACTCACACACTTTCATATATGTCACAAGTATCTATGGTACTCAGTATACCAAATGTAAATTCATGATGCTAGTGCAGGAAGGTAGTCTGATGATTCATAAGGATCAGGTGTAGTCCGCTCAATATGTCACAGAGTACCAAAGTTTTCTAGCCCCTACTAAAGTGGAAGATCTTAACAATATCCTAAATAGATGCCATGTAGATTCCAAGGAACAGGTGGATGCTAATGCAGTTCACAGTGTATAGGGTGAGCCTATAGAGTGGGAAGCAGGAGCAACAAAGACACAAGATTATGACTAGGCTTATAATGCATGGGCCCCAAGGGACAATAATAACAACCAAGATACTGGTTGGGAGTAATTCACAGTTCTGTTTACTTATCATTTTTGATGTAATTATGTAAAGAACTCATAGCCTGAACATTATACTTTGATAAGTGTAGGTTATAGATTTGGAAATGTTAACACTCCCCCAATTTTGTAACTGTATATGTTATGGGGGTTGTGGGTATTTATTGATAACTGGTACTGGATTCTGCTACTTAATTGTATCTTTTGATAAACTATCTTAATAGAAAAAAATATATTTTAATTCTAGTCTGTCATAGCTTGTTTATGTGTAATGCTCTTATTTCATTTTAGGATTTAGTTCAAGTCTAATATTATGTTTTTTTTTGCATTTTAAAATTTATTAAATTATTCATTTTGTAACTAAATTTACTACCAAATAATAGAAATGACCAAATAAACTACTAATTAAATGACCAAATAAACTACCGAATGACCAAATAAATGACCAGATGACCAAACAAATGACCAAATAAACTACCAAATGACCAAATAAACTACCAAATGACCAAATGACCAAATAAATGACCAAATAAACTACCAAATGACTAAATAAACTACAAATAAACTACCAAATAAATAAATAAAGGACTAAATAAACTACCAAATGACCAAATAAATGACCGAATAAACTACCAAATGACCAAATAAATGAGCAAATAAACTACCAAATGACCAAATAAATGACCAAATAAACTACCAAATAAACAAATAAATGACCAAATAACTACCAAATGACTAAATAAATGACCAAATAAATGAACAAATAAACAACTAAAATAGTTTATTTATAAGTTTGGTCGCGAGATAAATGACCGGAAATAAACTATCACTGATCATGTGACTAAATTTGGTCATTTATCTACAATTTTTGGTAGTCTATTTGGTCATATATTGCTATTTTTGTACTAGTACTAGTGGCTTCACGATTTGATAGGTTTTGAAAATATTGCATGCATAATACATTTTCCTCCGAAATGATTGCATCTTTTTGGGTATACAATTACGACATGGTATGATTTATATCCAGTGGGTTTCTTCATCTTTCTATCATTCGATTCGGAAGGAAGTTTTAGTGATGGTTTATGTCCATTAGGATTTTATTTTCAGCAAATTTGCTTTATCCTTGTTACCTAAATCTTTTGATTTTATTTGACAATTTGGATAAATAGATAATCATGATAGGTTTTAGCATAGATTTGCATCATTAGTAAGTTACATGCATTGATATATTAGAAAATACAAAAACAAGTACTAAAGTTGTTTTGCAGTTTGACGTCTTGAAAGTACCAGCAAAGGCCTCCTTGTGAACATTCACATTTATCTTCAACTGAGTTTACTGAGCAGGTTGTACCATGACCACGGAGAACCTTGGGAATAAATTTCTTATTCTTTCAAGAGAGGAAATTGAATCTTGAAGTCCTAGCAATTGAATTGTGTAAAAACAACGCTCAATAGAAGTGGCGCTAGAAGGAGGGCCTAAAGATTGAAAAGATGGATAAGTTCAGATCCTTCTCACTAGAACGGTTTGAGTGAGTGATTAGATAATCTCCAAAGAGGGGTGAGTTTCTTGAACTTACCTACCATCACAAAGCTTGTAGTGACAAAGGGAGATCCAAATCCGCTCATCATCCTACCGAACCCTTTGAACAACAATCCCACATTGTTGTCCCATTCATCACGACACAAATTCCTCAAAATTAGAATTTACAACATCATAATTTACAACAAATCTGCCCCATGGATTTCTTAGCTAATGCAAAAGTTCTCCATTGAATATGGTAGGTCAAATCCATGAATTGCCCAAAAACCTAGAGAAGTTTTGCACACATTTTGTATATGGAGAATCAAGGATGACAGAAGAACACATCCGTGCCTTCAAAGAAATTTGCAATTGAAAGGATATTTCACACCAAGATTTTTTCTACCATTTGTTCCCATACACCCCAGGTGAGTCCACATACAACTGGTACCTAAAATTTCCACACGGTTCTATCTCTATATGGACAGAGTTCGAAATAAAATTCCTAAACCAGTTTAAGTTGTATGTGGATCCTACCACAACACATCACCAGTTCATAACAAAAAGAAAGGATTCTACTAAGCCAATGACTATGTTCAACCATAAATTCTACAAGATGCATCATAAATTGGAAGCACCTTATATCATACCAGAAGCAACAATCATACAAGTTTATTTGAAAGAACTAGATCCACTCACTTCCATTTTTTTAAAGAAGATTACCTCTTACATGCATAGATACTATGGAGAAGGTGTACAATGAAGCCATAAATTTCACTCAAAAAATGGATCCCCAAGGATTAGGGAACTTTGACACCTTACCCACTTTGGGAAACCTTGATGCTCCACATCAGTTCTCTGTGATAAACCAAGATTTGTCCACCCATATGCCCTTATTGAAATAAATCCTGATGCAAGCACTTGCTGCCCCACCAAAAACCATCACTTATCCAAGCTATGAATCTCACAAAATTAATTTCTTTGAACAATGAACTATGCATTCCCTAAAGCCTAATAATCACTTGGCATCTAAATTGGATGTTGTAAAGAAAACTCTATTTCAATTGACCAACGAGATCACCTAGATGAAGATGACCCCATCCCAAAACCAAAGTGGGCATCAAAGAACACCCACAACTTTGAATGCCTATCCTCCGAATCAAAATCAGAGCTTCAATACCTATAATAACAACAACAGTTCATAGGATAAATAGTTTGGGAAACAAAGACCCAATAGACCCTATAACACCCAACTCAACACCAACAACATTTCCATTGATAATGCCAATGCTTATAATGCTGCTAATGTGAATTTTTCTGGGGCTCCAACCCTACACAAAGACAATGATGGGTGTGGAATAAATACAAAACAACAAAACCCTTGAAGTTCAGAGGAGCCCCCTATTCTGTTCAATGCAATGGCATTCGATTCTTATGAACCTAGAAGCAGGGAAAGTTCTGACGTCTACAATGAAGAAGAAGAATGTGTATTCCCGTTCCAAAAGGAGAAAGAAGATGAATATTTTGAAGTTTACACCTTTCAAAATGATCATCGGAGTCCACACAAATTAAGGAGTCAAAAGGTACCTCTAATTGATGGTATACCCCTGGGAAAACAACCAAATCCACCAGATCCCCAAGCTATCAAAAATCCTGCACCTCCTAAGGGTCTGAATGTTCCTACATCATCTCCACCAAACAAGTTTGTATGTTACAGAAATCCATCTTGGTCATCTAAAAAATACAGTGCAATCGAGGAACTAAATAAAATAAAGGTGAACATCTCTATGTTTGATATGCTTAAAGGCTACCCTTCCTAGAGAGAAGCACTCCTAAAGTCCTGGACCATTCTAGACAAGGCACAATAGCCAAAAATGCAAAGAACCCCACATATAATATTAACACTTCAGAAGCTTTCCCTGCAATGTTTAAAGACAAGATAGAAGTGTTGCCATTCCTACTTAGTCTGCGAATGTTCAGAAAAAATTACATAACTACTTGATTGATTCAAGAGATTCATGTAATGTCATGCTCTTGTCTATTTTCTAGAAGCTAGGTATGGTCCCCAAGACAAAAAACCTTGTGGTAATGAAACTAGACAAGAAAAATGTCAAAGTGATCGATGTACTTAAAGATGTGCACATCTAATTGGTTGCAGACCCAAGAATACAAGAATACATTGACGTGCACATAATGGATATTCCCAAGACCTATGGGATGCTACTACATTGAGAATGGACCAAATTTTTGAGAGGATGGTTGTCCACTGACTTCACCCAACTATGGATGCTGTGGAAGGGATTGAGCCAAATCAAGATAGATGCCGAGCCTAAACTAAAAAAGATGATTATAGATTATAACGCCCTAAATGAGGTCCTATTTATACAAAATGACCTAGGCACCTACCAGATGGATGAAATCCTCCTATTTCAGACCAAAGAGACTAAAGAATGAGATCAAAGTCCCATAGAAGGTCTGCAATATTTCAGCCCCAACGATGACATATTCAAAAGTTTCATCACCAATATGATGACAAGCTTGCAACACCTAGGATAGGACATAGATCCCAACATCCTCCTATTACTAGGATACTGTCGATTACACCAAATGAGCCACTTAGAATTCACATGTCCAAGTTGTCAAGATGTGATATTGCAAGTGCTAACCCAAATTACCTTACCAATCAAAGTTTTAGAAGGTCCATGAACAAAAGACAAGAACCCTGAGAGGGAAAACATATGTGACATCACTCTAAGGGCAGACAACCCCACTAGTCAAGACACCCAGACCAAAAGTCAAGATGGTGGATCATATTCATATAGAAAGAGCCCTACTCTTAGTATGTTCAATGATTATAGTACTTTAGATGATAGTGCCTTCCCACCCTACAGGAGGCCGCAAGAAAACCAACAAAGTGAAAGCGCCAAATCTCTGGATCCCGAGGGCACTCAAGGGATAGTGAAAGAAGAATTGGCCTCCTCAGATAGTGAGGGAGGAAAGGAGCGAAGGTCCAAAACCACAGAGTTTTTGAGAAATTTCCAACCCAAATCAAACCCCACAAAACAATACCAAATATGGAAATTACATTTCGATGGGTCCAAATGTAAACAAGGAGCAGGCACAGGGATTGAACTGATAAATCCAAGAGGTAAGTCTTTCTATGATGCCTATCGGTTATAATTTTTATGTACTATCAATGTTGTAGAGTACAAAGAATTGGTTTTTGGACTCCTCTTGGCTCATGAAAAGGGAATAAAATCCCTAAAAATGGAAGGTGACTCATAATTGATTGTCAAACAAATCCACAGTCAATATTCCCACAATGATAAGAGACTCTCGGCTTATCAAAATAGGGCATGGGAATTGAACAAAGACTTTGAAGCATTAAATATCAAATTCATCCTGAGAAGAAAGAATGTCATCATCGACACACTAGATATGTCTGCTAGCTCATTACACCCAATGGAAAAGTCAAAACTAAAGAAGTTCTCGGTGGAACTCATTGTGGCTCCAACTATCCCAAAAAATATTACCAACTTCCAGGTCTTTCAAGATGACCAACACATCCTTGAATTCATCATGTGTGTAGGTGTATTAAAAAATAAGATTATAGATGAAGGGAAGGAAGAATCCAAGGAAGAAGCAAACCCAGAAGCACCCGACAATCAGGGCATCATAAACTTGAGGACCAATTCTATACCTAAAGGGATGGTAGAACTATAAATAATTTTTTATAGTGATGTGACCATTATGAGAAGATAATCGGATGTACCAACCAATGGTAAATAATATGAAACATTCAACCTTGGCACAAAAGATGAGACAAGAGAGGTCCACATAGGGAAAGTAGGCATTGAAGAAGAGAAGGAGAGAATGGTCCAACTCCTCTCTGAGTATCAAGATGTCATAGCCTGGAGCTATGAATAATTGAAAACATACAACACCTCAGTCATAGTACACAACATCCTGTTGAAACCATAATCTAAACCTTTTTGACAACTTCAAAGAACCATAAACCCCACCATGGAGCACCTAATACAAAAGGAATTCCAAAAGTTTCTAGATGCAAAGATCATCTTCCCAATTTGACACTCCAAGTGGGTCAAAAATTTGGTACCAGTAAGGAACAAGACTGGTCAAATCAGATTATGAGTGTATTTTTGAAACCTGAACAAGGCCTCCTAGAAGGATAACTACCCACTCCCATCCCTCAATGAAGTGGTTCAAGTATTAAATGAGTCCCAAATGATGTCCTCCCTAGATGGTTACTCTGGATACAATCAAGTAATTGTAGAAGAAGAGGACAAGCTGAAAATGACATTCACCACCAAATGGGGGACATTCACCTATCAATGGATGCCCTTCAGTTTAATTAATGCTAGAGCCACTTTCCAAAGAGTAATGGACAAAAATTTCAAGGGGCTAGTTGGAAAGTGCATCATCATCTATATGGATGACCTCCCATTTTTTTTCTAAACAATGAACCAATCACATAAATGACCTAAGGAGAGTCCTTCAAAGGTGTAGGAAGTACATGATTTCTCTCAAGCCAAAGAAATGTGTGTTTTGGGTCACAAAAGGCAAGCTCCTGGGGCACATAATCTCAAAAGCAGGCATAGTAATAGACCCTGAATGGGTATAATCCATTCTCAAGATAACACCACCTCATAGTCGCAAGGAGTTGATATCATTCTTTGGGAAGATTAACTTAGTAATGAAGTTCATCAATGGTTTTGCTGAGATAGTAAAACCACTAAACGACATGATGAAGAAAGATGCTAAAATTGAGTGGACTTTCCTAGTGAGGAAGTCATTTGAGGAGATAAAGAACACAATCACTACGACCCCCATCCTTGTCAGCCTGGATTATACTATCCCCTTCAAGGTGTATTCCTTTTCATTTTAACACTCATGCATGGACATCCTCACATAGATAAAAGATGGTGAAAATGAGAGGCCGATAGCCTTCATCAGCTACCCCTTAAGAATGCCGAAGTTAGGTACCCTAATCTAGAAAAATAGTCCTTCACTTTGGTCAAAGTGGTAAAGAAGTTCTTACATTATATCCTAAGGAGCAAATTTTTTGGGATAGTCCATATGCCGCTGTAAAATCTTTGTTGATGTAAAGAAAACTAGGAGAGAAAAGAGGAAAGTGGATGGCGATTCTATAATAATTCAACCTTGAGATCCAGCCAATGAAACTAGTGAGAGGCCAAAGATTGAAAAAGATGATCTCTGAGGTAGAAGAAGGTATAAAGTGCCAAACTTACACCAATTAGGGTGTGATTATAGATATATGGTACCAGGATATAGTCTACTACTTACTACAAAACCACTGCCTAGAAGGGATGAATAGCTCACAAATAAGGGCCCTGAAAATCAAGAGTAACTCTTACATGATGAAGAATGGTTAGCTATACAAATGCAATTATGAGGGTCTATACCTGAGATGTTTAGACATGATTGAAGCAAAAAAAGTCTTGGATGATTTCCATGAAAAATACAAGATAGGCCATGGGTCAGTTGAAGCCACTTCCCACCAAATTTTGAGAGCAGGATATTATTTTCCGACGCTATTTAGAGACACCAACAGACATGTAAGATCATGCCAAACCTACCAGACAAGTTCAACTCAGGAAAAGAACCTGGTGACACCCTTACAACCAGTATACAAGGTACATCTGTTTGCCCAGTGGGGATTGAGTTTAGTTGGAATGATTAACCCCCTTTTGTCTGTAGGTCATAAGTTCATCCTAATAGCCACCGATTATTGCATGCGCTGGACGGAAGGACAGACACTGAAAAATTGCACCACGGAAGTGGTAACCAAGTTCTTAGAAGAGCACATCATAACCAGGTTTGAAATGTCATTCTATCTAGTATGTGACAATGCACCCTCTTTTTCCTCCACTACTATCATGCAATGGGCCTTTGAAAATTAGGTAATTCTATAGTTTTCTTCTAATTACTATCCACAAGGAAATGACATGGCAGAATACACAAACAAGAACCTAACAATGGTGATCAAACACCTCATAGATGACAACCCTAGAGATTGGCATACATAGCTAAAATATGCTTTATGGACCAACCATGTGAGGATTAGAAATTCATTGGGGACATCCCCATACCAACTGGTCTATACCTTGCAACTAGAATTCCCTATGGACTTGAAAATACCAATCTTGAGATTTATGGACCAATATGTTGAAGGTGAAGATCGAGTACAAGTTTGACTCATGAATCTCCTCAACCTAGAGGAGAAAAGAAATTTAGTCCTGGAGCATGTATCAAAGCACCAAGCCATCATCAAGTAGTGGTTCAACAATAGAGCCCCTATCAAATATTTCAAGATCTCTGACCTTGTCCTAATGTGGGACAAGGAAAAATAAAAGTTGGGCAGCCACACCAAGTTTCAAAAATTGTGGACAGGTCCCTACCAGATATCAGAGATTTTGGGAGAAAATACCTTCAGGATTAGTGCCTTAAATGGGGAATTGACCCCATTACCAATCAATGGGAAATTCCTCAAACATTATTTTGGATCCTAAGCAGGATTGCATTTTGTCCCTTGTATTTTAGTTTTTGTTTGTTTGTTTCTGTCCTTCTTTTCTTTCTTTCTTTCTCTTTAAGTCATGCTTGTCCTTTTCTTTCATCTGTTGTCTCCATTTTCTTCCTTTTTGTCAAGGCTTGTTGTTTATTTTTTCCTTGGGTCAGTGTGTCTTGGCCCCATCCCAAGTAGTCCTTAAAAATTAAAGCATAGGTATTTCTTGGTCAAATTCTCCAAAGAAATGTTCAGCGCAGAGAACATTCCCAAAGTCAGAAGTGACGATATATTCCATCGATAATCAGAGATATGTCTAACCCTCAGTCATACTGATCATGAGGTACACTAAGAAACAACACCTGAGAGTGTTGGTTTCTTGAGAATTTGTCAGTTGTGACCAGTATTAGTACATTGACTCGGGCAACCACCGATCCCACAACCCATGTCTAGTGGATGCAAAAGAAAGAGGGAAGAGGGGAGAAAAAGATAAAGGAACAAATGAACCAACCAAGAAAAGATAACCCAAAGGGTGGTTACAATAAAAAATTCTTGGTAGCACAACCTAATCACTACTCAGGTTACCCAAAAGAAGAATATGTACCTGCATATATTTTGAATAACTACATAATCTGAGTCATAGTCTGACTCAGGCAAACACTGGAAAAGAGATGAAATTGTTTTCAAGACAAGATTCCCCTGGATACCTCTAACTCTAGCAAAAAAAAAAGATGAGGGTGACTCTAGAAACCTCTTCAGGGGCTATGGATGCCCAATTAATAGTAGAGAAAGGTTAGATTGGGATTTGAGGAAAACTTTGTCAGGGCTATGGATGCCTAACTTGCAGCAAGCTCTTTCTAGGAATCCCTAGTCTATGTGGCGAAGGTTGGGAACAACTAAAAAACATTGTGGTCACCGCATTCAAAGGTTGAGAAATGAATACACACACACACACACACTGGAAGACAAGTTGAAGAATTCAATCTTGGGAGTTAGTCAAAGATAGTAAATATGAGCGGATCTTGGTTTTTGTTTTGCTGCAAAGTTAATTTCCAGAAGGGTTTTGCTGATAAAGAAATGCCTTGGTCATTCCTCCTTTTGCCAGGGATATTTGTTGTGGGTCCACAAAACACACCCCATTTTGGCCCTTTGTCCATGGGGACCCCCCCCCCCTTTTTTTTTTCTTCTGCTTCTCCCCCTTTTTGTTCCTTGAACTTTTTCTAGGGGGTCCTGTTGAGAAAGTGCTAAGCCTTTCAGACTTTTGTACTTTCACACTTTTGGATTAAAGAGGTCACTTGACCTCTGAAAGTGTGAAAGTGTGAAAGTGCGAAAGCTCAGGCTGACACCTTTCAGTGTTTTGGCCTCTAAATCATTGAAAGGGGTGAGGTTTTCCCACCTTTGGGGTTTCAGCCTCTACAACCCTGAAAATAGGTGACATCACCTCACCCGCGGGATATAAAAGTGACGCCACATATTTTTTCTCACTTTTTCTTCTTGCATCCGGGTGTGTTCACCTCCTCGCTCTTTTTTTTCTTCATGTGGATCTCTCATGATTTTATGTGACAGATCTATCCCTTCTCCTCGCAGCCCTAGAAGTTTGGCATTTTCTCATCCCTTTCTCTTCATTTTTTCCTTCTTTGTGTGCTTTGTTTTCTTTCTTTTTGTCATTCACATTGTTGGTCTTCATTTCTTCCCTCTCTTCCTGATGCTCCTAGGTTGCCATGTCCTTGGCTCTAGGATTTGTGGCTTTTTCCTTTCACGATTCTTTTTTCTTAGTTTCTAGTTTTTAGGGATTTTTTTCCTCTTTGGTAGTCGTAGGTTTTTAGCATCCAAAAGGCCAACAATGGACCCCCAATGTCAGATCCAAAACATAGAAAATCACTAAGTGGAACTCTTCAAACTTTGGACTTTTAGACTTGTGGCATTTTGCACAAAACAACATCCTCCACATTCGATACACCAAAGACAAGGTCACAACCCAAATTTTTGGCTTTTCACCCTCTAAAATCTCACCATCCTTGGAAAACCCAAAAAAACATTCAAAGTCCAACCACCTTTGACCTTTCACACTCCAAGGCATTTTCAACCTTTTGCACTCTGATGTTCCTTTTCACCTTTGGACTCTGCAAGTCCGAAAGGGCATCCTTCATATGAGAATTCTGGTAGTTTTCAGCCTTTTACATCCTAACATTGTTTTCAGTGTCCACAAGTCCGAATGGATGAAGTATCTACCAAGTTTCATTTGTGACTAATTTTGAGCCACTGCTACTAGTCGTTAGAGTTGTATTTTTTCTTTGCATTGTTCTTTAGTATTTTTTTCAAATAAATGCTGATGTTTGCATTTTTTCTTACAGGAAAGCCAGAAAGGAGCATCAGATTATCAATGAAGTACCTTTTCAAGGGGTACCACATGCTTTCCAAAGTCAGAAACCACCACCAGCATATTACCAACACAGATATAGGCAATGTAGATTGGAAAAAATTCTTGGTCAAGTGTTCCTAGCCTACTAGAAGGTCGTCTGATTGCACTGCCTTGGTCCTATCCAGTTTGGTGAATGCAGTTGCACATGTAGTATCATTTGTATCCTTAGAACTAATCATAACCTTAGCACACCATTATGTGTCTGATGAGAGGGAGATTAAAAATAGAGAGGGATACATGGTCTTGGATCTCAGACTAGATAATATTGAAGATGTCTTCCATCTCTAAAAAAGGATCGATCGATTCTATGATTTCTCTATTAACAAAGGCCTGAACTAGTTTAAAGAACACAGTCTGGATGCATACGAAACAATCAATCAAGACTATTTGATTCAATCAATGCCCAATAACAAAATTGGGAGGATAGACTTGAGGAGAGGATACCTCCAAGGATGACATCCAAGCGACCATTACAATGTTGAGTTGAGTGTATGGACTACCTCAGTCCATCCAACTTGAAAATTGGATGATCCTATTGATCAAGAAAATCAAAGGAAAAAAGCCCAGGTTTGACTGAGAAACCATTCTAAGTGACAACTTATATGGGAAGTTGATCTCATTAAAGCATAACCCAAAATTTTGTATGACCTAATACATGGTATACTTGCTAGACACAAGGGAAGAATACCTAGGACTTGTGAAATATGGGGCCTTAGACCAACCAAATGCATGGCCTTTCACAATCTACCCATAGTTGGTTAGGAAAGAAAATATGGATGAAGATAGTCCAGACTATAGGATCGTGAATGATTCTTTCATCTTTGCAATCATCTATTCAATAGAGGGTGATTATGCTAAAATATTATCATAAGAGGATGCTGCCAAGATTAGGGCAATAGGGGATTTCTACTTACAATTTAGGACATTCACTTACATTAGAGTAGAAGGATGTACTCTAAGCCCCAAGAAGCTACCTATATACCCTTCTGATTGGGTAATCATCATAGAAATGGTCAGACAACTCACATATGCATATGAGCACATAAAGCACAAGAAGAAGCACTGCTAGGATTTCCACATATCAATAGGCTTGTATACCCTACATGATATAAAAATATGTAAGTCTCTGGAATTTGAATGGGATGAGTGCCCACTACAATTTTATGCACACATTAGGACCAGGTTTGACCCCATAAGCACCTACAACCAAATTATGGGTAAACACTACGTTTATGAGACACATATAGAAGATCATTGGATCATTTGCGTGGATGATTATGAGGTCCAGATAAGGGACTATCATTGGATGACCTTAAAATTGGAAGAGGTGGCCCTAGAGATCAACATTACTCCCAAATCTTGGGACAAAGATACAAAATATGTGTTAGATCCTTTGTACAATGAAGACAAGATATGCACTAGGCCGATTCTAAATGCGTAAGTACATAAAGATGAAAAGGATCACATCAATTTCAAGGTGAGGAATGTAATCAAGGCCAACAAGTTGTGGATCAAGAAACTGTTCCCAATGGCTCCTATTCCCATGAAGCCACAACTAAATCTACCAACAAAAGGAGACAATAAGCGTAGAGAAAAGCCTGCAGTGCCTCAATTCAAGAAGGCCCCACTACAAAAGCCAGGAACAGTGTATGGTCATGAGAATCGAGTTGTGTATGGTTCTAATCCCAAGCATAAGCCACCAGGGACTAAGATGAATGGGAGTATAACTTGACCCATTAATCAATTGTAGATAGATAAAGGGGAACTTCCTACTACCTTTGGTTAGTCTCTTGTTATAAATACTACCACGAGAGAGAGAAGAAAAGTATATAAGAGGAAGAGAGATTCCACCTCTCCATAATTAGAAACCCTTTAAGAGGAACCAAAAGAGGAAGAGAAATATGAGGATGATATACCTCTGGTTAAAAGGAGAAGGTCCAAGACAAGTGAGATAAGGAAAAAAGGGTCCCAAAGAAGGCACACCTACAAGTGAAGAAAAAAAGACACAGGAAGAACAAGAAAATCCTTTGAACATGCTTGGTTTAGATGAGTTTCTCATGTATGACTTTGAGGACCTTGAAGGTTTTGGAGACCAAGGCCTGCATTCATTTGATCCTAAAATAGAATTTAACATAGGGGGATATGTGCTAGTAAACCCTCAGGTTATCCTCACTCCACCTCTATCTCAGTTTACAATCCCTACAACAAATGTACCACTCACAGGGATGAAAACAAACACAAACAAGGAGACAAGAACCCAAGGTGTATTTGGATCCTCTATTTCCTAGACCTCACGCACTACTCTAGAGGAGTCACTCAAAGATGTAGGAGAGGATAAGAAGATGAAAAAAGATGTAGCTCCCACTTCTCTACCTTCTCTTCCAACTCCTACTCCCTCTCCTCCACCTTCTCTACAAGCTCCTACTCCACCACCTTCAATTCCACTATATTTCTGCAACCCAACTCCCCAAGTACCACTGAATATGGGAACAAAGCCTCCTCTTCAGACAACACAAGATTCAATAACGGGTCTTAGGGCCACAATATTAGCCAGCTTCTTAGAGGATGAATATAAAACATAGGACAAGGATCATGATGCCACATTAGAAGAAGACAAAGATGAAGAAGGAAAAGAAGAGGGAAAAAAATGATGACCAGAAGGAAGAAGCGAGAGACAAAGATGAAGAAGAAAAAGGAGATGAAGAAGTAGAAATATAAGAGGAGAGGGTAACCCAAGATAAACAAGGCTTTTCCCTAGTATTGCATATTTCCCCTTATGAGCCTACCACTACCTTTACTAAACCAACTTGGTTTACTAAAGAAATTTAGCCTAGGATGAGGGTATATACAAAAGAAGAAGAAGAGGCAGACATATCCTTCCTAGGCCAAGTCTTCCATCAAGTTGAATCCAATATGCCAACAAAGAACATATCCCATGTCACCGAGGACATAAAGGCCCACTTGAAAGCATAGGTAGAAGTTCCCACCACTGGTGTCACCCAAACACAGGTAACCCGAGAGGACTACACTTTTGAAGAAGTTGATTTGGGGGAGCCTACAAGGGAAGGAAGTAAAATTGTAGAAACTCTGGGACTCAAACATTCTTTGGGTTTCATGGAAAAGGATGAAGATAAAATCAAGTCATTAACAAAGAAAAATGAGGCTCTAAAGAAATTCATTTACAAGATGGTGGGTCTCATTGACCCAGATTTCCCGAAAGCCTTATTATAGGCTGTCCTTGAGAAGAAATTTGCCCTAGAATTGTTGGAAGGCATGACTCATTCTTTCATGCAAGCATGCACCAAATGGAAGAATTATTTTGAACAATTTAGAGAAGGGATTATTAGGGAAATTTCTAGGCCATTCAAATTTATCCTTATAGAAGCCACCAGATTGGTGGATATGGTGGAAAGTGACACGGGATTAGACTTCAAATTGGAAAGATGGTAGGCCATACTACAAGACCTAAAGATAATCAGGAAGAAATGCTTCCAAATTTTGGTAAAGGTGTATGAAGGTGCACATTTAGACAATTTTGGCACATGGATCAAGAGTATAGTCAAGATGGTTAAGGTCTATGAGAAGTGCTTAAATCGTATACATCAGAAGCACGAGGGAGTCATGATGTGGGTAGAATAGATAAAAACTTTATTCACATGTATTGACTTGGAATTATACAAGGATGAAGAAAATCAAATTCTATGCTCAGCCAAAGAGGTCATGCAAAAATTCAAGGGCATCCTAGTGAGGGTTAGCACGAAATAAGATCTTCATAAACTCTTTTACTTCAAAGAGGAAATGCAAATAATGGCGGAACATGAGGAAGAAATAAATTTCTTCGCTTCAGATTTGACCACCTTTAGGGAGAAGCAAGAAAAATGCCCTAGTGAAGTGCATGAGAAATAGGTAGACTATGAGGAGGTGCAATAAATAGTGCAAAGGTGACGAGAAGCTCATCCAGAAATACTCCCATAGTGATTTCCCATTAAGGACTTAGCCAAATTTAAAGATAGAAAATTTTCCATACTTAGCCATTTTGTAAAGGCAAGTTTTTTGGCCTTTTAGCCTCTGAAAGTCTGACATTTTGAAGGACCCAAAGTTTGGTTTCCATAGTGAATTTTTTCCCCTGCCAAATTTTGGAGCAAATATCGAGGTCCAAATTCTGGGCCATTCCAGTGTGAGATTTTTTTTTAGCATGAAACTAGATTTTCTGATCAGATTGATCAATAATTGGGTTTTTTTTTTGCATGACTAAAGGTCTTCTATCAGCCTTCACCACATAGGGAACTCTAGATGAAGATTCCAAGGGAGAACTCAAAGATCAAAATGAAGACGTCAGTTAGAAATGGTGGAGATCCATTTCTTTTTTGTCTTCTTTCTGAGCCAATTCGACACTAAATTCATGGGCAAACTGAATGTAAACAGATCAAGGATCCATGCAAACTATTTAGCATCAGTTTAGTAGTTTTCTTTAGCAAGATTTAGATTTATCTTTTTTTCATCATTTATAGAGTTATTGAAACCCTAGTTTTAGGGTTAAGAGTTTGTAGATCAAAGCACCATATATTATAATCAAAACAATGTAATATGGTTGGATTCTTGATGTAATAAAGAGATACAATTGGCACTTCATTCACAGTGTGATTTTTTTCTGTTGTCTATGAGAATTTTATGAATGTGTTTGCTCATTCATTCCTTTCAAAGAGCCAATTGTGTTTGTTGTGTTTTGGATCTACAATTGTTTAAATTGGAGTTTGTTGTTGTTCATCAACCTTGCTATGACAAATTATTGGGAAAGATAATTATGTTGGTTCATGATAATTTTGTCTTGTGTGTGTGCACATTCTGGTGGCTTCATGATTTGACAGGTTTTGAAAATATTGCATTCATAATACATTTTCCTCTAAAAAAATTGCATCTTTTGGGTATACAATTGCTAAATGGTCTAATTTATATCTAGTGGGTTTCTTCATCTTTCTATCATTCAATTCGCACGGAAGGTTTAGTGATGGTTTATGTCAATAGGGATTTTATTTTCAGAAAATTTGCTTGGTCCTCGCTACCCAAATCTTTTGATCTTCTTTGACAATCTAGATAAATAGATAATCATCGTAGGTTTTTTCATAGATTTGCATCATTAGTAATTTACATGCATTGATAAATTAGAAAATACAAAAATAAGTACTAAAGTTGTTTTGCAGTTTGGTGTCTTGAAAGTACCAGCAAAGGCCTCCTTGTGAACATTCACATTTATCTTCAACTAAGTTTACCGAGAAGGTTGTACCACAACCACATAGAACATTGGGAATAACTTTGTTATTCTTTTAAGAGAGGAAATCAAATCTCGGAGTCCTAGCAATTGACTTGTATAAAAAAAATTCTCAACAGGTACCTAGATCAAGCACCTCCAACAAGGAGGGTGCATTTTTTTTGTATGTGGGTTAGTTTGGGGATATATTTACCTAGATATAAGAGGGATAGGTGCGACTCTTGGATTTATTACAGTGATTGTTCAAGTATTGGAGACTGGGAGATCGATGGCATGGGGTACCCTCATACTCGTAGAGCTATATCGGGACCTGCATATGATTTTATACCATAGATCGGTGCACCAAGGGCACAATATTGGATTTAGCACACTGCTAAAGGTCTGGGGATGTGAGCATATTTCTATTTTGTGCCTAGTAGGGAGTCAAGACAAATAGGTAGGTGAGCTGGTGGTGTATATTTGGAGGGAGATACAATCATATGGGCATGTAGATTGTCACGCTCTACTAGGGAACCCAAGAGAACTTAACAAAAACAATGCACTATGAAAGTGAAATAATTTTTTTTCTTAAGATATACAAGATCAATTATAACATAGTAGAAGAAAGTACACATAAGATACTAATCAAGATACATTTACATAGTTAACATTCTCAAGGGCTTTGAGATGTAGTAACATTAAGTAGATTAACTGAACTTCTAAGCTCAACCATAATATAATCACATGATATATCCTACATTCATTTTAAATCCCAAATTAAAGTATGAACTAATCCTTTACTTAACTATAATGAAGGAATATCAGTTAACAATTTCTGGTTTTGATTGTGTTGTGAATTTTTAGCATCAACGTTTCGAATCACACTCCATGATCCATCATCAGGATGAGCAATAAGAGAGCACAGGAAAAATGATAACAGTTGCAGACCTAAACAGGTTAAAAGGGGAAAGGGGTGGGAGGAAAGAGGAACAAGGGCACAAAACACAAAGAAAAAAAATAAAAAACACAAATAAAAATAAAAAATAAAAATAAGCAAATAAGACACTGAAACAAAAAATAAGCAAGATAAAGAAGAGCTATAGACTAGATATATTTTCAAACAATTAAATAACTAACA
>MU228345.1:2114976-2180716 GCA_018584345.1 Thuja plicata
TATTGCTCATCCTGATGATGGATCACGGAGTGTGATTCGAAACGTTGATGCTAAAAATTCACAACACAATCAAAACCAGAAATTGTTAACTGATATTTTCATGGATTGTGGAAATCTCTTCTCTTTGTTTTATAATGAAGGAATCACAAACCATAAACTAACATATACATTATAACTGAATCATGAGATATATTCATAACATCAATATAAATAAAGATACAATCTATAAACTACACTTGATACATCATGGTAAACAATATGATGCACTTCCATCACGCAAGTCACATGGATAATAATAGTAATGAGTCGAGTCATGATACTTTACAAGTATAGTAATACATCTCCTAAATCAATGTCATGAATCAACACATAATGGAATACACGTTATACATCTCATGATATAATAAACAAGTCTCCAATGAAGTATAAGAAGAAGCAACAAAAAGGATCATCCAAACTCAAGAACATGTTGTCAAATCTCAAATAGTAATAGAATCATTACCACCTGACCATGTGGAACTAAAAATTCCACCCCACCATGCTAAGGAGATAACATTAGGCCCCACTCAAAGAACAACCAAACAAGCAAGACTAATGAAAAGATACACATAATAAATGTTAATAAATGGTCATAAGGTCATCGAGTATGAGAGATCAAGACACATAATCAAGTGTAACAAATACAAAGTAGGAACCTAGAAAACATATAGGGAAGTGTCATCACATACATCTAACCCTTGGACTTCGTCCTAGCAGCCTCTCTGGACCCCGACGTCCAAGTGACCATATGCAGTATCATTAATCCTTTGGTATAGACAAGGAATAACCAATTATGCCAAGACACACGCTACACTAGATGACAAGAATCATCTCACTCCATCAGAGCCTTTACTAGTGCTCAAGGCATGGGTAAGGTCCACAATTATCTTATTAATGTTTTCTCTAAATAAATTTATTAAGTTATAACTTTATTAAGCTACTTATAATAAGTGATCTTGGAAACCCTTGTGGGTCTTGATGCTTATTGCAAGTCACCCCCCATCTATGCTCCTAGATAACCTACCCTAATGCTCCAACCAATAAACACCAAAGAGAAGATGCTACCAAAACCATAAAGGACTTCCAATAATAATCATGTCATTACAAAAATCACCAAAGTAAAAATGATGGAGCATAAATAAGAAAAATACATCGTGTACAAGGATCTAATGCATCCATCCCATAATGCACATCTCAATATACCAATAATCAAATTCATAAAGTATCATCTCCCAAGATAAATTCAATCCTCAAGGCATAAATTCATCAATGACATCAATATCCAAATAAATCAAATCTCAACATAATAATGGTCATCACCTTAATGATGAAATAACATAATTATCAAGACTTAAGAACATGTGTGATCACTCATAGATGCACCCAACCACACATAAAGCAACCATGACATTAAACTGGTTATGAAATTTCCACAATATAAACTCAAAGACTATAAAGTATAAAACCATAAAAGTTTGATGATCAAATTTCAGTCTCATAAGAGCCAAAAAGAACACACCTTGGTCCATAAAACATAACATCAAAATACACTCTTAAAATGTCCACAAAAGTATGAGCTTAAGTATAAACAAAAATTGGATACAAGATCAAAATGATTAACCACATAATGCATGCAATATAAATACATAAATAACCACGGTTACAACTTCCGAGCCTCTGGCATATTGTTTCCTAAAAGGTCATCTAAAACCTCCAATAAATAACCATAAATAATACAATGAAGTATACAAAATAAACCAACTCCGTATACAAAATGAAAAGCCATATGACTAAAATTCCCCTTCAAACTAAAATATGTCATTAAAATTTTTGCATATAGCACAAAATTCTTTATACCTTATGAAAAATACATTATCTAATAATAACAACCATTTAACATATATTAATTTATAATTATTAATATTAAATTAATTATTAATATTAATAATTATAATTAATTATATATTAAACTGATATATATAATTTTTATATATTAACGCTAGCACAGGCTGCCGCGTTGATAGCTATGCTGCCGCGCCAGTGGCTATGACTTCAGGGTGGGGGCACAATCCCCCGCCCCCTTGTTATTATTATTTATTTTAAATTTTTTTATTGTAAATTAATTACAGTAAAAAGAACAACAAGGTATAATATATAAATATATATAATAATATCACTATTATTTTTAATCTCCTAATAAGTTTCTTATAAAAAAGGATATTTAATATGTATATGTATCTTTTGAGTCTTCGCACCGATTGTAAATCTCCTTTAAACTTACTATCTCTTTAACTCCCCATTGAAAACCCATAAATGATGACATCAATGATGCTACGTGGAAAAAGGGCACAATGCCTTGAACCATAAAGAACTTCATCTTGCGTATTAAGGTAAAGTGACAATAGTTGATGAATTTAAATCTGATTTGTCCTTAGCCTATCCACAGCCTCAATAAATTTACACTTGGCGATCAGGCTTGATGCCTTAATCAATATCTGTCACGCATCTCATCTTTAAGGCTTTACGCCAACTAAAGGATCAACTCAAACCTGATCACACAATAAATTTAATTAAGCATTGATCCAGTCCCACTAACCGCCACATGTAACCAAGGTGCATTGCCTCAAAGACTATCATTCATGCATCTTCAACTTGAGGCAAAGTGTCAGCCACACAATGAAACTTGACTTGTCTATTCTTTAACTCTTTACCCTTGTGTAGACCCAGTCCCTCCATCCACCACATGTCGGCTACGCATGTTGCCTTGAACATTAAAAAGCTTCATCTTTGCGATGAAGGCATATCGCCCACCATTAGATTAAAAAATACATGCATGGGAGATGTAAAGTGTAAAATACTTTGGGGACTAACTTAGGACATAGGGAAAAATTAAAATGAACCCCGCCGAGACTTAGGAAAAAAAAGAGGGATGGCCCCGCTCGAACATGAAACATAAAGGAACATAGGCTAATAGGATTTTAAGTGACTGAAAAAGGTAACTTCATTTTATAAAAATTCCATGAAGGGTTTAAGGGTTTACCACCAACGACTATAAATTTGAAACTAGGGTTTAAGGATAGAGAAAGACTTAGCATGATTTTCACCATTTAGACCAGGAGATCTTGAAGATTTTAACAGTGCTAACACAAAATATGGTCTCTATCAGCCTTATATGTAATGTCTATTTCCAACATCTCCCCCTTTGGCATTGATGGAAATAGTTAGTGAAAAATGACTAAGTGTCCAACACACTAAATGCATAGAACTTAGACTTCACCAAAAAAAATAGAATAAAAAATAATCCAAATTTTTTTTCTTCTACGACAAATCAACATATTTTCATGCTCCTATACTCCCCCTTTGACATCAATGGAAAATTCTAGCCAAAAATTTCCTATACTCCCTCTTAGACTAAGTCTACCAAAACTTATCTACATATATGCATGCAAAAATTTGTCTAACTTACATTAGATTGAAAATATCTGCACATATTGTTTTCAGTAATTGTAGATACTTGTCCCATCCCTACTTGAGACTACTCAGTACTAATATGTGGCTATGAAATAGGAATTTTTTTCTTCCTCCACTGATAATTTGACAAGTTTAGAGGTACCCATGATATATTGTGCCTCTTTTACTGCACTGAATAAATTTTGAAGTTTGCGGGCAATCAAACTTCTTAATTGACCAACTTTTGCAATCATCTTCTCCTTATCCTTCTCTAGATTCTCAATCTTCTTAAGAAAAGTAATTTCTTGACTCTCTAACTCTGAAATAGAAACATTCAAGGGGTCAATTTCTTGAGAAATATGCTCCAAGATGAGTTCAATATCTTGAATCTTCTTCTCAATGCTTTCTACAAACCTCCTTACTGAAACATGACCTTTATGTTTTCTCACCTTCATTAAGAGCATCCCAAATATCTTTAATGTGGGTATCCAATTTGAGTCTATCATATGCTAAGGTTATTTTTAGTTATAAGAACCTCTTTTCACTTATCTCCCTTTTGACCTTAACTTCAACATCATATTCAAATGAATTGAAATGTGTACCTATTGCTTGTAACAGGTCCTCTACCAATTTAGAAGGGGTCAATGTGTCATCTTTGACATAAGTGTACATCAACTTCTCCAATATTAATGATTCCAATCCAAGAGTTTTTTGTCTTTCACATTATGTTGTTGTATTTCTCCTCTAGCTTGGGATTGAGCTAGTTCATCTAACTTCAACTTTTGTAGTGGTGTAAGTACAGATATATCAATTGAGGAAAAATATTCATCCATATCAATAGTGTCTCTAGAGATAAAATTTTCTACTTCCTTAGCAGTGTCTCTTTCTTTTCCCATACCTTTCCTTTCACTTGATATCACCACCTTGTTCTCCTTGAGCTCCTTAGGCTCTTTTGCAATAAATGCTGTTTGATCCAACATCTAATCAAGGTCAATCTCCCCTTCCTTAACTAGTTCCTCTACCTATGTAGGCTTCTCAACTACCATTGGAAACATATGATCTAGAGGTTGAATAAAATCTACCTTGTCTACCTCTTATTTCTTTCCTTTCTCTATATTTGTCTCTATACCTTTTCCCTTTGAATCCATGGTTCCTTGTTCCTATGTTGAATTTTATTAGTGTCTTGATCTGTCATTTTTATTTGTATTTTCACCATCTTTGGCTCTTTCTCCATACCTATCTCTATTTTTTGTTCAACTTATGGAACATCAGGTACATCTATCACATTAGGTACAACAACAATACTGAGAAATATAGCAATGGTTGTGGTACTGGAACCCAAAGTCTTTATTACAACTACAAAATTCTCCTTTTGTAAAAGTATCTCAATGATATTCTTGGTCTCCTCTACCGCATAATCTAGTTACCCAACCATTAATCTATTCATTCTTCTTTTTCTTCGAAATAGTGGTTCCACCTTCTTTAAGACATCTTTAATTTCCCCAATTGAAATGATAGGACATAATTCTCCAATTACTTGTTCTCTTAAATTTTTGTCCACTTTAATTATTGTATTCTTCCTTGTTTCTAGGATAGCATATAGAATTTTGGGAAGTTATGATGCAATTTCTATCACAACTCATTTGAATTTATACATGTATCTCACAATAGCTTCCTCAATGATTCTCTTCCCTTCACTATCCAACTTATCATAAAATTTAGAAACTGGCTTCAAATCACCATGTGTTGTTATTGTCTTTACCATGTCATTAATTGACATTCCTGTAGAAACCCTAAAATTGACATACTTGCGACCTTACATTAAAACGTTAATTTTCATCTATTAAGTAATGATTTTTTAATCATTAATTAATCTTCTATTTCTTCTAAATCCATTCCTCAAATCATTTAATAATTTCCCCAAAATGAATTAAATAATTAATTTTATTTATTTAATTAATTTTCATTAATTAATTAAATTTAATTTCCTAAAGTTTAAATTTAAATATTTAAACTTATTAATTAATTCTTCTAATTAAATTAATTTAATTTCACTTAATAATTTTATTCTAAATAAAAAATAATTTAATTATCTCATGTTTGAACACTTTAATTTAAAAAATTAATTAAATATTCAAATAAATCCTTTCTCAAGTTCAAAAAGGTAACTCTTGATCAAATTTTCAATTAACTAAACATCCCCTCTTCTCTCCAAGTTGAAGAGGTGGAGTTTACTGGTTTCTTTTTAGTTAACTAAAACATTCCCTCTTCTCTCCAAGTTGAAGAGGTGGAGTTTATTGGTTACTCCTTAGTTAACTAAAACATCCCCTCTTCTCTCCAAGTTGAAGAGGTGGAGTTTACTGATTGCTTCTCCAGTTCCTTTTGATCTCAACCATTCATTCTCCAATCTCTGGGATTGTTCTCATCCATCCATATCATTTCCATATTCTATATAATCAACCCTTCTCAACCATTTGAAGGATCTAGGATTTCAAGCTTTTGTGTACACATACTCTGCAGGATTCTTGTATGAAGCATCAACACATTCTTGTGATCATAATCAATATCATTTTATCAACACTCCCAAGTCATAGACACTGCCGATACCAATACTAAGCACTATACACAATATTTCAGAAGGAGTAGAGAGAAACAATAGAAGCTTCGAGCATCAGGGTTTGCATTCAATTTTTTTCCTCTATATTTTCTTGTTATTTAATTGTCCATGGATTTGTTCTTAATAATTTTGATTGCTTTCCCCCATTGCAAATCAGTGCTACTAACCTCTTGTTAGTTTGATCTTGGAGCAGGATTGGATCTACACATTTTTGTGAACCCGACGTAAATCGAACAACCTGATAATCACTTGAAGATGACAAACATAATTTACCGTCCTCGACCATACGACCACAGTTTCATTTTATTTTATTTTTTGATAAAATTTGTAATTTTGCAATTAACAGAATTTTTCCGCAACTGACAAAACTTTTCCACAATTGACTGGTTTAATACCTCAATCGATTTATGTGTTTCATAATCATTTTCTATAGTTTTATGTATCTATTTCTAGTATTTTCCCACAATTGAGTAATCTATTTCACAATCGCTAGAAGAATTTCACAATTGACAATAGATTACCACAATTGACAGAATATTGCCATAATTGACATTAGTTTACTGCAATTGCCTGCCATAATTTTGCATCTGATAGAATTATTTCGCATCTGCCGGAAGAATTTTTCAATTGCTCTGTTTATCACTTTATTGATCATATCTAATTTTTTTCTCAGTTTTTGAGCAGGAATGAGCAAATGACATATGTCCAAAAGGATAATCAGATGCACCTTGAGTTCTAGATCACTAAGAGTAGTCATAAGAAGAACTGCTAATTACCGCACACAATAAAGGGTAATATTGACAATCACAATTGAAGATCAAAGAAAATCTTTAAACAAGTATCTAGATTCTCAAGCATTTTGAAGCCAAGTACAAGGTTACCATTAGCCTTAACGGTCTTAACAATCCCGAAGTTGCTGAATATTATTCATTTTGATTGTTAGAAGGTTTTGGTACTAATCATTTTTTGATAGCTTATGGCATCGAAATAGTTTTAACAAAGCAACCTAAAATCAACTCATTTCTCTTTTTGGTGCTTAAAAAGAAAAGTGTATGCAAAACATCACAATCTCACTTTTCCAATTTGGTGCTTAAAATTGACAAGGTGATTAACAATTGAAAAAGGGCAAAAAATCTTTGAATTTGGGGCATTAAAATTGGACAAGAAATCTTCATGTACTTTGGGCTTAAAACTGAACTCGCGTGCATATATGGATGATAGCTTAGTTCACACTTGAAATTTTGGTACTTAATCAATTAACCTTGTGTCTTGAGTCATTTGTGCACTTGAACAATCTATTAGATTAATAACCTTTATAATTTTTTAGAAATGTCTGTCTGGGGAAAGCGCTTCTTCATCAGAGGATGACCTTAAACCGGTAATCCTTCCGATTGGTATATAAACAAGATGCAAGCCAAAGCTCCACTTTATATCTAGCCAAGCTCACGCGAGGTGTGTTGATGATAGCCTGGATTGGGTGGAGTATTTCTAAGTAGAAAACATGGTCAAGTAGGCTCTTAAGTGAGTCACACACATACAAAATGATTGGATAGACTCCACGAACCTTACTACAACCCATTAATTAGAGACCTACCCATTTTACCTCTAAATTTTTTTTTTATTATAGTGCAATGTGTTGCATAATTTTCCCCCAAGATTCCCATCATATGTGTTCTAGGATATTGCGTTGATGAAAGAGATCTTCATTAGCACGACAACAATATCTGGTAAAGGAAAAAATACGGGCACCTACATCATGGATCTTCATGTCCTAGTAGCATGATGATTGCTGTGTGAGCTGAAAAACATCCAAAGTATTGGGCCTATAATAATTCATTTTGAAGCCAATTGACCTAGATTAATATGAATTTCTTTATTTCAACCATGTGAAAACATTTCAACTTGCAATAGTTGTAGAACATACACATTTCATTCTTGGATCTTCAAAACACCGTGTCTATCGTGCTTGCTTGTATGACTAGTTTCCAAAATGCAAAACCAACATAGAAAACTTTCAAAATGAGTCAAACGTGTTTGAAGTCTAGGGTGTCAAACATAATCTATTCCAGAATCACATCACTATTCTACAGAAATCATTTTTATCATGAAAGATTCCCAATTGCTATCATTTTTCAAGACTGTCGCACTTTGCCACAATTGATGGAATTTTTCTGCAGTTGACAAAATTTTACCACAATCAAGCCCTTTATTACTACAATTGATCCTTTTATTTCTGCAATCCCTGAGATTTTACCGCAATTGACCTTGCATTCTGCTGTAATTAGTGGATTTTTTCTGCAATCAACCTATCAACCTGTGCATTTATTCTGTTAGCAAATTTAGATTCCTCTGTCAACACTCCTCATTTTTTTAGTCTAAAACCTTGGAAAAGACTCCCCATTCCATGTGAAGGATCAGTGTACACATCCCAATAAATAATGAAGAATCATTGTGAATCTCAAAACATCTAAGATCATCGATCTTTGACAGTTTGGCTATTGTTTACCATTGATATTTCAAAAGTTCAAACTAGATTGTCTTGATCCCATTATCTCAGCTACATCAATCTTTATCAACAACTTTGTCTCATCTAAGGCAAGAGCCAGAATCAATATCTTACATCACCAATCTTTGAGATCAAGAGAAGTCAAAATTTATTCCTAGAATTACCCTTGTCAAAACATAACTCAAACTCTCCTCGAGAGAATATCCTTTTTGTTTTCTTTATATCACTCATTTTAGTTCAAAACATGGATAACACCATGTCTCTCACACCCTATGGAGGACCTTATACTAGGTCAAAGACTAGAACCCAACTTGATGAATCCTATATTACCAATTTTCCTAGTGGGAAAAAGAGCGAGAGGACAACCCATTCAGAACCATTGATCCTACTCTTTACATTGAGAATGCACATTCTATTCCTCAAGGTTCCCATAGACCAACCATATTTCAAGATTTCATAGAGGAAGAGATCAAAGAAATAGAGAAAGATGCCTATTCCGCACAAGTGGTTGATGTTGTTTTGGAAAGAAAACTCAAAAGATTTCTAGCCATGTTGATGAAAAAGGGAGTCAAAATCTGATGAATTTAATGGATCAACAATATGACCTAAGAACCCACTAGCAAGACAAAGCACAACTCAAACCTCTCAAATTGATCCTATGTTATCTCAATTTTTTTCTCTACCATCATCAACGACAATGACATCAGTCTAGACTATACCAACCCAAACTAGCTCTACCAATCAAGCTAGTACATCATCCACCCAAAACATGATGGGATCCCAACTAACTACACCCCTAGGCACCAATTTATCTCAAGCATCGGCCTCATGAACTTTTGCATCAAGAAATCATGTTGTGTCATCAATTACACAAATGAGAAATAACCCATTTGTGACTACTCAGACATTGTAGTCTATCCCTACTAGCTTTGGGCTCAATACTTCACTCCCATAGGGATATATCTCTATGGGTTTGACATTCAGTCAATGTCCACCAAAGGCTACACCTTTATTTCAATAGGGATACCAACAACAACAGCAAAAAAAAAACAATCTCGGACCAACCAAATTCCTTAGTATCAGAATCAAACACCGGGAGATCAATACCAAGTCCCAATGATTAGATCATATGTTCCAACACAAGGGACATAGAGGCAAAGCCTTATACCTAACATGACACAAAGATTCAATGATGGGAACGTTCCTAAATCTCCAAAAGACATACTGATACAAAAAGTGCAAAGTATACAAACACAAATGATGGACATGCAAAATCAGGGGCAAACCAAGTCTTACATAGTAGAGGACTTATACCCATACCCATTTGATCACTCATTGCACATGTCTCCATTTCCCACTCACTTCTTAGTGCCCAAATGTGACAAATAAAAAGGCAATACCAACCCTGTAGAGCATATCAAAGAGTTCTTTTCTAGCTGCATTGAGGTTGCACATGATGGAACTTACCTAATGTGACTATTTCCATAGAGTCTAGCTGGACCAGCAATGGAATGGTTCTCACACCTACCCCATGGCATAGAGTCTTGGGGAGAATTGGCCAAAAATTTTATTTCTCACTTTCATCATAACATCGAACGCAAGGTCAACATCAAGGACCTCTGCGACATTAAGTAAAAAGATGGAGCAACACTGCAAACAAAATAACATATGATGTGCCCAAAAATGACCTAATAGTCATGTTAATTGACAATATCATCCCAGATATGTCATTCAAAATAGAATTGCAACTTGCTCCAAATTTCAAGCAACTCATCAAACGAGGAGTTTGATGTGAGAAAAAAATTGGTTAAGAGAGGAATCCTTGTAGATCCTACCCAAAATAACATGAACAAGAATGGAACAGATAAAGAAAAATGTTGGAATAAGAACAAAAATGTCACCAATGATGGTGTCATTGACGTCAAAATAGTCAACTATGCTCAACCCAAGGTTTCACTATAAGGAGCACCCATGTAAAATAAAAAACCCATGTTACACACTCAACAAGAGAATTCTCAAAATAAAACACCCAATGTTCAATCAACATCTGTGTCCAACAACTAACCCAATGCGCAATGGCCACAAAACTTTCTATTTCCTAAACACAACTACACACTATTAGAGAGTCGATAGAGTCAACATCGAAAAAGTTGATTCAAACCAATAATATCACTCTGCCCAAAATCAGAGAGTACAAAAAATGGTGTTGTGAACCCCAGTGGTGGAATGATAACAAATTTTGTGAATATAATCAGTTAAAAGGACACAACACCCAAATGCTACCGATTGAAAAATGCCATACAAGATCTAATCGACCAAGGGATTATCGATGTCACAAATATCCAATCCAAGGGTACAAATGATCACACAATATTCAATGATACATTCCATGATCATAACAAAGGGAAAGCCTCCACGTCTGGTGGATAGTCTAAGAAAGTGAACTACACCTACACCAACTTTGATATCACAATCAATTGCATTAATCCTTCAGATAAACGAGTTTCTATGATTACTATCAGAGATCGCAATGCCAAATGCGCTATCATAACATGACATTCTAAGGTTTTTTTGCAAGGAATTCCTTCCACCTCAGCCACATTAGCTAGTCCTACAAAAACCTCCAATCCACAGACTAGTCTAGTGGATCAGCTAAAGTGCACACCTTCCCAGATCTCCATGTTCAACCTATTGGGCATATCCCCATAGCATAAGAAAGCTCTAGATCAAGCCCTTCAAAATGTAGTTATCGCATGAGACATAAATCCAGAGAATTTACAAACCATGGTAAATTACATCGCTGCTAAAAAGTATGCTACATTTACAAACCATGACATGCTGCCGCACAAGCCTCTCCATAATTATCCCCTACATATTCTTATCCAAGTTTACATACACACAATATGAAGAGTCCTCATTGATGGTGGGGTTGGGTTAAACATATGTAGTCTGAAAGTGATAAAAACCTAGGGCTATTCTAAATCTAGCATTGATGTCACCAGGAGGATAAATATCAGGGCATATGATGAGGAGGGAAGATCTTCAAAAGGTATCCTCATGCTACCAGTCAGGATAGGTCCAATCATAAAGAACAACCCATTTCAAATCCTAGACCTAGATTTGGGATATAACATGTTACTGGGAAGGCAATGGATACATGAGATGCAAGTTGTCCCTTTAAGTTATCAATAGTGCATCAAGTTCCCATAACAAGGGGCAGAGATGATCATTAAAGGAGATCCCAACCCATTCTAATACTGCAACACCATAAGAAGTAGTACAAATAATCAAGTTCCTTCAAATCAAGAAGCAAGCATTCCTTCTACCTCTGATTCTATTCCAAAAGACATACCAAGAAAGGTGGGGAAGATATCAATCAAGGAAAAAGGGCGTGGTGAGTATAACTATGAGGAAGATTTTACCATCACTAACATGCCTCAAAATCCTAGATCATATGGCATGCCCAACCGGTGGAAACACATAAAACTCTGGAACTAGTTCTATTCAAATGTCCACCAACCACATTTTCCAAATTGGGGGACATAGCTGAAGAAAACCCTTTCAATCCAGATATCAACCCTTGGTTGTATAAAGACTCTTAAGAGACACATAAGAAAAAATACATCTATCACAATATGGGGCTGGTTTCACTATGCTGCAAAAATTTAGATATAATGGTAAGACTGGTATGGGGGCAAGATAATAAGGCTTAATATAACTCTCTTTACTGCCAACACAAAGAAACAAAAGAGGGTTAGGCTATGGAAAAAATATAACCAGTACAAGCATCCGAGATATACCCATAGACCAAGATTTAATTACAGAATTAAATCGGGGGAAAAATATGAAACATGCCCTGATCAGCAGTATACTCTAGTGGTTATTGCCATCGGAAGTGGAACCCTATTTTCCCAATTGAACCTTAATCAAATTATCTAGGACAATGAAAAAAGTGAGATAACTAATGAGCATTCTAGCATGACCAATTCCCATGAGTACGAGTGGTTAATCCTTAGAAATTTTGAGTCACCCATCCCAGAATATTCCCCCTGGTCCATCAGTACCATACACCTTGAAGAAATTGTTGACCAAATGACCATAGAAGACCAACCATGTATCGATAAACATGTCAATGCCAATTCCTTATGTGGTGCATCCATGTCCCATTCCCAATTTGTCAGAACTATCACCATAGTCTCATTCACCCAAGAAGAGTTATCCCCCATGCACACCTTTGTCTAGTCTACCCCAAGCTGATAGAATGGGACCAATAAGGAAAACCTGACATAGATTTTTTTGAGAATGATGAAGCCATCAAAAAGTTCATGAGACTTTGAGAAAGCATACCATCAGGAGACCATAAAGTAGGCTTCTCCTTTAACCTGGATAGATCGACATACTTTGGGGAGGAGGCTCCTCTTTCCATTGACAAAATAAAAAATAAAAGAAAAATAGAACAGTCAGTAAGTGAAAATCGCAAGGCACTTTCTGACCATAAAAAATAAATAAAAATAAAGGACATATCTTCTGGTGAAAAACTCTCTGAGGTACCAGAGGATGGAAAGAAAAAACTACTCCCCTTAAAAGAAGAAGAGTCAATGTTACTAGAATAAGAAACAAAAGAAGTCAATATAGGGGATGAAAAGGACCCTAAACATATCTATTTGGCTAAATCTCTTACACCAAAGGAAACAAAACAATTCATTAGTTTCTTCAAGGAAAGACAAATCAGCTTCACATGGTCTTACACAAAAATTCTAGGTTTGGATCCGAAGCTAGTGCTACATCATCTTCCACTATTAGCAAATGTAAAACATGTTAAAAAAATATTGAGAAAGATGCATCCACACATTGCTTTACTTGTCAAAATAGAATTTAAGAAACTCCTGGATGTAGGCTTCATAAGACCAATTCCATATGTGGATTGGATATCTAATCTAGTGTACATAACCAAAATAAATGGTTAGATCCATATATGCACATATTTCATAGATTTGAACAAGGCTTGTCCTAAGGACGATTTTCCTCTACCAAACATCGACATGATAGTTGACCTAACATCAGGATACCAAATATTATCACTCATGGATGACTTATCTGGATATAACCAAATTAGGATTGCACTAGAGGACCAACATAAGATAGAATTCACATGTGCATAGGGAACTTACTGCTGGAACGTGATGTCTTTTGGCCAAAAAAATTCAAGTGCAACTTATCAAAGTGAAATAACCACCATCTTTCATGATATAATTCATAAGACAATGGAAAACTATGTCGATGACATACCAGCCAAGTCAATGCTCACGGAAAATCACCTACAAGTTTTGGGTCTGATATTTGATTGAATATAAGAGTACAAGTTTAGACTCAATCCAAAGAAGTGTGCATTTGGAGTTACTACTGGAAAGATCCTTGGTTTCATAGTATCACATAGAGAAATTGAAGTAGACCCAGAAAAGGTCAAGGCCATCCTTGACATGCCACCACCAAAAAATATGAGGCAACTATGGGGTCTACAAGTTAGATTGCAATCTATCTCATGATTCATCACCCAATTGGAAAACAAGTGTCACCCAGTATAGTACCTACTGCATAAAGATATGATCTTTATATGGATAAAACAATGCGAGAAAGTGTTTTAAACCTTCAAGGAATATCTATTGAAGTCCCCTATATTGGCGCCACCCATTAAAGGTAGACCACTCCTCTTGTATATCTTAGCAATAGATTCAACACTAGGTGTTCTCTTGGTACAACATGATGACCAAGGCAAAAAAAGATCCATTTACTACCTCAGTAGAACATTGGTGGGCTACCAGATAAATTATTCAGCAATTGAAAATTCATGTCTCGTAGTTGTCTTCACTTCCCAAAAGTTAAGACATTATATATTGAGTCATCATTAAAAGTAATAGCACACATTGATCCATTAAAGTACTTGATGAGTAAAGAAGCACTAATAGGTCAACTCACCAAATGGATCATGATCTTAAGTAAATTTGACATAGATTACGTGGATCAAAAGGCTATCAAAGGGAAATTAATTATGGACCAACTAGCAGAGGCACCAATACAAGATCATCAGCCTATAGTGTCCAACTTTCCAGATGAATCCATTCTCATAGTACAACCAACAATAGAGTTTTGGAAACTATTCTTTGATGGGTCATGTACAAACCATGGTGCAGGAGAAGGGATAGTACTCATTACTCCAAATAATGATGCAATTCCTAAGTCTTTCCAACTTAACTTTCCATGCACAAATAACATAGCTGACTATGAAGCTCTAGTCATCGGATTGAAGACAACTATACAATGAAGGATAAAGAACCTGAGAGTCTATGGTGATTCTCAATTGGTCATTAGCCAAGTAAACAATGACTACATGCAAAAAGATGATAAAGTGATCCCATGTAGAGAGATGATGGACAAGTTGAAAGATTATTTTAATTTCATTGTATTCAAGCAGGTTCCAAGAGTTCAAAATAAAACAAAGTATGCGATGACAACTATAGCATCATTGATCAAAATTCTAGGTAACGAAATCAGATTCCAATTTCTAGTAGAGAAACTAATGATACCCACATTTCAAGATCCAATCACAGATTCAGTTTGCATCCTTGTTGGTCCTAATTCCCCCTGGTACCATGATGTATACAATTACCTCCAAATTAATATCCTACCGCTTGACCTGTCAAGAAACCAAAAGAAGTCCCTCATCCACCAAGCCTCTAGGTACGCTATTCTTGCTAGTACTATATATAGAAGAAGTCTAGATGGAACACATTTATGATGTATCACTTCCATAGAATCCCATAGAGCCTTATACGAGGTACATGCAGGAATATATGGGGCACACGTAGGTGGAAATAGTTTGGAAAAGAATATTATTAGAATGGGATACTACTGGCTCATATTAGAGACAAATGCTAACAAATATGTTCAAAGGTGCCGACAATGTATGATTCATGGAGATCTTATTCATGTACGAGCTCAAGAGTTCAACCCCATCACTTCACCATGGCCATTTTCATAATGGGGATTTGACTTAGTGGGTAAATTTACACCAACATATTCTAATGGTAACAAGTACATCATTGCAATGACAGAGTACTTTACAAAATGGGTGGAATAAATTCTTCTCACATACATTACTTGTAATAAAATATCCATGTTCATACTAAACAACATCATTTGTCGATATGGAATCCCTCAAACCATACTCACATATCATGGTACACCTTTACAAAATAAAGATGTTGAAGATCTCTGTGATGAGTTCCAGATAAATAAAGGTTTCTCTTTGTTCTACTATGCCCAAGGGAATGGGCAAGTAGAAGCCACTAACAAAACCATCTTGAATATCTTAAAGAAAACAATCAATGAATCTGGGTGAGACTGGCATTTGCAGCTTAGTACCACATTGTGGGAATACAAAACTAGTGTGAAAACACCTACATGATAAAATCCATTCTCAAGAGAGCTTCCAACATGAGTGGATAGCCACATATATCTCGATCCTTGCTATGTGTAATCTATGGCAAGGTTGAACCAATTTCCTTGTCTATTTCTAAATTAGATTCTAAGTAAGGTGTACGACACATTATGTACCCAAGGATATGAATATTGAAGGTCATTGCGGGTCACATATCTTACATTACACATGAACAAAATATGATTCTTAATATCAAAAGGAGATAACTGACAAGTTGTCCGAGCCTCTATGCCTTGATGCTTAGGTTTATTTTTGACATTGCACCCAATACACATAGTATTCATACTTTCATGATACATTGTGGGTATTAGTGATAGTTGTCCTATCCGATGATGTCCATTACAAAAAATGCCCAATGATGATAAAAATGCTACAATGTATACATATTAGTGAAAGTCCTAAGAGTCTACATGTAGATGCATTTAAAGATTGTATGATTCATTTTCAGAAAAGCACAAGGACTTGAGATCAAAATGATTTCCTGGTTCATCCGAAATCCAATTTAAGTAATTAATCTATATTAATGATATCAATGTCATTACATATCCATGACATACATTCTGCATTCATAAATGAGAAAGAGAAAATACAAAAACAAAGCATTCCAACATTACATTTATTTTTACATCCTAAGTGCATCCATACATATATTTGCATAAAGAAAATCTCAAAAACATACATCTGCATATTCAGCTAGAATCATTCAAACACATTTATATATCAGTAATAAACCAAAGAGCATAAATGATGTCATCACATGAATCTATTCTAAATCATCAAAAGAACAAGTACATTATCACATGTACATCAATCTAAACATCTATCAAGAAAGAGAACCCATGAACATATCATGATCAGAAAAAACTATCTCAGATATATATCAGTGATAGAACAGATAAAAAATGTGGGACTATTTATAAAAAAAGTATCAGTATAATCAAGATGAAACATATATACATGTATAAAAGTTTGTAGTACAATGGATGATCTTAGAAGGATCAATATACAAAATATCTCAAAAGATTAGAAAGACAATATCAGGTCTGACTACCACCCTCTCCCTAATCTGGATGAGGAGGAGGTGGTGCATCAACTCAAGCATGATGAGGTAGTGGAGAAATTCTCTAACTATTGTGCCACTCTAGAATACAACGGAGCTCTCTGTGCCTCTAGAACTGCTGCACAATATAAAGCAAAGTAGTATGCAGCTCTCTAGCCCTGATGCATAGCTATACAGGCATATACATCTTTCTCATATCTCATAACCTCTAACTGTCTATCCCTATCTACCAACAAAGTATCCAAAGTAGTGGTCCGGGATCTGAGCTTCTTACACTCTCTCTGACACTGTGATAAGGCATCTCCATCTCTGCCAGAATCCCTTCCTATATCTCTAGGAGGATCCTGTCTAGGAGGTCCACCTCCTCCACTTGACACCTATCCCGATAAACTCTTCTATTGTCGTTGCTGCTCTTTGGTCAGTAAAGGACCTGGATCTATCCATGGAGGCATGAAATTGAACCAATTCTATCTACCACTAGCACCCTCTCCGCTACCACCCACACCACCATCACCAACTTCACCACCACCCATATCATCTCCATCATCTCCATCATCTCGGACATGTCCACGACCTCTTTCTAGAGGAGGGCATCTACCGGGTAAAAGCACAAAGCTGTGTCACGTTTCAGGACCACTTATCAGCACAGCTCAATTTGAGTATTTCTAAATAATTTTTTTTTTTTGTCAAACATATAGTGTTGCTAGATTCATTCTAGCTAAGCTAGATAAGTGGTTAAACTTTTCCAATTGGAAATCTCTATTAAATGCATGTTTTATACCAATTACCAAAGAAATAAAATTATTTCAGAAAATTGATGTTTCAATAACCCCTACTCTTTTTAATGACATTTTTTAAAAAGTATTAAAAATACCCTTTTGTAGAGCTTAGAGTCAAGATTATTTTCATATAAAGTTTATAGTATTTTGATTAGATCTAATATATTATAATTCCAAAATACAACAAGTAGGTATTTTAACATTTGAGAAGATGTTGCTTCAAATAAATAAAAAAATAGTAAATCATATCAAAAAATTTTAAAATTTATATTTAACACTAGAGGAGAGTGTCCTCTTCAATAATATGTAATTTTTTTTCTGAATGGTGTAGATTTGATATGGGAAATTTGGTGGGAGATAAAAATTGCCGATTTCAGATAAGTTCAACTTTGAGCAGTTATAACGGAGAAAATGTACATTGAAAACCAATCTTTCTTCTTTTCTACACTAGCTATACATTTTATCTATAACATATTTTGAAATAAGAGGAAAAATAGATTATTTTCATATGCTTGTTTGGTGGTAACTAGACCCCAAATTTTCAATAGTTTTCAGCAATGGAAAAATGGACTTAAAAAATTACAAAACTATGTCAATTCTTGTTAAATTTTTTTTTTTAAAATTATAGGCATAAACTTCATCCATTTTTACACATTTCATTAGTATACATCATCCTCAAATTATAAACACAAATGTGACTTTTTATGTCGTTAAAGTTGAACAGTTTGCATGCTATGATCCTTTTCCTTTATAAAAGTGTGACACGGGTTTGCCTTTTTACCCTACCATCTCTCCCATCTCTCTAAGCCCTGCCTCTAGCTCTCACAGGTCTATCATCTATAGGATCATAATCTAGGGCATCCTCTATGCAAGGTGCTACCTTGTCTAGTGCTGTAAACCGAGGAAAGAGATACTGTAACAAATGAGCAAGATATCCATCCGTGCACCCAACATCTGCAACATCGAAAAGGTAATCCCGTCCAGCTGCAACCATCTGACTGATCTCTAGCTCTATAGTCTCCTATACTAATCGAGCCCCTCAAAGTGGCTCCTCATCATGAATACATGCATATGATGTCAAATAATGTGACCTGCCCTGTATACAACCATACTGTTGTAGCACACGAGTAACAAGAAACCTCTCAACGATGTATTGGGTCCGACCGATCAAATATCTACTGTAAAAAAAAAGGCATCTGACGCCTATCTGAGGACCACTACTCATAATCCAAGCATGACCTCCATATGACCACTGTGATGTCATCTAGAACATGACGCCAATACTCTAGCTTACCCAGATAGGGCTGCTGGATGAATCCTGAATACATATACACATATGGATGCTCTGGTGCTCTTTGTCTATCTACAATCGGCCATGTAACTTGGATGTGCTCCCAGGCCCATATCTGCAATATCAGAATCCCTACTGTCATACTATGGGAGTACTCATAAAAAATCTCATGTAACTCTCTGTATATGTGGGCTAATATACAAATTCCCCAGCCAAATCTGTGTGATGAGATGACCATCTTCTCTAAGGTCTCAACCCAACCACACATAAATCTATGCTGACCTCTGTCAGGCATGAGGATATGGTGCAGTGCACCCATGACTGTCTCTGATTTCTTGCTTTGTGTTTGTAATAACTGGATGGATCTTAGAAGATCATCATATTTTGATTTTGGATCCACTTGTTTGGTCAAGGATCTCTTAGGCATTCTTATAAGCCTAAAGATGCCTTAGTCCACTAGGATCATTATTTTAGCTATAAGTTGCTTTAGGTGTGATTTTGTGTTTTCATGAGTTCTTAGTGTTGAATTCATGTGATTCATGTGATTTTGATCATGTTGTGATGGTTTGATAGGTTAGGATCCATTTAGAAGTCCAAAAGTTACAAAAAGACAAAAGTTGTAAAAATGTTGCTCGAGAGTTGAAAGAAGGAATTCCAATAGTCACCAAGGGATTTGGAACAATTTGAATTCACATATGAGGTGTTTTTAAGTCATTACTTTGAACCTAAGTGGTTAGAAGTTTGTTGTTGAAGTTTTGATGCAATTTTAATGGAAGATGAAGGGTTTTTCTGAGCATTTCTAATTTGTACGGTCGTGTCTGGTATCATCCTTGAAAATAAAGTTCATGTTTTGAAGTTCCTTTGTGTTAGTTTAACATTTCAGTTGATTTGAGATCAATTAGTTTTGGTTTGAGGTGTTTTTGAACCAATTTTCTAGAAACAGTCCAGGAAGAGGATTATTAGGAGCTCGTTTCACAAATGAAGTCCTAAATTGCATTTGAATTGGTGAAATTCATCACCCTTCTAGAAAATTCAATTTAGGATGGCATATTTATGGATTCTTAAATCTTAGAGTGTGACTCTAAGGGAAATTTATGATTGCATCAAACCCTAGGATGAATATCTCAATGTATTCAGCCAGGATTGAAAGTAACAACATTGGTATTTGAAGAATTGAATAGTTTAAAGTGAACTAGTGGTGGATTTGACTTATTTTGGGTTAGTGGATAATTTTTGAGGCCTTGTACCTATTTCATGTACCCATCTTCTAACACTTGCTTTGGAAACCAAACCTAGTCTAGCCAATTAGGTCTGTGAACTTTGCAAGGGTTAGGTGTTGTAGGAGTGGAGTTAGGAACCAAGGCTTTGGGGATCTTAATAACTTCCAAAATGGTGTCTTAATCTACCCTTAGTTTCCTTATATTTCATCTTGAAGAAGAGTTAAGCCCAAAAAATCAGTGGAATATACCTACAAGGAATTCTAGGACAGTCCTAGATAGGCACTGTAAGGAAGTTGGAGAGTCAATATGAGGGTTGAATCCCTATCCTTACACCATAATTAAGGTTTCCTAATCACTAGTTGGAGTGTGTGAAGCCACTTGTGTAGATTTCCATATTTTGGCTTAGAATAGGGCTAGTATCCCTAAAATACAAAATTGCAAGATTTTGATTTGAATAATAATCATCTGGGAAGGGTCAGTAAAGGAATCTATCAACTTGGATAGGTAGAAGAAATTGTGTTGAAGAGGAACAAGGAGTCAAGGGTTTAATAATTTTTTTTGGGTGGATTGGAAAGGAGAAAGGACCAATACCACACTTCTCACTGTCACCTTTGCATTAGGTAGTATCAAAGCTTAGAAAAGCTCTTGGGAACAAAAATGACATAGAAAGTTGATGAGAGTGAATGAGAGATCCCTTTGAGGATCACAAATGTGGAGTTAGCCAAGATTGTGAGGGAGAAGGCAACTAAGAATAATAAGATGGAAGGAGAGATAGAAGAAATGAAAAGTTCTCAGACAAGTAGAACTATGGGTGATGATTCAGAGTCAGACCAAGAAGAAGAAGAAGAAGAGATTGAAGTAGAGAGGAAAAGGGTTCTAGAAGAGCAAAGAGTCTTAGATCCTTCGGATAGAGTGGGTAGGAGAGATAACAAGCCATACCTACTGATGTTTAAGGGAAAGATGGACCTTGAGGAATGTATGGATTGGGTAGAAGCCCTAGAAAATTATTTTAAGTGTGAAGATACCCCTGTCTCATAGAGAAGGAAGATTGACAAGTAAAAAATGAAAATACCTGCACTAAGTTGGTGAAATTTACTACAAAGGGAAAGGGTAGAGAAAGAAAAATACCCCATAACCACATGGAAGAAGATGCTATGGGAAATCAAGAAACAATTTGTTCCTCAAGACTATGAAGTATCTTTGCACAAGAAGTTACAAAATTTGAAGCAAAAAGATCTTGATGTGGGATCTTACACAGATGAATTTCACAATATCACAATGAAGACAAAGACCCTTGAAAGTGAGAAACAAAAGCTTTCTATATATATGAATGGGCTTAAGTACAGTATTCAGGATGAACTAAGTTTGTTTTTTCCTCAATATGTACACTAGTTCTATCAGATGGCTATGAAGATTGAAGAAAAACAATAGAGGAGAGGAGAGCATAATAGTAGAGGAAGAGGAAATGGTTTCAGAGTAAGAGGAAGGTTTCAAGGAAGAGGATCATCTCCAAGACCACATGGAGAATCCGATCACCAAGAGTATGACAGAGAGAAAAATCACAAAGGTAATTTTGGAGGAGGTAGAGGAAACAATAGAGGATGATCAGGAGGTAGAAACACCACTATGTTTATTGGAAAGTGTTTCTCCTACAACCAGATTGGTCACCAATCTTTTAGATGCCCAAACAAATCCAGTACAAGTCTCAGTACACTAGGAGGAGATAGGAGAGTACAACTCACCCAAGATGAGGACTATTAAAGCATGACTTCCTATCATACTAGTACATCTAGGCATGCAGACCCTGAACAAGGAGAGTGCATCATGTTCAATAGGACACTCTTGAAGATGCCAACTCCCAAGGAGCCCCCACAAAGGAAGAGTTTATTCAGAACTCATTGCAAGGTAATTGGTAAGATTTTCAAAGTTATTGTTGATTCTAATTCTACAGAGAATTTAGTTTCTAATGCAATGATAGATAAGATTGGTTTAAAGAAGATACCCCACCCAAGCCCTTATAAAGTATCTTGGCTTAATAAAGATCAACAAACTTTGGTAGATGAGCAATGCTGGGTAGAATTTCAAGTAGGAGAATACATAGATAAAGTCTTGTGTGAAGTTGTGAATATGGATGCATGTCACCTTCTCCTAGGAAGAACTTGGAAATATGATGTTTATTCCCAACATGGGAGTAAGAAAAATGTGTATACTTTGACTAAGAATGGGATTGGCTACACTACGACACCTCTCCCTGATTCTAATAAAGACAAAGCCTTAACAAACAGTGTTACCTTAGTAGGAGAGAAAGAATTTTTGAAAGTCCTTAAGGAAAGAGACACACCTTATTTTTCCATCATATTAAAGCCAAAAACAAAGCCTAAGGAGACACCAAAAGGTCAGGAATCTCAAAGAAATATTGGCCCAAAGGTAGTGCAAGATCTGTTGAACAAATACAAAGGCATTATTGCAGATAAAAGTTCTAATGTTTTACCACCACAAAGGGATATTAGTCATTGCATAGACCTAATACCTGGATCTACTTTACCCAATAAGGCTTCTTATAAACTGACCCTTGACCAAAATGCAGAAGTTGCAAGATAGATTCAGGAATTTATGGAGGAAGGCTTCATTAGGAAGAGCATAAGCCCTTGTGCAGTCCCTATAGTCCTAGCACCTAAAAAGGAGGGTATATGGAGGTTTTGTACTAAATATAGATCCATCAATAGGATAACAATTAGATATAGGTTTCCTATGCCAAGGATAGAAGATCTTATGGACTATCTTGGAGGAGAAAAATACTACTCAAAAATTGAATTAAAGAGTGGGTATCATCAAATTAGGATCATAGAAGGGGATGAGTGGAAGACAACATTCAAAACTAATGAGGGATTGTTTGAATGGGTAGTGATGCCCTTAAGTCTCTCAAATTATCCTAGCACCTTTATGAGATTAATGAATGAAGTCCTTAAGCCTTTCATAAATCATTTTGTTGTTATTTACTTAGATGACATATTGATCTTTAGCAAAGATAAGGATGAGCATTTGATGCATCTTGACATGGTAATGAAAAGATTACATGAGGAACAGTTGAGAATAAATTTAGACAAATATGTGTTTATGTAGGAATAATTGATATTTCTTGGCTTTTTCATCTCCAAGGGTATATTAAGAATGGATCCTTCCAAGGTTGAAGCCATATTGAACTGGCCAACTCCAAAATCTTTCAGTGAAGTAAAGATATTTCATGGGCTTGCTAGTTTCTATAGGAAATTTGCCAAGAATTTTAGTGGGGTGAGTGCACCAATGATAGATAATATCAAAGGGGGAAGGAAATTTAAGTTTGTATGGAATGATGTTGCAGACAAGTCCTTTGAATATTTAAAGACAATATTCTCTCAACAACCTATCTTAACACTCCTTGATTTTCACAAGGTGTTCACCATTGAATGTGATGTTAGTAAGAGAGCTATTTGGGGTGTTCTCAGTCAAGAAGGGAGACCTGTGGCATTCTTCAGTGAAAATATTAATGAAGCTAAGAAGAAGTACTCTACATATGATTTGGAGATGTATGCTATGGTCCATTAACTGAGAAAGTGGAGGCATTACTTATTACCAAAATAAATTATTGTATATACTGAAAATCATGCATTGAGTTTTCTTAACATGCAGGAGAAACTGGACCATAGGCACCTCAAGTGGATGGAGTACTTGCAAGAATTCACTTTCACCATAAAGCATAAGAAAGGAGTAGCTAACAAGGAATCTGATGCATTGAGCAGAATGAATTTGGCTATAAAATAAATCACTTTGGAAAGTGTAGGTATCTCTTTGCTCAAGGATATGTATACCAGTGATGAAGACTTCAAAGAAATTTACAAAGTTTACTTAGAACTAGGAGATAGATATCATACTAAATTTGTAGAATATATGATTCAAGAAGGACTCTGATTTAAAGGGAGTCAACTCTATATCCCTGATTTCTCTATGAGAGAGAAAAGCATTGTGGATGTCTATCAAGCCACTTTGGTTTAGACAAGACACTTGAATTGGTAAGAAGATTCTATTTCTATCCCAAGATGTAGTCTTAGATAAGGAGGTTTGTAGAGTGTTGTTTAATTTGTCAAAAATCCAAAGGAACAAGTTCCAATGCAGGCTTGTACACACCTTTACCCATCCCTAGTAAACCATGGGACTCCATCAGCATGGATTTTGTATTGGGTATTCCAAGGAAAAATGGGGTATAGAAGAAAGAGAAAGATATATTATAAGGATATAGAGAGGCATGGAGATGGAGATTGAAATGAAGAGGGACATGGAGAGGATAGAGAGAGGGGGGAAAAGTGCATATGGAAGATGTAAATATATAAAAAATTGATAGTGTTTATGTAGTTGTAGATAGATTCTCCAAGATGACACACTTCTTACCTTGTAAGACTACACATGATGCCTCAAGAATTGTAGGGCTATTGTTCAAGGAAATTGTAAGATTCCATGGCTTACCTCTCACAATTGTTTCAGATAGAGACCCAAAGTTTTTGGGACATTTTTGGCGTACCTTATGGAAGAGACTTGGAACAAAATTAGCCATGTCATATTCTTACCACCCTCAATCAGATGGACAGACTGAAGTCATAAATAGATCTTTGGGAAATTTGCTAAGATGTCTAACAAAGGAGTATGAAGTAGCATGGGATTCAATCCTTCCATTAGCAGAGTTCTCCTATAATGATTCTATCAACAGAATTTTAGGGCTTAGTCCTTTCCAAATTATCCATGGATCACACCCTAGGGGTGTATTGTAGCTAAGAAACATCTAGAATTTTGGACAAAGGAGTTCTCAAGCTAATGATTTTGCAGAGGTCATGAAGAAAATTCACTAACAAGTCAAGGAAATATTACAATAGACCTTTGAGAAATATAAACAAGCAGTAGATATCAAGAGGAGAGATGTCCAATTCAAGGTTGGAGACATGGTTATGGTTCACCTAAAGCAATAAAGATTACCCAAAGATAAGTACACCAAGATGATGATGAAAAAGATTGGACCTTTCAGAATCTTGAAGAAATGTGGCAATAATGCATATAGAATTGAATTACCTTCCACTATTGGTTTATCTCCCATCTTTAATGTAGCTGACCTATATGCATACAAGGCCCTGTTATTGATATCTCCACTACAGGTGCTCAAGATCTTCAATAGGACAAGGAGCTAAAAGAACTACCTCAACCACCATTACAAGAAATTGAATACATTATGGGAAAAAGGATAGCCAACCAAACCAGGAGGTCTACATACTATGAATATGTAGTCAAATGGAAACACCATTCATTGGAAGATGCTACTTGGATGACACCTGAAGCTATCAAGAAGACTGGTTTCAACTTATAAGATCACCCAACTCAAGGGACTTGATTTCTCTTTGTCTTGAGGAGTATGGTATAGTGCACCCATGAATGTCTCTGATTTCTTGCTTTGTGTTTGTAATAACTGGATGGATCTTAGAAGATAATCCTATTTTGATTTTGGATCCACTTGTTTGGTCAAGGATATCTTAGGCATTCTTATAAGCCTAAAGATGCCTTAGTCCATTGGATCATTATTTTAGCTATAAGTTGCTTTAGGTGTGATTTTATGTTTTTATGAGTTCTTAGTGTTGAATTCATGTGATTCATGTCATTTTTATCATGTTGTGATGGTTTGATAGGTTAGAATCCATTCAGAAGTCCAAAAGTTGTAAAAATAAAAAAGTTGTAAAAATGTTGCAAAATATGTAAATATTGCTCGTGCAACTCCAAAAATGTTGCTCAAGAGTTGCAAGAAGGAAGTCCAACAGTCACCAAGGGATTTGAATCTATTTGAATTCACATATGAAGTGTTTTTAAGTCATTACTTTGAACCTAAGTAGTTAGAAGTTTGGTGTTGAAGTTTTGATGCAATTTTAATGGAAGATGAAGGGTTTTTCTGAACATTTTTGAGTTGTACGGTCGTGTTTAGTATCATCCTTGAAAATAAAGTTCATGTTTTGAAGTTACTTTGTGTTAGCTTAACATTTCAGTTGATTTGAGATCAATTAGTTTTGGTTTGAGGTGTTCTTGAATCCGTTTTCTAGAAACAGTCCAGGAAGAGGATTATTAGGAGCCCATTTCACAAATGAAGTCCAAACTTGCATTTGAACCGGTGGAATGCATCACCCTTCTAGAAAATACAAGTTAGGATGGAACATTTATGGATTATTAAAGTTGAGAGTGTGGATCTAAGGGAAAGGTATGATTGCATCAAGCCCTAGGCTGAATATCTCAATGTATTCAGCCAGGATTGAAAGTAACAACATTGGTATTTGAAGAATTGAATAGTTTAAAGTGAACTAGTGGTGGATTTGAATTATTTTGGGTTAGTGGAGAATTTCTGATGCCATGTACCTATTTCATGTACCCAACTTCTAACACTTTCTTTGGAAACCAAACCTAGTCTAGCCAATTAGGTTTGTGAACTTTGCAAGGGTTAGGTGTTGTGGGACTAGAGTTAGGAACCAAGGCTTTGGGGATCTTAATAACTTACAAAATGGTGTCTAAATATACCCTTAGTTTCCTTAGATGTCATCTTGAAGAAGAGTTAAGACCAAAAAATAAATGGAATAGACCTAGAAGGAATTCTAGGACAGTCCTAGATAGGTACCGTACAAAAGTTGGAGAGTCAATATGAGGGTTGAATCCCTATCCTTACACCATAAGTAAGGTTTCCCAATCACTTGTTGGGGTGTGTGAAGCCATTGGTGTAGATTTCCAAAATCTGGCTTAGAATAGGGCTAGTGTCCCTAAAACACAAAATTGCAAGATTTTGATTTGAAAAATACTCATCTAGGAAGGGCCAGTAAAGGACTCTATCACCTTGGATAGGTAGAAGACATTGTTTCTAAGAGGACCTAGGAGTCAAGAGTTGAATAAGTTGTGTTGGGTGGATTGGAAAGGAGAAAGGACCAATACCACACTTCTCACTATCACCTCTGCATTAGGATACCTCCAATCAACCCAACAAGATACATAGGTAAACAATAATAGTAATCACACATGTAGTCCCATGTCAGATATCTATGGACTATAGTCTGATTTGCAAAACACCTCCATGCAGATGCAATCACTATAGCAAAGCGCGACTCAAACTGAACCTCCCAACCCATAACTAGAATCTGCATAATGTGCCACACATCCTCAGGTGTGACAGTCATCTCACCAGTCAGGAGATGGAAGGTGTTGTGATCTAAATTCCATCTCTCGGGAAGAGCAATCTATGAGCGACGTCAATCCAAAATGTGCTATGATATGTAACTCAATAGGTGTCAATGACCGAGATAAGGATAGGACTCATCTTGGACAAGGTCCTCGAAAGGATACTACCTGAAAGTCAATCTGTTAAAAGAACACAAGTACAGGTTCAAATCAGTATTCTAGCTAAGGAAACTACACAGAAAAGCTATCAGCTAAAACTTTTTGGCCTTCAAAAAGAGAAAAATAGTCAAAATTAGAAAAACCTAACTCCTAAATTGAAAATGGCTCTATTTTTACTGGGTGTGAGCCAAGAAACCTGATGTGATGAATGATTTCCCAGATACTATGGGGAATCTGGGAAATGATCATGTTCTCATAGGATGCGACACAGGACGCGGGGTGCGATCCTATTTTCACAGGACACGAAGAAATTAAAAGGCTGACAAAATTTTACAACATGCAATATAAATATGAAAACATGATGCGATCCTCAATTGATGAGGTGCGATCCAGGATTTTGTGAGAAAACTAGATGCGAGACAAGATGGACTGGACATGACCCAAGACACGGGATGTGATTGGAAATTAAAAGATTAATAACTACTACAGAAATTGAAAAAATGAAAAATAGAAAGCATAATCAAGTAGGTATCGATGTACTCATTGGCGGTGCATAATTGGTCGGCCGTTGATGTCGATGGGATAGCTTGAATTTATGTTTCTCTATAGGGACCACCATCTTCTCTATAGAGCCTTGGATTTATTGAGGATAAAAGTGAAAATGAATAAGTAAAAAGTAAATTTTGAGATATATATTGACCTTTTTGAGCTATTTAGGAGCTCCAAAACTCTTCCTGGACTATTAAAATACAATTTTGTTCTTCTCTGATCTATCAGGAATGAAATCAAACACACAGGAAATGTTTTCAATGGCACGCTACACATTTTACGACAGTCTCCCAAAAATGCAAAATTCCTATACATGTTCATAAAATGATTTGCAGGCTTTACACAATCAGTTTTTCGGGTTCTATATCATCAAATTGCACATTCTTCATCAAAATATTGGTCCTACATAATTTTATCAGACTCAAAACTTACATTTTTCACGTAGTTAACTTGGTAAAATTGTGTTTTCTCTTAACACACCTTCACTTTATCATTTCTTCTAATTGATTCTTCTCAATTCAATCAATCTGTTCAAGTGATATATCATTCTACAGAGGGATTTTATTCTTTTTTCCTTTGATTTTGTTCCAAAGGGGGTATGATCACACTTAAAATCAATCAAATTCTTTCTCAAAAGCATTAAAATGACTTCATCATCAAAATACTAGGGGCATGGCAGTTTCCTTCAATCAAGTCAGGACTATTGGATAAAAGGCTTCAATGTTGTTGGTAAACAGATTTGTCTTCTCAAAACACCTACATAAAATGAATCCTAAACACCCAAGGCTGAAAGAAAAATTGCAACACAATAGTTGGGTCACTTTGCTATTGAAAAGCATAAGCACCCTCTGAATTATCTGGGTACAACTCCCCGTGTAAGATTTACAATGAATTAACTAAATTATAATCGGTAATGCTTTTAACCTGAAAGCAATAAAGGTTTAAAAACACCTATCCGTAAACACGAGATAGATGCAAAGAGACTAATTAACTAAAAATAAATGAATAGTAAATGCTACAAAGTTCATTTGCCTAAACAATGCATTACAGAAAGAAACTAAGAGAGAAAGATGAATGGTTCTTTCCAAATACACGAAAAACTATAGCACAAAGTCCACAGATGATCATGCTGATCAGACGTAACAGATACACATTCAAAGGAAACCAATATCATTCAAAGATGAATATTAATCAGAAAATGAGCATCTAAAATCAAAGTTTTAGTATGCTAATATTCTCCTTCTTTGAACACAACAAAATAACAAAGATTCTGCTGTTCTATACACTAATCATTATCTGAAAGTAAAATCCCTCTTTCCTTCCCTGCATTACAATAAAAAACCTAATCTATCCCTGCCTTGGCACAAAGTCTCTCGGGTTAGGCAGAATCCGGAACCCCCTCTTTGTCTTTCCATTCCTTATTTATCCTTTTCCATTGTCATTAATCTTTTTCAGTTATCATAATAACTGATTCTTGAAAATCAAATCCCCTTTCTTGATAGCTTTCTAAAGTTTTATATAATGCTTCAGACTTTTACGAATAATCCCGTAATGTTTACTAAACATTATTTTAATGTTTTTAAGCTCATTTGATTTGAAACATTACAAGTAGCACCATCTCCGCAAACTACTTACGAGCTGTGACTGTGTGTTGTCAAAGCATGTTTATCCTTCTTCCTTGTTTGGACCCGTGAGCGTGCATGTTGATCAGTAGAGGCCATATTCTTCATATATAATGTCAAGCAGTGGATTACTTTCAAAACTTTTAGGCACATTGGGGTACTAAAACACAATTTCCAATGATGCAATTGGCATTGAATCTAAATTTTTGTCAATAAACTTCCCTTTACATCCAATTACCAATGGTTCTGAATTCCTGCAAAGATCAGACTCAAATTGTTTCGCAAGATGTGTTGAAAATTATCTGTCATTCCCTTGAACATAGTTCTTTGAATTTTGATGCCATCTTCATCAATAAGTTCAAAATTGAAGAAACTTCCTTCCTCGACCTTAAATGTCTTATTTCTCAGTGATTTGAGGGGTCACGATGTCCTCCAATGACAATAATCACAACACAATTTTAGGAGTATCTTATCGGGCTTTAAAGATGTTTGACAATGGCCTTCAAATTCGGTGTTGATATCAAAATTGGACTCCACAACCACTTATATGCCATGTAGCTTTATCTGTCTCAACATATGGCACTCTAGGGGCTTTCAGCTGGCAGCCACTTGTTATGTATTTCATTTCAAAGATCACTTTGAAATCTCCAATCTGAACTGAAATAGTCAGCCTCATTTTTGCAATCACTACATAGATTTCAATCCCTTGCATCTTAACTGCCATTGATAGTTTTGATAGTTCTTCACTCTATCATTTATATGTTTTACACCAGTGATAATTTGGATGATCACTCTAGTGAAGATCTATAGCATTAGTTTTTATAAAACATATCTAAAATAGAGGTCGATCCAACGGTGGAATTGGAATTTATGGCCTCCGAAACATGACTGTATTTTTCTGGATTTAGCAAATTCATTGTTGCTGGTCACCTTGGATAGACTCGTACTCAATCAACCATATCTTTTGAAGAAAACAAAATTTCACTAATTCCTTCAATGAGATCTTGCACACCTTTCCCTTGCACAACATATTAAAATCTTGGCCAAATCCAATGGTTGAAAGAAAAGATATGCTCCCAACATTGATACCCAATTTTTCTGTCAGAAAGTTCATGATTACAGATTACTGAAGAAATATTTTGAAAATATCATCATCTGTTATTCTATATGAGTGCTTTTGTAATGTATATTGGATTTGGAAAGCTTTGATATATTCTGATTTACCTTTGTCCCTAAGATAATTGCACAACAAATACCTCCAAATAGATGACTAACTGCCATGCCAAAATGTACCCTTCATACCTTGTTGAACTTGTTTGATCAATTTTGAACTATTTTGAACTCGGTTCAATGAGGTTCAAAATCCAAAAATAACTGAGATAAAAAGTTCAAACAAGAATTGATATGAGGAATATCACATTTTGAAAGTTTTAGAGATGAGGTCCATAGGGGTACTAACATTGGCTCTACAGGGGGACTGTTTTTGACACAAAAACAAAGAACTCCAGCAATATTTGGTTGAAAAGATGAGTGCCTAAAACCATTGGGCAATAGAGTCACAAAAAAATAGAATACAAGGAGTTGCTTGCAAAATGGGCGGAGGGTAGTAGGGCAAAGCCAACCAACCTAAACATCTAAACTACCAGCAAGCCCGAAGCTTGAACATTATTCCAACTAACACTATTCACAACAAAAAGATATTTAAAATATTTACATAGGTAGGAAGATCCTACCGAAAGAAGAAAATATAGGAAAAACTCACACAGCCATTTACCGGTGTAGAGAAGAATGAGCCTTTCCTGAGCAGCGGGATGTACCTTAACAAAATTTGTTGACGCAACCTCCATTTAGGAAACTCCTTATGGAAAGGTAGTGGACTGATTATGTGCAGGGATTGCATGAACACAAAATTAGACCCAAAGAGCCATCTTTCATTGTAAAACTTTGTATCCTCCACAATCCTTTCCAAATTATTCTCCAAATAAGATTTTGGACCATGCAAAGAGAAATATTTTTGTCTGAGAGATGATATAAAACTGCACATCATCTATTTCTCTCCATCAAGGAGAGCATCATTCAACACCTCAGCCGATTCATCCACAAGCTGGAAACTAACTTTTTTATTCCCTTCTTTAATCAAGGTTTCAGCATGAGAAGAAATCTTGTCAACATATTGTTTTACTTCATTATCAACATGAACTCCATTTATAGTGAAGCTAGATTGTTTTATGGGCTAGTTGCAGATTTCTAAAAAAAAGAATTACCTTCAGTTATCTTTTCAATAGAGACCAAGGTTTCAACTTCTGGTTGCACATCATTTTGAAATTTTTCATTGACAGAATACTCCAGAAAGATGGCTATCATCATTTTTAAACTTGGAACTTTCTTTGAAATTGAGAGATTCCATACCTAGGGTGAAGAAGGGTTGTGGCACACTCTTTCTATTCAAATTTATAATTTCTCCAGCATCGCTTTGATCCTTGCTTGCTAAGGGATTTTGCACGATAGATTTTTTCTTGATGAGGATGGCGCCATAGAAGGATTTTAGAAATCCTACTTCCCTTGCCAAGTCTTTTGTAACTTCTCTGATTGGGTTATCTCTAAATGGTGGTATAAAGATAAAAATATCTGAGATATCTTCACTTCTTACTCGAACCCAATCTTTTAAAACTTCTGGATATTTTTGAACTACCTCATGGTATTCATCTTCAATAGAGCCGCCAACCTCCATCCTCGGGGAGGTACCTTCAAATTTATGAGAAAAGAAAACACTGAGATTGTGATTCCTTTCCCCAGTAGAGTCGCCAAAAATTTGTTGGTAAACAGATTTGTCTTCTCAAAACACCTGCACAAAATGAATCCTAAACACCCAAGGCTGAAAGACAAATTGCAACACAATAGTTGGGTCACTTCGCTATTGAAAATCATAAGCACCCTCTGAATTATCTGGGTACAGCTCCCCATGTAAGATTTACAATGAATTAACTAAATTATAATCAGTAATGCTTTTAACCTAAAAGCAATAAAGGTTTACAAACACCTATCTGTAAACACGAGATAGATGTGAAGAGACTAATTAACTGAAAAGAAATGAACAGTAAATGCTACAAAGTTCATTTGCCTAAACAATGCATTAAAGAAAGAAACTAAGAGAGAAAGACAAACGGTTCTTTCCAAATACATGAAAAACTATAGCACAAATTCCATAGATGATCATGCTGATCAGACGTAACAGATACGCATTCAAAGGAAACCAATATCATTCAAAGATGAATATTAATTAGAAAACGAGCATCTAAAATCAAAGTTTTAGTATGCTAATATTCTCCTTCTTTGAACACAACAAAATAACAAAGATTCTTCTCTTCTGTACACTAATCATTATCTGAAAGTAAAATCCCTCTTTCCCTGCATTACAAAAAAAACCTAATCTATCCCTGCCCTGGCACAAAGTCTCTCGGGTCAGGTAGAATCCAGAACCCCCTCTTTGTCTTTCCATTCCTTATTTATCCTTTTCCGTTGTCATTAATCTTTTTCAGTTATCAGAATTACTGATTCTTGAAAATCAAATCCCCTTTCTTGATAGCTTTCTAAAGTTTTATATAATGCTTCAGACTTTTACGAATACTCCCGTAATGTTTACTAAACATTATTTTAATGTTTTTAAACTCATTTGATTTGAAACATTACAAGTGGCACCATCTCCGCAAACTACTTACGGGATGTGACTGTGTGCTGTCAAAGCATGTTTATCCTTCTTCCTTGTTTGGACCCGTGAGCGTGCATGTTGATCTATAGAGGCCATATTCTTCATATATAATGTCAAACAGTGGATTACTTTCAAAACTTTTAGGCACATTGGGCTACTAAAACACAATTTCCAATGATGCAACTGGCATTGAATCTACATTTTTGTCAATAAACTGCCCTTCACATCCAATTACCAATGGTTTTGAATTCTTGCAAAGATCAGACTCAAATTGTTTTGCAAGATGTGTTGAAAATTATCTGTCATTCCCTTGAACATAGTTCTTTGAATTTTGATGCCATCTTCATCAGTAAGTTCAAAATTGAAGAAAATTCCTTCCTTGACCTTAAATGTCTTATTTCTTAGTGATTTGAGGGGTCACGATGTCCTCCAATGACAATAATCACAGCACAATTTTAGGAGTATCTTATCAAACTTTAAAGATGTTTGACAATGGCCTTCAAATTCGGTGTTGATATCAAAATTGGACTCCACAACCACTTATCTGCCATGTAGCTTTATCTGTCTCAACATATAGCACTCTAGGGGCTTTCAGTTGGCAGTCACTTGTTACGTATTTCATTTCAAAGATCACTTTGAAATCTCCAATTTGAACTAAAATACTCAGCCTCATTTTTGCAATCACTACATAGATTTCAATCCCTTGTATCTTAACTGCCATTGATAGTTTTGATAATTCTTCACTCTGTCATTTATATCTTTTACACCAGTGATAATTTGAACAATCACTCCAGTGAAGATCTATAGCATTAGTTTTTATAAAACATATCTAAAATAGAGGTCGATCCAACGGTGGAATTGGAATTTATGGCCTCCGAAACATGACTATATTTTTTTGGATTTAGCGAATTCATGGTTGTTGGTCACCTTGGATAGAATCGTACTCAATCAACCATATCTTTTGAAGAAAATAAAATTTCACTAATTCCTTCAGTTAGATCTTGCGCACCTTTCCCTTGCACAACATATTAAAATCTTGGCCAAATCCAATGGTTGAAAGAAAAGATATGCTCCCAACATTGATACCCAATTTTTCTATCAGAAATTTCATGATTACAGATTGCTGAAGAAATCTTTTGAAAAGATCATCATTTTTTATTCTGTATGAGTGCTTTTGTAATGTATATTGGATTCGGAAAGATTTGATATATTCTGATTTACCTTTTTCCCTAAGATAATTGCACAACAAATGCCTCCAAACAGATGACTAACTGCCATGCCAATATGTACCCTTCGTACCTTGTTGAACTTGTTTGATCAATTTTGAACTATTTTGAACCATTTTGAACTCGGTTCAATGAGGTTCAAAATCCAAAAATAACTGAGATAAAAAGTTCAAACAAGAATTAATATGAGGAATATCACATTTTGAAAGTTTTAGAGATGAGGTCCATAGGGGTACTAACAAGCGCTAACAAGACGGATATCCATGTCTACATATTCTTAGATCTTTATTAAGCTCTCAGCATCTTTGTAGTGACCTTCATTTGATCAAGTTCAGAGTCAGTATTATTGATTCGCATTTGATCAAGTTTAGAATTGATACCTCAGAGCTCGCAACATATTTGTACTGACCTTCGTTCGATCAAGTTTGGAGTCAGTATTATCAATTCTCATTTGATCAAGTTCAGAATTGGTATCTTTAAGATCTTTGTTTAATTGACCTTTGTTCGATCAAGCTCAAATTCAATACTACCAGTCTTAGTTCAATCAAGTGTGAGACTGATCTCATCAGAAATTTCGTTCAATCAAGTGCGGAATTCTTAAACTTTTTGAAGTCAACATAAAAAATTCTTTGAATCAATATGTTGCTCGCACATCAATTCAAAGAGGGGAATTTGTAACCACCCTAATGTAGTTTGCTTAGACCAAAGACCCTATTTGCCCTAAGTGTGATCATACCCCTAATTATGTAAGATAATTACTTAATTAATTGGCATAATTCATTAAAATCAATTTAATTTCCTAAAAATCAAAGTGATTTCATCACTAACTCATATTAATTACATTGGCCGATTTAATTAAATCAAAAGAATTAAATACATGGCTAAAGTAATTAATTAAAAGGAATTAAATAAATCTCCTGATTACAACTCCTCACTTGCAAAATGGAAATTCAATCCATTAGCCAATGAGAGTTAAATCACTTGGATCACCTCACATGGATCACCAAAGATTAAATCTCCACCTCTCTTCACAATTCAATCTTGACCTGTCATTCCTCAAATTCTTATATAAAAGGAATGAATTTTAAGCTCAACGGGCCCTTAATCTTATAAATTTGAGATCATCCTTATGCTGCTTTAATTTTATAGAATTCTAAATGTATTTTGTTTATAGTAATTTCATAATCTCTTTGGTGCACTTAAAATGAACTTTTCTTTATCATTTAGCTTGCATTCTCTCTATATCTTCCATTCTAAGCATGAATGTGTCACTAATTTATGCATAATCTGAAGGAAAATTATAGCATTTATCAAACTCTTCTTAGATAGGGAGAAATATGTCAGTTTTAGTGATTTCTATGTGCTTTTAATCGCATATTTTTATCACTAATGTAATGACATATTGATGTGTTGTGTTGCATCTTGCAGGTCCACAAAATACACACACAAGTTGTAGTGCCCTTGGAGGGAATCCTATTTTGCATTTTCGCAAGTAAGCTCTTAGTGGACTTTTTGGGAGTTAAATGAAGCCCTAGGGGTTAATTAGGGTTGGATTTAGATAGCCCAATAAGTGTACTATGTGTTGGGGGTTAAATTTTAACCATTAGGATGTCGTGAACTCATAATTGACCTTTCAAAAAGTGCCTTTTTTGAAAGTGGCGAAATTGGAATTGAGGGATCAATCACATGAGAGGTTAGTTGGGAAGTTAGGTTGGATTTATTATTTTATTAGAATTTTGGAGAATTTTGGAGGTTGATTTCCCACTCTCCAAACTTGGAGACTTCTAGGTCAACTTGGTGATTTTGGTGAAGGAAGGAAAAAGCAAAAGGGAGGGATAAGCTCAACTCAACTTCATTTTCTTTGCCATAACTTGGAGCAAGGTTGGTGCTCCTCTCATGGAAGAATCATTTTCTCTTTTGTGTATTTTCTTTATGTTCATGTGAAATTGTATAAATGTAGTTTTTAGTTGTGTTGAGAAGCTTCAATCCTCTTCCATGGATTCTTGAGTTTCTTGTGGTTGTTTTATTTGTATTTATCTTGTTGTTATGGGTGTGAAAGGCTACACTCACCCTTGGGAGGGAAGAGAGCCTTGTGGGTGAATTATAGGGAATGCCCAAATAGTTTAGAGTCTCTTCTCATGGAGAAAAGGGATATGGCATGAAGTATCGGCTCCATGTTGCCATTTGTTGTACTACACTTTTGGGGGTGATAAGGGAAGGTTTTTGGGATGTGAATTTGGAGGACGTTATGGTATTATTTTCCCATGTGAGGCAATTCTCTTGGAGCTATTGATCCTTTTTGAAGGAATGAATATCTATGTTGGCATTATCCTATTTGGTTTCATGTTCCACCTTCACCCCTCTTTATGGTTCCAAGGTGATCCAATGTGCAAGCCATGGGAATGAGTGTTTCTTGTTTTAGTATGTAGTTGTGTTTCCTTGTATGGTTATGATTGTTCCCATTCATCCTTGGTTCCCCAAGCTCGGGGGTGGTCTTGTAAAGAACTAGGTTGGGAGGTGAGCCTCTATGGTCAACCAATTTTGTCATTTGTAGGTTTTGTTATTTTGGAGAAACTTGAAGATTTCAAGAGTAGGAGAGAGAACATGTAGTTTCCATTGTTATTTGATGTAAAGAATAGAAGAAAATAATTTGTAATTTGTTATCCTTGTAAGAGTTTTTATTTGAACAAAGGCTTGTAAGAAGGAAAGAAAGTGTGTTTACTTGCAAAAGAGAATAAAACTACACAGTATTTCATGAAATTGTTGATTTCCATCTCTTGAATGAATGCATTCTATCTGTCTCCTTTCAAAAGAAATACCCTGAAATTTTAGAGTAGGAAGCAAGGAAGGAATAGTATTTTTACTTAAAATAATTTGATGTATATGCAAAAAGAAAAAAAATTGTTAGTTTTCTCCTTTCCTTGTACAAAAAAAATAATAACAAAAAAAAGGAAACGAAGTTACTATCTAGTTTCCCTATGCCTTCCTTTCTCAATGCTCTCTTCATCTTTTTTTTCCTTGCATAGTTGATAATGTATTATTTTGTATAGCTGATAAAAATAAAGAAAATAAATCATTTATGAAAATGTTGCTTCTACTCGATGCTGATTAATATATCTTATTGAATTTACCGATCAAAAAAAAAAATCTTATTGAATAAACTATATAAAATGGAGATAACATTTTACCTTGTTGTCATATATATATATATAGAGTGTGTGTGTGTGTGTGATATATATTTATTAGAAAACTTAAAATAAAAATATAAATAAAAAAATAAAATAAAGAAAACATAAAAAAATAAAGCATGTTAGGGCATGGGGAGGGAACCCCCCACCCCACGGGCCCTCCTTTGAAGGAGGCCATAGGGGGGGGAGGTTGGGCGGCTTCCCCACCCTGGCTGCGATGAAAGCACTTGTGGCTACCACAACAACATCCGCTGCTGCATGCAGGCCGCGAGATGCGACCACAACAGCAGGGGGAGGGGAGAAGCCCCGCCTCCCAGCCCCATCTCCACTTAGAGCCACTAGTAGCAGTCTGCAGTCCGCCAGCGGCCGACCCCAATTCATTGCGGCACAAACCTAACATCAATAAGAGGGGTTCCCTCCATGATTATAGACGTCTTTGCTTTGTTTAATACTGTATATATATATATATATAAATATATAAATATATTTATATAAATATACACTCCATTGTATATCTATATACACATATGTATATATTTTTATATATACATAGATTTCTATTTATAAATCTCCATGAATAAATCTGCCTGACATTCAACCTAAAACATAAATTTAAAAAAAATTACACAGTGAGTAAAATCCAGTATTAGGGTTTTAGAGAACTTTTATAATGACAAATGCATTTTAAGGCTTAAATTTAAATTTCAAATTTGGGGCCTAACCCTAATTTGAATTAGGGTTAGGATAACTCCAAGTTTTGGTAGGACAATTCATTTAAATCTTTACTTTAATTATGAGTTTGAAAATTAATGCTGAAACTTTTATTGTAATGGGATTCTATTATTAAATAAAGTATGTTAGGTATAGTGTAACCTTAATAAATGTTTATTAAGGATTTGAATTAATTAACTTCTTAAATGAGAACTGTCTTGGGATATATAGCTTATTACATAAATTTTTGTAGGTAGATTAATAATACTTTATTTGGAACTTCGAATTTTAATTTGGTGATTTCTTAATTAGAAATTTTTTAGTTAAAAATAAATTAAAATATAAATTTTTAAATAAGTAAACATGGTATTGAGGGAATTTTTGAAGGGAGAACTTAGTGGTTAGTTGAGCGGCCATAAATTTAAATTAACTTTTGTACTGAAAATGACTTTTTAAAAGTTTGTCTTTGTTATAACATTTTAGATAGTAATCTTACATCTAGATATTATTTTAATCGTATGCTTAATAATGATGAGACTAGGGTGTTTAAATTATTGTAAGAAAAATCATATCGTGGGCCATTTTATGAAAAATATGTTTGCACAAGACTAATAACATTAAGTTAATAAGACTAAGATTGATGTCTATTGAGTTTTCAACCCAGTTTATTTAACAATGAAATCATCATATCTAGTAATAATGTTCTTTTATCCCAAGACCTTATTATTGAGTGTGCACTCACGTTACCTTTCAGAGAACTCTCTACCATCTTGGAAAACTTAACAAGGCAAAACTTAGGTTTAAATGTGCATATTTAACCATTACCCCTAGTAGTGATGAACTATATCTGATTGAATGCTTGAAGATGTAAAGTTGATGATCACCGAGATGTAGAAAGTTAATGCAAGACATTAAATCAATTAATGTATTGTATTGTAATTGATGTCAACTTGATATAATCTAATTGGTTATATACATAGTGTCAAAGACTTCAAAGAAATTGAGAGCTAAAGGTTATGCTTTCAGTAATGCATAAAAGATCAGTATTCACTAAGTGACAACAAACATCGATGGTTAGTGCACCCCGACAGATAGAGAAACCTGAGAGAAAAGTCACAGTGATACTAGAGCAAGAAACTCGAGAAAGCCTTACCGAATAGCAGAATCATAGTGTTACCCAACGGACAGACAACCCTGATGGATAGAGATGCCTGAGGACAACTGAAGTGTTGACCGATCTAAACACCAAAAAGAATAGAAGTTCAGAAACGACAAAAGACTTAGCTGGCAAGAGCTAAAGAAGGAGTTAACTAAATTTTAACATTGTTTTCATCAACAAGTTGAAAGCCAGAGATAAGTGAGAGATTTAAAGTTGTTTTTTTCCAGTTGTCTAAGAGAAATCTATGAGATAAAATTGAAGTAAAGATTTAAAGCAAGAAAGGTGAGAATTGTGGATCACACCAAGAACAAGAAAATCAAGGACTTAGAAATGGTGAAATTATGTCTATAAAGAGACAAGCTAATTCATTGTGAATTAAGGGGTGAATAGAGAAGATGATGCTGAAGATAAAATGATGAAGAAATACTTCATAAAGTACTTATTAATCAAGTTGAAGAACAAAGCTAAGATTTCTACGGACACCAAGCAATAGAGAAGCAAAACATCACCAAGCAGAAAATAAGTGGAGTAAAGGTATTGAATAGAGACATTGATCAGAAAGGTATTATAAGCTTACAATAGATCTGAACATCTGCAAAGTATAGTTGTTTATATGAATAGATCATATATTATTTTAGTTTAACTATTGAATCAGAGAAGTCTCTTAACCACGTAGGATCTAAACAAATCCTTTATATATTGAGATACATCCCAAGGAGTATCAAAAGGTTAATTCATGAAGATAGAATAGTGAAATGTCAGATTTCAAGTGATTAACTATTAGTGATAAATCCTCTAACAAGGTCACACTTAACACTGTGTTTGTAACCTTTAATAGGGTTGGCTCTTTACTGAGCTCACTTCAGAAGAGTGAAAATTTTGGGTAACATGTCCCAAGTGGTTTTTCCCTTAACAAGGTTTCCACATTAAAAATTCTTATGTCAAATGTGTTTATGAGTCATTGCTTTTATTTTTTTCTTTAAACATTACTAAAAAAGGATTGATTAGTATTCACTAAGTTATTTACTATATTTCAGTAAATGATAGATTGCCAATCGGTAAACATTAAGAATAAGGTTTAATTGTGAACTTCGAGCAGTAGTTATTTGATGAGATTATTTCAAGGCACACATCTTGTAGGACTGAAGATAACTAGAGGCTTATAATTGTGGTAATAAGTTTTTTGGGTTAATTTATTGGAATATTTTTGAGGCCACTGATTCACCCCCCCTCTCAGTTATTCTAACAATTGGTATAAGAGCTTGTGTGATTAGAAGGAAGGTTTCAAGACCTAAGCTAAAGATCACGAGATGATCAAACAGGATGTGTCAAAGTTGAACAAGGAAAAATTTGCATCATGGCAAAGCAACATAAGAATCCACCTATCAAGTATTGGAAATGATGTTATTCAATACTTGGATACTAAATATGTGTTTCCTATAGGACCTCAAACACTTGAGCAATTAAGAGAAAAGCATGAGCATAAATCTATTATGATAGAACTTGCTTCCTCACTCTCCAATGCTAAATTTGAAGATGTCAAAACCCGCAGCTCTACAAACAAAATGTGGGATAAATTGAAGCTGGTACATGGAGGAGATGCTAATGTACTAAGAGCTAAGGCATAAAGCCTAAGAGGTAAATTTCATGACCTAAGAATGAAAGAAGGAGAAAATATCACTTAGTACAACTACAAAATAAAAGAGGTAGTCAATGCTATCCGAGGAGTTGGAGGTGTACTTGAAGAAGAGACAGTGGTAAGTAAAATCCTAAGAACCTTACTCCATATATATGATATTAGAGTATCTTCTATACAAGAAATAAGAGCAGTAGAAAACAATAATGTAACTCTAGATAGTTTGGTTGGTAGACTGATTTCATTTAAGATGAATAACTTTGATAACAATGTCTTACCATATATTGAGTCTACATTCAAATCTTCTTTGGAAATAAGTAAGTCAAGTCCTAAACACACTATGAGAAATGATAGTGAAAGTGATAGTGATGATCGAGATCTTGATGAGATTGAAGCACTAATGGCTAGAAGATTGCAGAGAGGAAAATGTAGATACAAAGGTAAATTACCACTTGTTTGTTTTAATTGTAAAGAGATTGGACACTTTTCTGCTAGATGTCCTAACAAAAGAAAAGATGACAGAAGTAATGACAGATCATATGAAAAGAAGTTTGATAGAGGTGAAAACATAGATTACCAAAGCAACCGATAATCTGACAGAAGAGATACCCAGGACTACAAGGACAAAGGGAAGAAAGCTTGTTACCTGGCTGAGAACAAAGCTGAAGATACTGACACTGAATCTTATGAAGACATTGAGATGGTGTTTGTGGCCATGAAGGATGATTCAAATGAAGAGAAAAGGTATGTTGAGATTATATTCATATCTAAAGTTAGTAAGAATGATGTCTGGATTATAGATAGTTCCTGCACTCACCACATGACCAGTGATAAACAAAAGTTTGAAACTTTTGAGTATTATAATGGTGGATCAGTAAGAATGGGTAATGAATCACCTTGTCCATTTGAAGGTAAAGGAACTATAATGTTGAATAACCTGATAAAATGTGAAAATGCATACTAGGTAAAAGGAGTTAACTATAATCTATTGAGTGTTTCACAGTTGAATAACACAGGTCCCCGAGTTGCATTTGAGAAGAAAAAGGAAAAGATCTTTAATGATTCAGGAAGGTTGATCATAACTGGTGAACAGATAGAAGTTAACTTTTTCTATCTTGATGATATAAATACCAATTGTTTAATGGATAGAAATGAAGACATATGGTTGTGGCATAAGATATTATGTCATGTGAATTTTGACAAGATGATTAGAATAAGAAATAAAATGAAAGTAAGAGGCTTACCGAGCATGTCAAAGCATGAGCATGTCATGTGTAAGAACTATCAAAAAGGTAAGATGACAAAGTCTATTTTCAAGAGAAAAACCCATACATCTAATGCTATTCTAGAATTAGTCCATATTTATCTATGTGGACCCATGAGAAAAAAGAGTTACTATGATGATAGATATTTCATTATCTTTGTTGATGATTATTCTAGAATGATGATAGTTATGTTCTTAAAAGAAAAATTAGAAGCTTTCAAGATGTTTAAATGGTATAAAGCTATGGTAGAAAAACAAAGTGGTAAGGAACTGAAATGCTTAAGATCAAATAGAGGAGGAGAATTTGTTTCTGATGAATTCACTAACTTTTGCAATGAGCATGGAATTAAAAGATAGGTTTCTACACCAAGAACACCACAAAAAAATGGGATTGCTAAAAGGAGAAATAGATCCATTGTTGATTGTGCAAGAACACTGATGATTGAGAAAAGCATCACTCAAAGATTCTGGAGGGAAGCTGTTAGTACTGCTATCTACACATTGAACAGAGTTCAATTGAAGAAAGACACCAAGAAGACACCCTATGAGCTATGGTATGCATACACACGCAATGTAAGTTACTTCAAAATCTTTGTAAGTCAATGTTATATTTTGAAAGATTATGGAAATGGAAATCTTGACTCCAAAAGTGAAGAAGGAATCTTTCTAGGGCATTCTACCAAGAGAAAGGCTTATAAATGTCTTAACAAGTCCTCTAAATAAATCATTGAAAGTGCAAATGTCAGAATAGATGAATATGCAGAGAAAAATGATGAGGAAAGAAGAAAAGAACCAGAATACTACAACAGGTTTGTTTACATTGAAGAACCTGACACTCTTCCCGAGCAATAGTGTATCACTCCCGAGAAATAGAACATTGCACCTGAGAATCAGGCTGCAAATACTAAAAATTAGGAAATTGCTCTAAATGATGTTCTAAGAGATGGAGATTAGAATCAAGATCAAGAATAATGAACAAAGAGCTGAACCAAAACTTTCCAAGTATGTCAGAAGACACCATCCAAAAAACCATATCATAGGAGACAAGAAGGATGGAATAAGAACAAGAAGTAAGTCATTGAACACTAGATGTTTAATTTGTGATTTTGATCCTAAATCTGTTAATACTGCACTTGAAAATGAAGAATGGGTCAGTGCTATGAATAAATAAATAGAACAGATTAAGAATAATAGAACATGGACATTAGTACCTAGACCAGATGACAAGAATTTCATCGGTACCAAATGGATATTTAGAAACAAGCTGAATGAGAATGGAGAAGTCACAAGAAACAAAGCAAGCTTAGTATGCAAGGGGTATACACAAGAACAAGGTATTGAATATGGAGAAACCTTTGCACCCGTTTCTAGACTAGGAATCAAAATACTACTTTCTTATGCTGCATTCAAAGGATTCAAGGTATATCAAATGGATGTCAAATTTACATTCCTAAATGGAATACTAGAAGAAGAGGTATACATTGAACAACCAGAAGGGTTTGTTGAACCTAACAAGAGAAACATGGTTTGTAGACTACACAAAGCCTTGTATGGATTGAAATAAGCACCTAGAGCATGGTATGAAAGACTTCAATCCTATCTCATAAGCATTGGATTTGTAAGAACAAGTGAAAATAACAATTTGTACTTAAAAGAAGATTTTGATGATAATATTCTAATTGCTAGAATATTTTTTGATGATATCATATCTGGCGGTAATGATATGATATGTAAATATTTTTCTAATGAAATGAGAAAAGAGTTGGAGATGTCAATATTTAGGGAGATAAAATTCTTTCTTGGTTTACCAATTCTTCAACAAGATGCAGGCATATATATACACAATCCAAATACATCAAGGAAGTGTTGAAGATATTCAAGATGGAAGATTCCAAACTAGTTGGAACACCTATGGCAACCGGATGCAAGCTGACTAAAGAAGAGAAGTCAAATGAGGTAAATCAGACTTTATATAGATCAATGATTGGAAAATTAATGTATGTTGTTCATACTAGACCAGATATAGCATATGCAGTTGGAATAGTTGCAAGATTCTTTGCTAATCCCAAAGAATCACACATGATTGTTGTCAAGAGAATTCTGAGATATCTAAAGAACACCGAGGACTATGGCTTATGGCATAAAAGAGAAGGAAAATTTGAGCTTCAAGTCTATACAGATGCTGATTGGGATGGAAACTTAGATGATAGAAAGAGCACAACTGGAGGAGAATTATTCATGGGTGACAGACTTTTCACATGGATAAGTAAGAAGCAAAGATGCATCTCACAATCTACTACATAAGTATAATATGTCGCTTCTTCTGCAAACTGCTCTAATATTGCATAGATAAAACAATTACTGGAAGGTATGAATATGAAAATTCTTGAACCAATGATTATCTATTGTGATAATACCAGTGCAATAAACATTTCTAAGAATCCTGTCATGCATGGTAAGACTAAGCATATTTCTATCAAGTATCATTACTTAAGAGAACAAGTGAAAGATAAAGAGGTGATGCTAGAATATGTTCAATCCAAAGAAAAATTAGCTGATATATTCACAAAGCCATTCCCTAAAGATACATTTGAGTACCTGAGAAAGATACTAGGGGTCTGACCCTTATCTATTAGTTAGTAAGCTGACTAGGAGGCTGCATCAGCCTACACATAATCAGAAGATCATTAATGTTGATGCAAGAAAATAAATGGAATTCAAAGATACATCTGTACACCACAAGGTACATATCTACACCAAAAACTAGAGTCATTGTATTGCTGATGGATACATAAATTCAAAGAGTAAATTGTATTAATGAGGAAGGATATACTTTTGCATTATTGTCAAAGGGAGAGAATATCCTGCGAAGAAACAAAGGAGAGAGTATCCTGAGAATATCCAAAGGGAGAGATTACATATGAAATATTTATCATGACTAGCAAAAGGGAGAGAAGTATCATAAAGGAGAGATGACTTAAGGGAGAGAGTATATGTAATGTAGTCAAAGGAAAAAATAGATGATCAAGGTGAAGAATAGTCAAAGGGAGAGACAACATCAAAAGAAGAGATTCTACAACACAGGGAGAGATAGAATCAGAAGCTACTACATCTATCCAGTGAAGGGATTAAAGATTGAAGAAATTACTCTGTAAGAAACAAATCTAAGATATATGAGCTTACTAAGAGCCAGACATTTGTATTGGTTATAGAACAATAAGTTTGGCAGATTGATGAACTAAAACTGATATATTTTATATTTTATTAGTATTAATGTAGTGTGTTTCCATCAATGCCAAAGGGAGAGATTGATGAACTATAAGTGATTGAATTCTTGAAGATGTTAAGTTGATGATCAACGAGCTGTAGAAAGTTAATGCAAGACATTAAATCAGTTAATGTATTGTATTGTCATTGATGTCAACTTGATATAATATAATTGGTTATATACATAGTGTCAAAGAATTCAAAGAATATTAGAGATAAATGTTATGCTTTTAGTAATGCATAAAATATTAGTATTCACTTAGTGACAACAAACATTGACAGTTAGTACACCCCGATGGATAGAGAAAACTGAGAGAAAATTCATAGTGATACCCGAGCAAAAAACCTGAGAAAGTGTTACTAATGAGAAAAATCATAGTTTTACCCAACGAATAGACAACCCTAAAAGATAGAAAACCTTAACAGATAGAGATGCTTGAGGACAACTGAAGTGTTGACCGAGCTAACAAGGAGTTAACCACTGAAAATAACTAAAGTTTAGAAATGAAAAAAGATTTAGCTGGCAAGAGCTAAAGGAGTTAACTGGTTGTTTACATTGTTTTCATCAACAAGTTAAAAGCTAGAGATAAGAGAGAGATTTAAAGTTGTTTTATTCTAGTTGTCTAAGAGAAATCTACAGGATAAAACTGAAGTAAAGCTTTAAAGTGAGAAAGGCAAGAATTGCGGATCACACAAAGAACAAGAAAGTCAAGGACTAAGAAATGGTGAAAATATGTCTATAAAGAGACAAGCTAATTCATTGTGAATTAAGGGGTGAATATAGAAGAGGATGCTAAAGAGAAACTTATGAAGAAAGACTTCAAACAATACTAATCAATCAAGATGAAGAACAAAGCTAAGATTTCTGTGGACACCAAGCAACAGAGAAGTACAACATCACCGAGTAGGAAAGAAGTGGAGCAAAGGTATTGAATAGAGACATTGATTAGAAAGGTATTATGAGTTTACAATAGATCTAAACATCTACAAAGTATAGTTGTTTATATGAATAGATCATATATTGTTTCAGTTTAACCATTGAATTAGAGAAGTCCCTTAACTGAGAAAGATCTAAACAAATCCTTTATATATTGAGATACATCTCAAGGTGTATCAAAAGGTTAATTCATGAAGATAGCATAGTGAAATCCCATATATCAAGTGATTAACTGTTAGTGACAAATCCTCTAACAAGGTCGCACTTAACAGTGTGTTTGTAACCTTTAACAGGGTTGGCTCTTCACCGAGCTCACTTCAGAAGAGTGAAAATTTTGGGTTACCAGTCCCAAGTGGTTTCCCTTGACATGGTTTCCACATTAAAAATCCTTGTGTCAAATGTGTTTATGAGTCATTTCTTTCATGTTTTTCTTTACACATTACTAAAATAGGATTGATCGATATACACTAAGTTATTTACTATATTTGGGTAAATGATAGACTACTAATCGGTAAAGATTAAGAATAAGGTTTAATAGTGAACTCTGAGAAGTAGTTATTTGATGAGATTATTTCAAGGCATACATCCTGTAGGACTGAAGATAACTAGAGGCTTATAATTGTGGTAATAAGTTTTCTGGGTTAATTTATTGGAATATTTTTGAGGCCATTGATTCAACCCCCCCCCTTAGTTATTTTAACAAGTAGTTCTAAGGAAACCCCTCAATACCTTAAGGATCATCTTTATGACTAATTAAACCAATCATCTTCTCACCTCTATTATCTAGACTGTTTCATTTTATGTTGATCTATCAAGGGATGTTGATAAGCCAACACTTATCATGATTCCCCTTGAGGGTCGCAATTGTGTAGTCTTGTGTGCTAGCTTCCTAGTAAACTTATTGCACTGTTAACTTTTAGGTTATGTAAAAAAAGAAATTTGGTTGTGTTTTTCCCAAGATTTTGGGCATGAAAAACTCCTTGTCTATCTACCCAGAGAAAGTGTGGGGTCAACACTTGGTTCTCCAAGCTCAATAGGTTCTTCAACACCAGTAGCTAATCCAGTTATCTTAAAGTAAAATTTTAATAATTCATTTACATGAGATACCTTGTTTCTTACATTCTTGTTAATTTCAAGTTTCTTGAGCTCTCTATGCACTTAAAGACCTTTCTCATTGTATGTACCAAACCCTAGTTTGGTAGGGTCTCTTGGTTTATTGAGGAAGTCTTTAACATATATATCTAATATTTTTTCACTCACCTCATAGCACATTGGAATCACCCAAGAATTTTTTGGTTCAACTACCTCCATTAGGTATTCATGTGTATTCACCATAAAGCATAGATCTTTCTCATACTTCACATCTATGGAGTTTAGAATTCTATCCCTTTGATGCATTGCCTTCTGAAAACCTTTGAAATAACACCATATTGATGTAGTCCTCATTTCACTTGACATTCTGTACATCAAATCATTTATTTGTACAACTATTGGCTTATTAACATGCCAATTAACTAGACCTACTGCTAATAATTATTTCATAAAATAAAAGAAAATATAGAAGATGAGTGTACTGAACTTGAAGAAGTTCTTCTTATCTTTCTTTATCTTCATCATATTCTCTATGATTTGTCCCATCAATAATTCACAAAGATCATACTCCATTTTCTCCTTCAACATTTGATGCATTGTGTAGATTTCAATTCTTGACATTGAGTTTTCACGACCCGAGTGATAAAAATTGTAACCAATCACCATAGCTACAAAATTTAAATCATCAAAGATTAAATAATTGATTTTCATGCCTCTCTTATTAATCACCGTACCTATAACATTATGGACAATATTATTACGCACAATTTTTAGTGTTGGTATGTCATCGGATGACCATAATCATGTCACTTCCCTAATCACCTCTTTTGTAATCTTCATGGGTTGATTTAGCCACATGAAATTTCCATGTATTCTTCTTAGAATGTATCTAATCCATTCCTCTTCCTCAATGTGTGTAAGGAGTGTAAATTATGAAAAATTCTTCTCTTCTAGGATTTTTTTACTTGGGCTTTAATTTGTGTATATGGTGTAATGGTGATCAATTGTAGACAACCAAATCATACATGTACATTGAGAAGACCCTAAATCTTATCCTCTAGAAAAATATGATTTGTACAACCCAAAGGATGGAAGGGAACAAATGCAAGATCTAATTAAGGCGAGAATTTAGGATATTCTTTTATGATGTATGGAAAGAAATGATATGAGATATTATGTCTAAGATTAAGAGAAGATATAACAACAATATACAATACTAGATCTGATCCAATGTAGACAAGTAGATACAAGATGTAAGAATAAAAATGTATGTACCTAAAAAAAGGAAGAGGAAGAAGGTTCTCAAATATTGATATTGTTTCTGACAGAGTCCTGAAATGTCCCAGTACCTAAATCCAATAGTCTGTGATCTACAACTCTCTATTCTGTCTCAGGAACAAGTCAAAAGTGGTTTGAATTGTACCTAGATATAGGTCAAATGTTTGACCTATACCCAATATGTTCAAAATCAGAAAGAAAAATTTGATTAGGGAAAGTCTTCGGATCATCTTTCTTGCTCTGCAACTAGAATTTGCACTGAAAATGTCAAGGTATATGTTGAAGGTTAAACCTATATGCAATACTATAAAAATCCAAAATAGAAAATAGATCTAGAAAGTTCTTTCAAATGGGTTCCCATATCTGCAACCAAATCTAGACTTCAAACCTGCACGTACACACAAGAGAGAAGGGGAAATTGTTGGGGGAAAGGGGATTTCCTTGGTCAAGTCCCCATTCAGGAATTAACCTTGAAATGAAATAACTAAAAAAATGTAAAAAAAGACAAATGTAATTATTCACCTTTCTTTTCAAACCCTTGTGGAATAAATGTTGAGTTGTAGAATGTAGGATGTCTTCACCAATGCAATAGATCTACACTTTCCAAATCATGGATCATGGATATATGTATGCTTTATATGCTTGAATGAAGAAGGATAGGAGTGAAAAATGGATATGGTTCCTATATCTCAATTGGAAAATTCCTCCACTACTCCATCATGAGAGAGATATCCACACAATAGTCTTCAAATATTGGAGCCAAATCCTTGCTTGCTTGAAATCACCCTCGGCTTGAATGCTTGCAATTGTAGACATGAAATGAATTAAAATGAAAATGGATGGATGTATATGAATGAATATGTAAGTGTATGTGTAAAATAAAGGGAAGAGGCCTCCTGTTATAGCGATTTCAAGGTTCAATTTTGCAGAGGCCAACCTCACTGGGCAGGAAAATGAAAATACAGTGCATCAGGCTCGAAACCCACTAATTATAAACCCCAAAGGTATAGGTCAAACCAAGTTCAACCTATACCTAGGAGGGTAAATTTTGAGGTAATATTTATGGGGCCCAAGAAGTATAAAGGGTCTTGGGAAAAAATGGAGATAAAAGTGGGAAAATCAAACATAAACACATTTAAAATTGAGGAGATCACCAAAATGGGGCACAAATAGGTCCTAGAGCTTCCAAATTAATGGTTACCAACTTTTTAGACCTATTCATTTATCCCCCACATTAGCAGGAGTAGGAGGAAAGCTCATGTTCATGGTAAACTAGATCAAATGCATGATATGATCTCACCAAAGTTAAGGAGACAGGGATAATCAAGCCCCAAAGTGACCTAACTCCTCATCAAATCCAAAATTAAGATAAGAGAGACATCACTCAGGAGAGAGAGAGAGAGAGAGAGAGAGAGAGAGAGAGAGAGAGAGAGAGGGNAATTAAGATAAGAGAGACATCACTCAGGAGAGAGAGAGAGAGAGAGAGAGAGAGAGAGAGAGAGAGAGAGAGAGGTGTGATTACCTTAGCCTTAGTAAGATTGTATGTCTTACTATGAACCACACAAAGAAAAGTGTGACCACCATGCCTAGTAAGATTGTATGTCTTACCATGGACCACACAAAAGTGCCTCAAAATATGGTATTGAAAGTTCTAGCATGGTTTGTGTATCGTTATATTCAATCCATCTAGGATCTATCCTTAAAGATTGTATGTTAATAAGGGATTTGATAAATAGAGATCTATCCTTAAGGATTGTATGTCCATAAGGGGCTGAAAAGAAAACAAGAGGGATCAGTCCTTAAGGATTTTATGTCCATTAAGGGATCCAAAATGTAAATTAGGGTTTAGTTATTAAGGATTTTATTTCCATTAAGGGATCCAAAATGTAAAGCATGGATCAGTCCTTAAGGATTGTATGTCCATTAATGGATCCAAAATATAAAGCATCACCAAAAGATAGTGTGTATGCAAATGTGAGAAGAGTGTATGCCCCCATGTTAAATCTATTTCAAGAGCCTTAATGGGAGCAATGGCTTTAAAAGAGCGTACATGCATCCAATAGAAATTCCTCCATTGTTAAATTCCCCTAAGAAAGGACAAATCAAGGGAAATGAGCACATGACAAAATAGAACATACAATGTATCTACCAACTATGGGGTCAGTAGGTCATATGATAACTCATGTATATCAAAATTATGTAAAAATGAACTTTCATCATTCACCAAAGGAAGTAGAACTACAACACAATGGAAGAAAGGAACATAAGAGTCACAAAGAAGAGATTTTTTAACCGGTATTGTGAAGACAAAAATAAATAGGTTCTACCGCTTTGCATCATCCCAAGAAGACAACACAAAGGTACATTTATGAATAATGGGATGTGTACAACATAACATGTAATGAAATATAGAAGAATTAATATACAAATAGAAAATTGATTACGACATTGCAATTCCTTTATAACCTTGCGCCAAAAGACCAACAAGGGTCGTTTCAAGAAATCTTAAACAAAACATGTAACAAGAAAAACATCACAGGGGTAACACATCACAATAGACAAAAAAAACAAGAGAAAAAAAAAGGAAAGGATCTAGTTCACAAGAGGAGCTAGTTGAGCGTATCACTTTCCCCCTATCTCGGTCTATAGTGTTTAGGGAAGGTGGGAAACTTTCTAGAGGAGAAAAATCATTTACAAAAATGGAACAATAGCCAAATAAGGACCCTTTTGTGAAGAAATTTCACTATGTTAGGGATTAGGAGTGATAGATAGTTGTTGTAAAAGCATAGCTGGTAAATCATTATCAAGATCAATAGTTTCATACATATCATCAAAATCAATAGCATAGATATCATTTTTAGTGTCATGACAATCATCATCAAGAGTATCTTCTTCATACAAATTTACTGTAATAGAATCCAAGATACAAATAGTATTATCATTTTTGTTCATTTTAACTTTGTTTAGATTCATTTCCTCCATAGGCTCAAGCATGGGTTGGTCAAAGGAAAGTGAAGTATTAGGAGGGGTATGAGATGAAGAAATATTTTGGGAAACATGGTCATGGGCTCTAACATGATGTTTATGATGGAAATCATGAGCATGATGGTTACATTTGGTTCTGCTAGATATTTAGACTAGAATAGGATCAATCAACATCGGGTTTGTTTCTTCTTCAGGAGGAAGAATTTTAGGAACCACTCTAGGTTGAGAGATTAAAATAAGAAGATGTGGATAACGAGGAAAAGGTGGCATAGGAAGAAGTTCATGACTAGGATCATCCTTAGGTTTTCTAAGCTCATAATTTTTTTGAATCTTAAAGGCTTGGTATGATTGAAAAAGATAATCATGATGAACCTTAGCTGGTTGAGGAATGTATGGCCAAAATAAATCAAGGTCAAAAGAGTCTCAAGGCACATAAGAATGAAAAATACTATGGTTAATAGTAATGATGTCTCCATTATGAGGAAATTTAATACATTTATGAATAGAAGAAGACACAACATTCATAGAGGCAAGACAAGGAAGACCAAGTTTAACTTGAAAATAACCAGAAGTAAGAATAACAGTGAAAGTAATGTCCAAAGTTTTACCACCAACTACCACATGAAAAGAAAAGGAACCATGGGAAGGATAAATGAAACTATTGAAAGTTTGAATCAAGACATAATATTTTCCATAGAAATATTTATGCAATTGTTTACTAAAAATATGCTCTTCAGTTATCACATCCACCATGCAAGTGGAGTCAACAAGGGTACCACGGGAAGGAATACCATCATCCCTAGTGACAATGTAAAGAGGACCATTGAGTGCCTAAATTGTTTTAGCAAGATCAAAAGTAATGCAAGATAGTGGTGGAGGTTGAGGTTTAGATTGTGGTAAAGCATGTTAAATTTGGTTGACAATATGAGTGACTTTGTCAACTTTCTCATCATAATCAATTAGAGAAGAAGGTTTATCAATAGTATTGGTTGAATGAGATGGAAAAGGATTAGTGTATATTTATAAATTTTGATTAGGAGGTGTAACTAATTTGTTTCCTTGGTAATTAATATCAACATCTACAAATATAACAATAGAATCAATAAGGTCTTGAACCCCATTCTTCAAGGAATAACATTTTTCGGTATCATGACCAGGTTGATGATGGAATTGATAGAAATATTTGGGATCAAATAATCTAGAAGGAGGTTTGGATGGGTCAATTGGTTTGATAGGATGAAGTTTAATCATGTTTTCATTCATTAACTTAAACATCACATTATAAAAAGATTCAGAAAGTGAATTAAAAGTAAAAAAAGGTTTAAACATAGAGGACAAAGGAGCAACACCTTTGGATTCTTCTTCTACTAGTTCATCAACTGTGTTGGATGATTTTTTGATTTTTATGTAGATGTTAGTCTTCTAAAATTTTTTGAATTTGGATGTGACATCACTCTTATTAATGAAAATATGAGCCACTAGAGTGTTTCTCTCAAATTTACTCACTTGAAGTTTATAATGATGAAGCACTACACACAATTGCGAAAAGGAAGAAAAAATATTTAAGGGTATCTTATCTCTAATGTCCTTTCATAAATTAGTAATAAAAATAAATTGTAGATCAACATCAAGCACATGATAAGAAATATGAGCATGCATATGCTTTAAATATACCAGTAAAGTCACTAAAATTTTCTTTAACACCTTGTTTACAATGCGTTAATTTAGTCAAAGAAATTTTAAGACCAATGTTGCTTTGAAAGTTTTAAAAAAAGCATTAGCAATCTTGTGAAAGGAATCAATTGAATAAGGAGGCAAAGAACAATACCGTTGATCAGTTTTAGAAAGGAATAAAAAAATAGGCTTATCACTAGAACTTAGGGATTAGATATCCTTCTGAGCAGCTATCCTCCATATCATAAAATATTATTTAATTATCAACCCAGGGATGTGGTACTTGAAATGGGTTAGCAAGATATATGCACCAAGAATTGACTCAGACCACACTATTGCTGCAGGAAACAAATTACTTTGAAAGGAAAGCTAGTCTATGGGTGCAGGAAATAAAATGCTTGAGAAATGAATGCAAAATTATTAAAGCTTATAGAATGAAAAGATTGAAACTCCAAACCATAATGTTTCAACTGTTCTGATAGTTTGGCTACAGGAAGTAACGACTGATTGCAACTTTGGCTACATGAATAGTTTTTAACACTAGAATTGAAACAACAAGATGCAGGAATGAAAACTATAGGAAATGAAGATATCTAAAATGAATTCCTCACCAAGTGGGCCCCCTTGGTTGAGTATCCAAAACTCAATCACACAATGCCTACTTTCAACACTTCACTATCATTGATTCAAAAATGAAGTACAATTATATTCATGGCAAAAATTGGAATTTAACAGAATGGAAACTATATCTTCTGCAACACTAATAACGCCCTCCCCTCTCATGCAGGAGTTGGGATTTATTTAAAGGAAAAAATCTATAATAGCTAACTGCTTCACTCCATAAAACAAGCGAAGAACTTATTACACATCTAGAAAGTAGGAAAGAGACTATCGAAAAAGATAGGAAAGGAACCATCACAACATAAAGGAGGAATAGATCTAGCCTCTCACGATTCCCTAGATTATATAAAAATTAGAACAACTTCACAACTTGATCTTTGTTTAGTAGTAGCCACCTTCATCATCTTGCAATTGTAACTGCCAATTGCATTAACTCCTTCGCTGAGTGGCTTACTGTAGGACTGGGTCTATCTTCACAGTGTTGGGGTGCGTTCACCTGGTCATTTATCTTTAATAGCCATGATCTGCACCAATGTGTTAGGATACAGACTTCCAAGATAGAATCAACCAAAATACACATGCATACATTTTCATTCAAATATCTAACTACTTATAAAGACATAACCACAAAATTATCATTTTCAATATAGAAAGTATGGATAGATATGCATGCAAATGTATTAAAAACATATCAAATGTCTTCATGGCTATATGTTACCTAATGTAATGAGAATAGAAAATTAGTTTGAAGAAAAGTATCATAAAAACTAGGAAATAGGACACGGTAGGAGACTATCCTATGAAATAAATAATGACATATTTAGGCCTTATCATTTCCCCCTACGAAGACTAGTGGCGGTCCTTAGTCACCGAAACATTTTGGATTCGGGCTAGCAGTCTGAGATCCCCCACTGTAACTTCACCCCCACTGGTGCTACCAAGGTGCCAATAAAAACCTTTTATTCATTCTAGCTTTCTCCTTCAACTAGCCTCTTACTAATCATTTAGTTCATTTTCTTGGTAGTGATATAGAGTCCATAGGAGGAGAGGAGGCAGGAAAGTTAGAGGAACCCATAGATCTGACCTGGCTTGTCTTCCCAAGTGGATGTACTAATGAACCCTCTGCATTGTAGCTCAGAAATTGATAAGGCTCTATGGTTCATCCTTTCTTAAAGCCATAGTCAATCTTCCTCATCTTTGCATAATGCCTTTGGCTTCTATCTGCCCCTCATGAAGAGAGAGTCTTTCAAACTCTCTATAAACCTATTCCCTGGAACCTAATATCCTTGTTCTCTATTCTAGTTGACAAAAATTGTAGGCAATCTCAAGCCAATCATAGTACATTCTTTTAGGTTTATTTCTTTCAGGTCTCAGGGGAAAATTAACTAACTACTCTTTTCTCCTATATGTCTTTAATTGGCCCCCATAATTGATTTTAGTTCTTTCCCATGACAGAATGGCTGGTAGATGAATATCACCAACAAGCAATAATATATTCCAATTGATATTAGATGGAACAACATAATTATGCAAGTAGAATTCACATAGAAGATTCTGAATAGAATCACGTGACCCTTCATAATATTTTACAAATTCCTCAGGTGAATCTATGTTTGGGTTAAGGCCTCTGATAATTCTAAACAATTTAAACATAAGATTTTGTTACACCAAACATAATGCATACACCCTTCGGGGTGGTCTGCATTCTATTATTTGGGGAATTACCTCTACTACTGAATCTAGTCTATGTTGTAATTATTGCACTTCTTGCTTCTGCCTATCTATTTATTTCTTCAAATTATCCCTTTATATCTCCCACATAGCTCTTTCATACTAAATTTTCTTATAAAATTCTAGAGATAGGGATTGAAGAGTTACTTTTTCTTGTTCATTTTCTAGACCCTACCCTTCATTCTTCTCTACTCCTCTATTTCCTACTACATCCTACCATAATACCATTTGCAGGGAGGCATTATGGTCTATTACTTGTTCAGTTGAAGCAACCTGAAAATTCTCCGCTTGATTATCCTCTTGATTCCCTTCTTGAGACAAGGATTGATTATGATCCTCCTTTTGTTGATTGTTGGCCTCTTCAAACAATAAGGTTGCAGGCTCCTCGCTCCCTATGTTTGGAAATTCCCAAGGTGGGCTGCTGAGATTTTATTGGGGTTTACTTGCTAGTGGTTCTTCCATGGGAATTTATGTTACATTCACCTGAGTGGCCTTGGGAATGGTATTAGGTGATACTATTCCTCGCATGTGAAGTCGAACACTTCCTCTTGGCAGAGTTCTTGCAGTGGCTGTAGGACTTATCTTTGAGGTACTTTTCCTTTTGGAATAAGTGGCTACAAGAGATTTAGAAGAAACATGGGAAGTGTCAACATTGGTTTTTATCCTCTTGGAACCCCTGGGAGAGAGTTCAAGAGCAACCAATGTCTCCTTCTTAGATATATCCTCCATTATTTTACCTTTCCCTTTTTCCTTCCGACTACTGGAATGAGATACTGCAGGATCTTGTGATGCTATAGGCATCTTGTGTTAAAGAACCTCAACACTAGGGTTTGGATTTTCAGATGCACTAGCTTCATATTCTATTTTATCAGGGGAAAGATTAGTGGCAGATGGTTCTTGGACTGGAGAGGAATTTACCTCAGGAACATTACTCTGTTCCTTATTAACCTCCTAGTTAGGTACTTCATTAATCAATTTTCTCTTTGTGCTATAATAAATTCTTCCCAGGTCATGCAGGATACATCCCTTAAAGACCTTTCTACTAGAAAATTGATCAACCTCTGATGGGTTACAACATTTTTTCATGTTTTCTTAACCTCTTCTGCACTCAAATTGAGAATGGACTAAAGAAAATTTGGGACATTCATTGTTCGCCCATGCCATAAATGACTAAGAAATTTAAAGTGCACAAAATGTAAAAATGAAAAATGTCCCTCATAGGTTAAATACCTGATAACATGGATCGCGATCTGTGGATATGTTCCAGGAAGGGACAATCTTTTTGTTCCTTGTTTGTCTATCTCTAGCCTCGGATCTGTTGGGATGGTAAACTCATCCTATGATGAACATGCATCGTTCCCATGAGGAAATGCTTCACCAACTGTGGGAAGCCTTGAAACTTTGACAATTCTTGCCTCTAAAGCATCTACCCTCAAGCCCTTTATTTGGGCTTATCCATTATTCAAAGTTTTGATAAATGCCCATGATACCTCCTCATCATAATCATTTAACCATATAAAATATGCCAGCCACCCAAAATTGTTGAACGTATGTACACTTATCGGGTCTTGCAATAAGGATGAGTGGTCAACTGGTTCATTCCGTATGAGTGGTCCTCCCATTCTGATAATTTTTCAACCTTGATAATGATGTCTAATTCCACAATATATCACTTTCCAAATTCTTCTCTGATTGTTTCACTACTACAACTCAGGATACTATGTGCTGAAAGATTTCTGAAAACTACTGCAAGCCATAATCACAGAGTTAGTATAGTAGATGGTTTGGAGCTTGGGTTTTTTTGAAATGAAATTTTTGAAAAGGAAAATGAAATTGTTGACAAGGATGGCAAAGGCAATTTCTCACACGGGAATTGTCACATCAAAACTTCAAGAATGGCTAAAAAAAAGGAAATGACGGTGGAAATGATGATAAGGACAGTTTTCAAAGAATCATTTAATGGTGATATTTCAAAGAATCATTTAATGGTGATGTGTATCTAATAGTGCGACCCCCTACAGAAAGGTGGAAGGTGTCCACATATGCAGTGGAAAAGGACAATGGCATTGGATTTAATTCCTATATTTAAAATATAAACTAACTGCGATCATGAAAAAATAAGTAAGCTTAATGAATAACAAATGCAAATGCATACCTTGAAGTGACTTACCAGAGAATGCCTACATTCTAAAAGATATGCTGCTGTACGCTTTGAAAATTAGATCTTGGAAGTAAAGAGGAAGTGGAAAGGTGTGTGACATGGAAGAAATATGAGGTGAGGTGGAATAAAATTTTTATTATGGAAAGGAGTGGTTTCCTAGAGAAAAGGAAACTTTATTATGAAATACATGATGGAAGGTGATTAGAGATAACAGGGTGGAAGTGCATCCCATTCGGCTGTAGGAGGATCATCAGTTGTAGGAGGTACTTTAGCTACAGGAGAATTCTCAAACTGCCACATGAATTTGACCTTTTTTGCTAGTTTATGGTACAGACGAAGTCTGTGCCCATCGACCAAGAGCTTAAAATGCACAGGGTTGATTGTGGATAACTAAACTACACCACTCTCAATTTTTTTTTTAATTTCATAAGGCCTAAGCCAATGAGAAGTTAGCTTACCTTGTGTCTCCTAAAATTGGGAATAATAGAGTAGAGCCCAAACACAGGAGAAAACCTTTTACTCCATATGTGTGAGTCATGTCATTTCTCTCACTGTAACTAGACTATCTCTGTTTTTTGTAAGGCCACCTTCCTCATCTCATCAAGGATATTGTGCTATAGGAGACATTCCTATTGAGCTACAGGAAGATCTATGTTGAGCTCCATTGTTGTACATAATTTTTTGTGCTCAAACTCTATAGGCATCATTGCAGACTTCCCATAAACCAATTCAAAAGGTGTGCATCTTGTCATTATTTTCTAGGTTGTCCTGTAGGTCCATATAGATTCTTGAAGACAACTAATCCAATATTTCTTATGTATGTGGACTATTTTGGTTAGGATAGACTCAATTTCCCTATTGGTGATCTCAGTTTGGCCATTAGCTTGAGGATGGTATGGGCTAGACTTTCAATGCCAAATTTTGTACTCATTCATCAACGTAGTGATTAGCATTGATGTGAATTGTGGTCCTTGATTTTTGAACAGCTCTCTTGGAACACAATACCTTGTGAAAATATCCTCACATAGGAACTCAACAAACTTATTGTCCCTGGCATGTTTCATTACTCTGACTTCTACCCACTTGGTCACATAATCTATGCAAACTAGTATGTAGGAATTATCATTGGATGCAGGATTGATTGATCCGACAAAATCTAGTCCCCATTTGTCAAATGGAGTAATTGCCACTTGAGGAAAGAGAGGCATTTCATCATACATTTTAGGTTGGCCCATCCTTTGACATCTATCACACTTTCTAGTGTATTTTTATGTATCTTTGTGTAAGCTTGGCCAATAGTAACCAATGGTTAATACTTTCATTATTGTTCTTTTTTTTGCAAAGTAGTTGTGTGTGTGATTTTTACACCTTCATGAGATTAGTTTATTTCCTCACAATTATATGGAAAAACATTAACAATTTAAGCTAAGAATTGAAAGAAAATCATTAAGCATCCCATGGATCTCTAACTAAGCATGCTAATAGAGCTCTCAACCTTAATCTCTACTAGTGGCAATCCTAGAATGAGAAAATGATAATGATACACCTATCTAGTTCACAAATTCTCTCAAATTGCCTAAAAAATTCACTCAAATGCTCTCAAATTATGATTTTCTATTTCTCAAATTGCTTTGAAAATTCTCTCAATTGCTCTCAAAATGACTATAATAAGGATTCTTTGCATTCAAATGTCTAGGATTATGCTTAAGCTTACAAAATGCCTTATATTTATAGGATTTTCCCAAGTGTAGGGGGTGGAGTCAATTGATCATGGTTTAGCCTTGGTTGAGTGAGAGGCTTTAAATGGTTTCAAATGGGGGGAAAAGTTAAATGATTGTCTCAAAGCTTGGGACAAGATGAGTGAATGAAATTGAAAAGACCAAATGAGTGGAGAGATTGAAAATTTGGAGTGATCCATGTTCTTTGCCTTCTCAATTCTCATTGGTTCCTCAAATTCATGTTGAAATATATTAGGATTTATTAATTCAATCATTTAATTAAATTATCCATGTAGAGGAATAGGTTGGATTTGATTTTTGATTTAAACTATACAATTAATTGATTAAAATCAATTATATAGTTTGATTAATCCCTTTAGGCTTATATTTAATTAATTAATGTCATTATTAATTGATCCTTTAATTTAATTTGATTTGTCCCAATTTGATTTAATAAATGTTCCTTTAATTTGATTTAGTCCATTTTTTATTGATTTGATGCAATTTGATGAGATTTGGAGCAATTTGATGAGATTTACAGATTTGGTTGATTAGAGAATACCTGACCAATTTTAGGTGTCTACAAATGCCCCTCTTTGAATTGATGTGTGAAGCACATTAGTTCAAAGAAAATTTGATGTCCTAATCATTGATTTGATGCCTGATTGATTGATACAAAACCTGATTGATTTGATTCGATTGATACAAAACCTGATATGAGATGTGAAACCTGATTTGAGATAGCCCTGATGTGAAACTGATGCGATGCCTTGATGCGAAACTAATTTGAAAAGGCACATAATGACTCGCTGATGATAGTTTGAAAATTCAATGCCCCAGATTTGATTGATGTTTGATGCAGAATACCATGCCAAATCTTGATTTGATAATGTGATGATGCCCCCTTAGAAATGAAAACAAATTGATGTCTGGAAGCAAAAGATGAGGAAACTGATAAAGAATAGATCGAATATGTTTTCACTTCTATAAACAATGATGATGATCCTGGCAACAAAACATGCCCCAATGTGAAGAAAATGCAGATTAGGTCAAACTGGGTGAAAACCTCTTCAAAATTAGGTCAAATAGTATAAATAGGTTTAAAAATCCCTTTTTACTATTCATTTTCACTTGTTACTATTGAGATATTTACTTTGATCCTCCTGAGATTTCCAATGATGGTGGTCCCTATTTGAGAGTATCAGTTTGAGTGAGGGTGCAGATATCAGATTCCCACAGATTATGGACCTCTGGTAAGTGGTTTTGAACCTCTCAATGCATTTATTGCTTTGTACGAATGCATTTAAAGCTTTTAATCACGTGTGCTAGGATAGATTAGGGCAATTTTAGGCCAAATGCTACATAGAATATGTTAAATGACACCTAGAAGGACCAAATGTTGCATCCACATTGTTAAATGACACCTATGCACATTAATTGTCTCGTATAGTTTTGGTCAAAACATGCTTCTAATAGATCAAATACCACCTACAAAACCCTAGGGCAAAACAAGATTTTAAATGCCACCTAGGATGTTTGAAATTCCATATGCCAAGGTAAAATTATGTGTACAATGCAAAGTACCACGTATGATTAGTCAAGTCACGCCTATAATATATAAAATGATGCTTAGCGTGAAATGACATGTACATTCTATGAAGTGACTCCTACAAGAAAAGTTGATAAAAACCTAATTTCAAAAAGCACAAACTGATTGTGATTGAACGTCTTGATTAACAGACTAATTTCCAAGATAGATAGGTGTATTTAGTAATGTTGTAAAGTGTTTAGGATATTAGAATGATCACATAAATAGATTTTTGATATGTCTATCTGATTGGATAGAAAACTGATTGGTATGATAACTGATATATTGATCCCTTCTCACAATCTAGAGTTAGGAACAATAGGTTGAAGTGCTCAAAAGGAGAAGAGGATTGATTTGATTGTTATTGATTGACTTGAAATGATCCACTGATATGAAGATGCTAATATGACTCACTTGATTTGAAAAATAGGCATGGTTCCATAAGTTATATTTACAGAGCCTACCATCATGGTTGCTTGATTTAGTCGGCAACCTGACTAGACTAGAGATGCACGTGATTAAGCAGTGTGGATTGTACTTCCTCCTTGATATACCTTGGTTCTAGCTAAACCAGGGACTACTCACACCTATGGAAGAGTGTTGGCACTCTGACAATAATACTTTTCACTTACCCCTCTGGAAGATGACGATCACACCCGAGGATGTATATAGATTATTATGCATCCCTACACAAGGAGACAAAGTTTATTACAATCATGTATATGATGGTAGTGCATGCATATAGGTATTTGTAGATCTAAAGATCAGAGATGATACTATCACATGGGCACGGTTTGCATCATTTCCTACTTTTCCTACAGTTTTAGGTGCAGTGATTAGTGGAATACTTCTTCCTGATAGACGAGGTTGCAGATTCGCAGTCAGATGGGGACAGATCCTGGAGGACTTACTTGCACATCATTAGAGATTTGATTGGGGTTCGTGTGTTTTAGCTGAGTTGTATCATGATTTGCATGAGGTTGTTTATTGAGAGAGTTCATCTCTATCGGCAAGAGCTATTTTATTATAGTTATGGACTTGGGAGCACATCCCAGTCACTAGACCGATTGCAACTCAAGTGCGGGGTTGAGGATGGCTGTATGCATTGCTTTATGATGGCATGATTGTCCAACATTGGCTAGGCAAGGTTGAGTACTGGCGTAGGATGATAGATGATATCCATCAGGTCATCTAGAGACCTTACCTGGGTTGTGAGGGGTGGAGAGAGGATGATGATAAGATTCCTTATATGTTCTCCCCTCGATGGATGATTGTTTGATCACCTCTTTTGATTGAGAGATTTTTCTTTGGTAGAGTATTACGACATTTTGACAAGGTGAAGGATATATCGTAGGGTATGGAATTATATGCTTAGGTACATGTAGAGCGTTCCATGTGGGGGGCTCAGGTAGATTATGATTTCACTTGCACCGAAATTGATAGATTGGGATTCATCAGGTGGGATATCATAGAGCATGTTGCTAATGTGGGGATGTCTGTGGAGTACAGGGAGTTATTTTTGTGACATATATTTATGAGATACATAGATCCAGTAGAGCCTATCCCTGATTTGGATGAGACTTCTGATGATGATGATGGAGGAGGTGGTGATGCAGGAGGTCCAAGAGAACCTAGATTACAACAGGCTCCTAGAGTTCCAAGAGCGCATAGGGTACCAAGAATTCCTAGAGATTTAGGAAGAAGATAGATGGGACCTCAAATGCGGGGTGGTCATGTCAAAGCTAGTGGTGGTTTTTATGCACCCAGAAAGAGACAGGTTCCTCCCATACTGGTTGCAGCATGGGGTCATCAGAGAAAGAGAGATTCCAGACATGCACATATTGATCAATCTAGGAAGGTATCAAAATCATAGGTTTAGGGACAACAAATACCATTACAACAGGTTCCAATTATACAACCACATGTTACTTAAGCTTTGACAGGTCCAACACAACCACCTCCACCTAGCAGAGTGGAGCAGTATATACAGAGCCTACAGACAAGTTTCTCAGTGATGAAAGCTCATATGGCTCAGTTTAGTGCTATGATGCAGACATTCATGAGAAGGATGGATCAAATGAGCCAGGGTGCATCTATGTTGTCTGACTTTCAGTCATCCTTTTTTTGGCATTCTTGGAGTCATGTCTGGTCAGGCTGGTCAGTCTGAGTCTAGGTCTAAGTCTTTCTTAGGTAGGCTATCTTTGTCGGGTTTCCCTGTCTTTGCCTTTCCTTCTCTTAGCCGGTGGGTTGTTCTGAGATCTTTTCATATTTGGGTAAGTTGCAGATCCCAACCCGGCAAAGATTTGTGTTCTAATTGATATTCTTTCTCAGGCAGAGATCGAAGACTCATATGGATCGATTCTACAAGTCTCAACAATCCTAATGCAACAAACGGCGATCAATTCGGTTAAGAGATGAGCGAGAACAAGCTCGGCGGGATTTCAGAAATCACCTTCTCCATCGCGGAATTCTACCTTAGTTGGTAATTTTCCGCAAAGAAGATCTTTGCCTTATGCGGGTTTTGCACTCAGTTGGTAATTTTCTGCAAAAGGCAGAAGAGAAGAAAGAGTGCTATGGTGGACCCCACAACCGATTTTCGAAGAACTTTTTTCTATTTTCCGGGAAGGAAAGACATAAAGTGGAGAATTGGATTTCAGCTTCTCCATGGTGAAATTCTACCTCAGTTGGTAATTTTCCGCAAAGGCAGAAAGGAAGAACTTCGCACTGAGCGGTTTTCACCCCTCTCAAGCGATATTCCGCAAAGAAGGAATTTGCTCGGTGTGGGTTTTGCACTCATCAAGTGGATTTCCGCAAAGCTAAATGATATTTTAAAAGGTTTAAAAAGCATGTGCTAAAAGCACTGTGTGTTAAAGTTGACAGGCAGAAACATGTCCAGAGCCTTCTCTAAAGGCAAAAATCGCACTCTCTCATACATTTTTCGCAAAGAAGGATTTTCATATATTGCGGGTTTCGCACCCTCTCATACATTTTCCACAGAGAAGTCCTTTTCCAATTTTCTGCAATGGTGAAGCAGATTTGGTATTTTCCGCCGGGCACATTTAGTTTGGGATTTTCCGCCAATTGCATTATGGAAATTGATTTCTTGTGAAATAACGACAGAAACTAGGCTACATTTTCTTTAATACACCTAAGAAAGGATGAATGTCAGTTGTGGATCATGTTAGCTGCTGTTTACATGTTGGTTAAGTTTGAACATAAGCAGTTATTCGACTCCATGGCCCAATGGATTCAGCTCGATAAAACTAGTTGGAAATGAAGAGTCTCTGATTCCATAGCGACTGTTCGAGTTCTCAGACTTGAAAAGCCTTTCTCTTTGTATTCTATCTCTTTGTATTCCAAGAAGAGGGAAGGTCATTGGCTCTTAGAAGCCTGATGTATTGTAAACTCTATAAATGCTGAAAAGAATTTAGTATACAAGGTCGGAAAAATTGTTAATGAAGCAGAAGTGATTCTATTTACAGAGGCTTTGTCTCATGTTTGTTGCGCCGTTGTAGTTGTTCATTTGCATTTGAATAGATAGAACAATTGTATGTGAAGCTGTAGTTTTCTACTGATTCTATTTCATGTTAGTGGTTGCAGTGAGAGTGATTCCATTTACTTCTCATGTATAATTCTTCTCCTATTCATTCGGTAATTTAGGTGCATCAGAATAGAAAGTACAATTGTGTGTGGAACTGTAATTCCTGCTTGGATTCTATTCCATGTTAGAAGTTGCAGCATAAGAAATTCTATTTTCTGTCCATGTATGATTCTGCTC
>MU228345.1:2210766-2224859 GCA_018584345.1 Thuja plicata
TAAACTTTAATCCACCAATCAATACTTCTCAAATTATTAAGTCCCAACAAGATGCATGCCTTTGAAATATTTGAAACAAATAACTGTCTGTCAGTTTACCTTGTCTGTCTTGTTTCTCCTTGATAACTGATAAGCAGTAAAATATATTTACCGATACTCAATAAATATGCAGAGTATACCAGTCAATCCATAAATGCATATGTAGAATGTAAAACACTAAAGTAATTAACCATACACACATAACACAAGGATTTCAACGTGGAAACCCTATTAAGGGAAAAAACCACTGGGACCGGTACCCCAAATTTTCACTCTTCTGAAGTGAGCCCTGTTAGGAGCTAGCCCTGTTAAAGGTTACAAACACACTGTTAAGTGTGACCTTGTTAGAGGATTTTCAATACATAGGTTGTCACTAAGCATCTAGCATCTACACTACCATCCTTGAATCAGTCTCATGACTATCAATAGGCTTTATACAAAATATTACTACCATCCTTGAATCAGCCTCCTTCTTAGACTATCAATAGGATTTAGGTAAGACCGGTGCTACTATCATGAGTCAATCTTCTGGTAATCTGTTAGGATATACCTCAATTAAAAAAGACTGTTAAGTCCTACTCTGTTAAGAGACTTAATGCTTCAATGGTTAAACTGAAACAAAGTGACCTGTTTCTAATGCAAATGAATTGTAGATTTTCAGATCTATTTACTTAAAATATCTTTCTGATCAATGTATCAATTCAATTCCTTTGTACTTAACTCTTTCTGCTCTATGATGTGCTTTTCTGTTTGTCGGTGTCTGCAAAATTCTTTAGCTCTCCCTCAGCTTGATTGATCAGGACTGCATGAAGTTAATCCTTCATCAGTTTCTCTTCAGCATCTTCTATCAGTTCACTCCCCCATGTATCTGATTACGTATTGACCACCCCTTTTGAATGAATTATGCTTGTCTCTTAAATAGACATGATTTTCCTTAATTCTAGGTTCTTGATTCTTGGTGTGAAAAACAATCCAGCCAAATTGATTTATGGCTTAACTCCTGATTTATCTTGTAGTTATCTTCTTGCCAACTGTACAAATCACTTACTTAACTGTGGTCGAATAAAAAAAAAAAAAAAACTAGTTAAGTCTATCCTTTAGCTCTACCAGCTAGATATTTTTTCATTTTCTGATCTCTTTGTTCCATCGGTTAATTTTGTAGTTCATCACCAGTGACAACTGCCAGTTCTGTTAGTGTCACTTCAGTTAGCTTTGGGATCTCCATCCATCGGGCAACACTATTTTTACCACGTCGGGTATCATGTGATTCTGCTTCATCAGGCAATACTATCTTCTGCCCGTTGGGCATCACTGTGACTTTAATGTCCGTCTTTACCGATGTTGTGCACTCCACCAGTGTAGTTTGTCACTTAGTGAATACTAGAATTTTATGCATTGCTGGAAGCATAACCTTTATTCCATTGGTTCTCTGAAGTCTTTGGCATGATTATACAAATGATATCAAGTTGACATCAATGACAATGCAAACCATTAACTGATTTAATGTCTTGCACCATCTTCAACTTAATATAGTCAATCATTTAATCAGTTAAATGTCATCATGAAATGAATAAGGGCTAAAGAATCATTGGGAAATTTTTCATTTTAAGGGTTCAAGGACATGACTTTGTTTGAGGGTTCATACATTGTATCGCTCAAGTCAATAACATTGACTTGCTTGAGGTGTTCCATGGAAGTAGGATCTGAATTCTCTTCACTATACTCCTCGTGGATTTCCATGGGAAAGAATGCATATGGATTAAATATAAAATTTGAATCACCCCCCAAGAAGGTACCCAAGATTCAAATATCCATTGGTTGTCACTAGATTCTTGTCCTACATTGGATTCTTGAGAAACAATTGGTACATGTGTAGAACTCAACCCTTGATCCATATTGTCTTGACTTCTGGAATTAGGTATAGTAGCGTAGGTATGAATGACATCTACCTCTTTGTCATGACAAGAATATTTAGATAGGGAATCCCACTCATATTCTCTAGAGTCATATTCACTCTTGGATTCTAACATTTGTACATGCTCATAAGAATTATGCCTAGAACTTGAACCAACTTCTTTCTCTTGATAACCTATTCCTGATTTCTCATCCTTTGACCTCCAAGGAGGTTGGATAGGTTCTAGCAAGCATTTATTTCTGATTCCTAAGGCTCCTCTTCCCTCATACCCCATCTTTTTAATTATTTGAAATCCCTTTCCATATTGATCAGTTTGGATGGTGACATGTTGCACTCTTTCAATGGGATTGTTTGAAGTATCCTCCTCTTTATAGAGCCATTGTAAAACTTTGTTATCCTCCTTTTCTAAGGCTGATTGATCACTCTCTCTTACAAAATGAGAGTTATATTTTTGAGGTGGATAACAATTTTAAGGTTTTCCATGTGTCTTTGGGGAAGTTTGTAAATCAAATAGGGAAACGAAATATCCCCCTACTGCTTTTGAATTGATTCTGCATTGTTTTTCAAATTTATGCATCATCTCACTCATCTTTTGATAGTTGTCCTTGGTTTGTTCTCTTTCATCCTTAGAGGGTCTCAAAATTTCTACCTTTGGTTTAGAATCTTTAACGGAATTTCCATTGGAAATTTGACCCTCATAACAAACTTTCTCTTTTCCCTTAGTTGATGTAGGTAAGTTAGTTTCATTAGGACTTGAAGTAGATGTAGCATTTAATGTAGAATTAGGACCTTCCTCTTTGGTTTCTTCAATAATGACACTAGGAATAATTCCTTCCCTATTATGTGGAATAAATAACTCATGAAGAGGTTTCACCTTATTGCAATACTAAAAGGGATTGGAATCTCCTACAATAGTTATTTCTTCACCCATGTACGGAAACTTGATACATTGATGATAAGTCAAAGGCACCACTTGCATCTCATGAATCCATGGCCTTCCCAATAAAATATTATAAGTTAAATTCATGTCAAGGACTTGACAAATAGTATCTTTGTCTATAGGACCAACCCGAATGGGAAAAACCACCATTCCTTTAGAAGATCTTTCCTCCTCATCATAAGCCTTCATAGTGATTTGTTTCTTGGGATCAATAGATGACTCAGTTAACCCTAAAGCTTTGACTAGGTTCAAGGTACAAATGTTTAAACCAACTCCTCCATCAATGAGGACTCTCTTGACCCTATGCTTTTGGATTAAAAATTCTATATGCAAGGGAAAATTTTAAGGATGATTGATTGACATATCATCTTGTTCTGAAAATGAAAGGCAATGTGATGCAACAAGATGTCCTACCATGTTTTGAAACTTATCTTACTGCAAGTTTATAGGAACATTAGTTTCCACAAGGGATTTTTCCAAGATATTGTGATTTGGAGAAATTTTTAATAAATCCAAAATAGAAATTTGTGCTGGATTCTTTTGTAATTGATCAACCAAACTATAAGGCTTTGTTATAGGAGGTGTTTGTTTAGCCAACATAGTTGATTGTGTAGGACCAATAGGTTTAGGAGAACCCCCTTGTAGGGTAATCCTTGTTGCTTTCCCTCTAGTGATAACATTAGAGGTCTCCTTTTTAGGTTGTTCCTTTACCACCACAACATTAACAACATTCTCATGTTCGGATAAGGTGTTGATATTATTGTCATAGTGATGATCAAAATTAACATTATTGTTACCTTTGGAATTGTTTCCATTGTTGTTCAAATTTGAAGGCTCATCTTTCTCATGATTAAAGAAAGGTGTTTTAAAGGCCGTATGATCCTCATTGTTTTGGGGCCCTTCCACTTTAATCACACCATTATCAATTAAATCTTTCACCACATGTCTTAAGTGCATGCAATCATTTGTTTTATGCCCCCTATTGCGATGGTATTCACAATGGTTTGACTCATTCCACCATGGTGGATTTATGGGTGGCTCAAAAGGTTTATCTTTGGGTAAATCAATGATCTTGTTAGAAATAAGGGTTTGCAAAGAATTTTCAAGGGGTTCTCCCAAAGAAGTAAACTTCCTTCAAGGTGTTGGAGCAAAGAAGGGTTTAGGATTGTTAACCGCTTGATTATTTCCAGCATTATTTTTATTACTGAATGGAACCTTGGGAGCTTGATTCACCTTATTAGCTTGATTTGAACTTCGTGTGAGATTGAAGGGAGTAGATTTTAGGTTATTTTCCTCCAAAACCCCATCATTCACCAAACCCTTGTTATTATTCTTGATCCAAAACCAGTTGTTGTTTGGAGGAGCTTTGTTATTGTTTTTGTTATAATTGTTGGAGGTATTGTGATTAGTGGAATTCTTGTTTTCCTTGTAAAGATTTATCTCTCCACTTTTCAACAAAATCTCTTCTATGGTAACTCCATTCTCAATTAGGTCTTGGAATGAATGTGGGCATTACAACCTCAACTGATAGTTCATCTCTGTGTTCAAGCTATTAACAAAAATGTCCATCTTTTCCTTTTTGGGCACACTTCAAGGGTATCATGCGAATACCCCTCTCCATCATTGTAAGAACAAAAGGAATCATTCTCCATCACACTAATTGGTGTTACATAAATTTATCATTTTGACCTCTTGCTTAATGTTATAGGAGTAATGGGTCACAAACTTGGAAGCCAACTCTTCAAATGTGCGAATACCGGAGGGTAGTTTTGAAAACCACTCCATCATTGTTCCTCCTAAGGTCCTTGGGAAAATTCTCATTAAATATGTTGTATCGTGCATGAACTCCAAGATCAATGCACAAAATTCCCTTAGATGATCATGGGGATCAGATATTCCTTCGTATTTATCATACTTAGGAAAGATTGCATTTGGGGGGAATGGTACCATAATTAAAGTTTTATCAAATGAAAATGGACATAGCACTTTGATAGAAAATGGTTTAGGAGCCCCTTCTTGTTTCATGTTGTCCAATTGAGCTTGAAATAACTTAAATTGTTTGTTCATCATAGCCATGGGATCATCTTCTTCTTTCTTCTTTAACTTGTAAACATCATAATCATGGGGTAATTGAACCCCTGCTTGGGTTAAGTCAAAGAAGTAATTCTCTCTATCCTTCTCTAGGATCTCCCCCATGAAATTAATGAAGAGGTGATTTGGTAAGGCCTAATTGATTCTTTCTTCTATGGGTTCTTCATATTCTTGTTCATGGCCATCATTTAAATGAGGATCTTCTTGGTTTATCTCCTCATGTCTTTCTTCCCTCCCACCTTGATCATGGTTTAGGTTTTGATTAGCATCATGATTATGCAAGTCATTCATGTTTCCCAAGGGAATGGCCATGTTTGGTGGCTCTTCTTCTTTTTGTCCTTCAATGGGTAAAGCAGGTACAATGAGTTCTCGACTTGAGAATGAAATCCCTTGACAAAGATAAGTCTCGTCTGGTAACAATTTATTTCTAGTGTAATGTGACCTAGTAAAGGATGACATTAATGTGATTGATTGCAAGTTGACAAGAACACCTTAAAATCCTTTTGCAATTTGAAATTTTAACCAGATGTAAGGATTTTAACCAGTTAGGGTTACAATCATAGAGAAATCTGAAAAGGGTATCTGAAAAAGTCACAAGATTATATCCAAATCCTCTGGAAATGCTCTATGTTTGCCTTTTTTTGGTTTCTAGGAGTCACTTTACTACAGCGTACGCATGAATTTCCACTGTATAGGTGGTAACTAGAAATGTTGTAAGCGACACCTGCAGTTCGTAGTGGTATTTGGCCATTTATAGGCATTATTTAAAAACTTGCAGGTGTCACTTTCTAGTGAGCTAGGCGTTGTTTCAATACTTGTAGGTGTAACTTTAGTTTACAATCATGACAGAAATGATTGTAGGCGTTTTTTAACCTTCTGTACACGTCACTTTGCTGATCAAGTTGGTTTTTCATAGTTTTAAAGGTTTTAAAATTATAAGGTCTGTGATCAGATATGTAGGATTGAATTCTTGCTTGAAAATTAAGACAAAAACACAACATACACATCAAATTTTCATCTTACCCCTAAAACACACTAAGTGTATATTCTCAGACATTTTCACGGGTCTTGTACAAGAAATTCTTCCAAAATAATCTACCTAGAGTCAAATTTGGAAATTAAACATGGATCTAAAAAATGTAGCTTGCTAATTAACTAGGTTGTAATTATCCTCCATTCTAAACCATGAAAAGTCTCTTATAACCTCATTACAAGGGCTTCCCACAAGCACGAAAGTATGATTTTGCACAATCCCGAAGGACTACTCAAGGAAGTGAAGATTCTCAGCACAACTTAGTCACCACCCCTTTGGGGATGAGTGTGTTTGATCATAGTGGTTCATATTAGTCTCACGGCTAAAGTGAGTGTATCCCACTTGGGTCATTCCCTCTCACCGCCTTCGTAAATGTATTCTTAGGAGGCAGGCCCTCTATGGATCTATCATGCTCATGGAAAGAAAAAAATGAACTTAGTCAAGTAAGTTTGGGAATTTGATTCACTCAAAGAGTGAAGAGCATACTCCTATTACTTTCCTTAGTTCCAAACACTTCAAAAAATTTATTCTTTTTTAACCTCTTGACAAGGAGGTTTTTAATGAATTGAAATGTGTGGTTCAATTTCTCCCTTTCTTTCTACCACCCGAACGCAACACTTTTGGCTTTTTGATGAACTTCAAAAAGTTAAGAGCATATACCTAATGTCTTGTTTGGTATGGACAATAATAGGGTGGCCCTATTAAGCTAGATTTAAATGAATGCCACAATTTAATCAATGCAAGCTTGTTAAGTAGAATACCTTTTTCTGAAGCTAGCAAAGGCTAGGCACATTTTTGAGAGATTCTTTTTTTTTTTTATACTCACCTAGTGGCGATAGTTCCCTCTCTGTCTCCTCCAAAAATTTAGTCAGCACCACAACCAAAGTGAAGAAAAACCAATCGAAATGACAACAAATTTAAAATCCTTAATCAAATTTTGCAAAATCACAACTTAAGGACTTAATGAACAAAATCAATTTAGAGAAGGGAACTTTCTTTTGTAAGCATTACCGATTTTAATAAAATGCACATATAACGCTTGTTCTTCTTCTAAAATTTCCAAAATGATAGCACTATGAATTTTCTTGGAGTGCTTCTTTTGGATTCTTACCTCTTTGATTTTCCTTTTGACCCTCAACTCTGGTTTCTGCACCTTTAAGTGCCTGTTCATCTACAACAAAAGTAACAACAAAGCATTAGTATTCTGATTTTATTAATCTGCAAGTAAGAAAACACAAAAAATAGCAGGCGTCATTTTACAGCTTGTAAGAATTACTTTGCAGTATACTACGCGTTGCTTTGCACTTTTTAAGCGTGACTTTACTAATAAAAGGTGTTAAAATTAAGTGATCAGGCATTTCAAAAAATGATTAAATGCGGTAAGATAAAATGCACAGGTGCTAGTTTAAATTTTGTAGGCGTTATTTCCCAAATTCCATGGGTCCCTTTATGAGCACATGTGTCACTATTTATCTGATAGGCATGACATAATTTAGACAAGAAGATAGAAGGAATTCAAAGGCATCATTTGAATTCTTGCAGGCGTCATTATTTTGCTAGTAGGTGGTACTTTACCTGCAATCTATAAAATACACACAAAATGAAGCACAAACACACAAAATATAAATAAAAATGAGAATTAGAGGCCTAAATCCCTACGGTGGGCGCCATTTGTGTGTGTGATTTTTACACCTTCACAAGATTTGTTTATTTCCTAACAATTATATGGAAAAACATTAAAAATATTAAGCAAAGAATTGAAATAAAATCATTAAGCATTCCATGGATCTCTAACTAAGCATGCTAATAGAGCTCTCAACCTTTATCTCTACTAGTGACAGTCCTAGAATGAGAAAATGATATTGATATGCCTATCTAGTTCACAAATTCTCTCAAATTGCCTCAACAATTCACTCAAATGCTCTCAAATTATGCTTTTCTATTGCTCAAATTTCTTTGAAAATGCTCTCAATTGCTCTCAAAATGACTATATTATGGATCATGCTTTGCATTCAAATGTCTAGGATTATGCTTATGCTTACAAAATGCCTTCTATTTATAGGATTTTCCCAAGTCTAGGGGGTGGAGTCAATTGATCATGGTTTAGCCTTGGTTGAGTGAGAGGCTTCAAATGGTTTCAAATGGGGGGAAAATTTAAATGATTGTCTCAAAGCTTGGGACAAGATGAGTGAATGAAATTAAAAATACCAAACGAGTGGTAGAGATTCCAAATTTGGAGTGATCCATGTGCTTTTCCTTCTCAATTATCATTGGTTCCTCAAATTCATGTTGAAAGATGTTAGGATTTATTAATTCAATCATTTAGTTAAATTAGACATGTAGGGGAATAGGTTGGATTTGATTTTTGATTTAAACTATACAATTGATTGATTAAAATCAACTATATAGTTTGATTAATCCCTTGAGGCTTATATTTAATTAATTAATTAAATTGTTAATTGATCCTTTGATTTAATTTGATTTGTCCCAATTTGATTTAATAAATGTCTATCTAATTTGATTTAGTCCATTTTTGATTGATTTGATGCAATTTGATGAGATTTGCAGATTTGATTGATTAGAGAATACCTGACCAATTTTAGGTGTCTACAATAGCCTCCATGTGGCTCATCATGAAAAGAATGAAGGATATCATAGGACTCATCCTCCCTCACACATCTTTTCATGATCTAATCTGGTCCAGTATAAAATAGGCAGTTGGCAATCCAAGAGAAATTGAAAGTTTTCTCTATGAGAATCCTCTTTTCCTTGGATGAGAAGTGTGGAGGTACCTTGCTAGAGGCTAAGTAATTAGAAATGCCAGCATACCATGGTGTATTGGTTGAGATGGAGAATAGGTGAGCGTCAGGAAAACTGTCATCAATGACTTGAGGATCATCAGGGTTCTGCAATCTTGATAGGAAATCAACAACTACATTAGCTCATCCTAGTTTATCAATTATTGTGATATCAAATTATTGTAGCAGTAGAAGCCATCTGGCTAACCTTCCTATGATAGTAGGTTTGTTAGTCAAATACTTAATTTCTGCATAGTCAATGTACACATAGATCTGGTATCCAGTGACGTAATGGAAAAATTTGTTAAGGGCATAAATGACAGCCAAGAGTTCTTTCTCCGTGACTATGTAATTCATCTCAGGTCCCTACAAATTTTTGTTGATAAAGTAGATTGTATGCTAAAAAAAATCCTCTTTTTTCCCCAAAATAGCTCCCACAACATAATAAGAAGCATCAGTATGAATATTAAATGACAATGACCAATTGGGTCCCCTTAAAATAGGTTCCTTAGTAAGAAGAAACTTAAGTTGCAGGAAGGATTCATCACAAGCTTTGTTCCATAGAAACTCATAATTCTTAGTAAGAAGGGAATACATTGGGCTTTCCATTTTACTAAAGTCTTTGATAAATCTCCTGTAGTAGCCAACATGTCCTAAGAAGCTTCTAATATCCTTTTGGTTGGTTTGTGTGGGAAGGTTCATGATAACCTCTATTTTAGCAAGATCAACTTGGATACCAACTGCAGAGATGTAATGTCCTAGAACTACCCCTCTTGCATCATCATATAGAATTTATCACTATTTAGGGACATATTATGTTCCTCGCATATGTGAAGAAATTTTCCCAGGTTGGACAATGCTTCCTCATAGGTTTCTCCATATGTAGTGAAATCATCCATATAGATTTCCAAATAGTCATTTGAGATATTAGCAAAGATACTTATGACTTCCCTTTAAAAGGTTGTTGGAGACTTACAAAGTCCAAAGGGTAAGAATGAGTAGGAAATGGTTCCACATGGACAGGTGAAGGTAACCTTTTCTTTGTCTTCAGGAAGAATCCTAATTTGGTTATACCCACTGTATCCATCAAGGAATGAAAAGTACTTTTTGCCTGCTAAGGAATCTAAAACTTCGTCTATGAATGGAAGAGGGAAGTGGTCCTTTTTTGTCGCATTACTAAGCTCTTTGTAATTAACACATACCCTCCACTTTCCTCCTTTATTGGGGACTATAACTAGAGGAGAGACCCACTGACTGTCTTAGATGGGGTTGATAAAACTAGCACTGAGCAATTTTTGTAAGTCAGTTTTCACTATCTCTCTTAATGCAAGGTTAACACATCTTTGAAAATGCCTAACAGGGACTTTTTCCTCTTTAAGGTATATCCTATGAGTACAAAACTTAGGGTCTGAGCCTTTCATGTCCCCATAATCCCAAGAAAATGTTGTGGTATGATCTTTTAATAGCTTGGCTAAGGATGTTCGATGTTGAGGGTTAAGATGACTATTGATGTTCAAACAACATCCTGGAGAGACTTCTAATTGTTTGGTTAACTCCACCATAGAAACATCTGTGAATGATGGTACCTAAATTTCACAGAGAAGCAATTAGTGGTAGAACTATTTGGCTGCAGGAGATGGAGATAACTCACAAAATGGATACAAAGGTTGGAGGGCGAAGTTATGGGGAAATGAATAGTCCATATTAGGTGAACTCAGTCCATACTAGATTTTTAGAATTTTTGTGATCACGGTATCTTCCTCTTGAAGCTGCAGGAAGGGGTCTCTTTTCAAAATCATTAACTAGGATACCAAATTGACTACCTTAGCTTCTTCCTCTATGTCTGGCCAGATTGGTGAGGCTAACTCTATTTGTGGTTGGGCAGGTGGATATAAAGATAAAGTCTTAGTATGCTGACCGTCCGAGATGGTCATGTCTCCTGAGTGACACCCTATGTAAGCATCAACAATGGCTAACCAGGGTATTCTTAGAATAATTGGATATCCCCCCAATGTGGATTTTGGGGGTAGTATCATGAATTCAACAAGGTATGACCAGGCTTCTAAGCTGACAATTATATCTTTTACCATCCCATCAGGCTTAACCATACAACTGTCTGCTAGCTGTAGGATAGTAGGTGTATTCCTGAGATTGGTAACGTAGAGTTGTTGCATTATATCCTTGGTCATAACATTTATAGCTGATCCTAGGTCAATTAAAGAATTCTTGATGGATATCTCATTGATAGTAACCTCAACAACATGGCTTCCAGGGTTGGAATATTTGGGAACAACTACCTTGCCAAGCATGATGTGTGCTAGCTTTCCTAACACATGCACAGTCTAGGGGTCCTTTCTTTTTCTATCAGGTTTCTTGAAATATGCTTCTTTGATAGCCTTTCCATAGGTTGGCACATCCTTGATATCTTGAAATAATGGGATTTAGATGCTGATGTTTTTGAGTTGATTAAGTATGTTAAAAGCGACATCTTGAGGAGGCTTAGGATTTTCATCTTGCAACCTTTGTGGGAAAGGAGGAGATGAATACTAGGTTTTATCAGGTGGAGTTTTTGTGCTTGCTGGGGAAGTATGTGAATAATATGGATGGTCAATTTATTCTGAGGGGACCTCTGTTATAATAAGAGGAGTATGAGTAGGTAGTGTAGTACCAGACCGCAAATGAATATCATTTACATTTATAGCATAGGAAGGGTATTGGGTAGGATCTGTTACATAGACATTCTTTTGTTGGGCTGGAGGCCTATTGCTTGGATTTGGTTGAGACTAGGAAGGAAGTTGAGTAGGCCTTGGGGGTGCAGTAGTGGCTGTAGGTGGTGGAAAAAGTGCTTGTTGGTGTGGTTGCGGAGGTGGCTGCAGGAATCCTTGTGGCTAGTTGGGCCACTCCTGACCTCCTTGCCATTATTGATTCTACTGCCAATTACCATGTGGTGGTTTCCATGCCCCTTAGGATTTTTTCCAATCCCCTTGGGGATTTTTACATTGAGGATTGGGGTAATTTGGCCAATGAGGTTAACAATTATTCCACGGAGAGTACTGAGAATTCATAGGAGGTTTCCATTGATTACTATTAAATAGACCACTAAATGTAAGGAGGTCCTAAGGCATACCTTTTTGTTGGGCCCATGGTCTCCATTGAGAAACATAGAATACTTGGTCACCCTCACCCTCAACTTTCTTGAAATAAGTGGGCAACTAGGAAGCCTCCAGATTAGCCACCATCTTACATCAACAATCTCTCTTCTTCTATCTACAATGGGGGCATAATTCTACCAAAATAGCTTCTGCCTCATCATGCTTTTTCTTTTCCTACATTGCATCCAATTGTGTGGCTATGTTATTGATGATATCCTGCTTAAATTTGGATAGAAGATGAGTTATTTATGTCCGCGAGGCTCCAACACATTTGTTTTTCCTGTAGTGGACCTATACCATCAACCTTTCTTAGTAGCAACTCTGGAGTAGTTGAGGAAGATTTTCTTGATATCATCCCATGTAGATTGGGTGATACCCTCTCCTTCCATCAAGTCCAATGCTTATGTGCACCCCTCATTAATACCCATTAGGAAGAGTAACTATTGAGACTCCTGGTTGAGCTAATGTTGAGTATTTTTTTGTAGACTGAACAAAAATCTTGACACATATTCTTCCAAGCTTTCATCCTCTTTCTATTTCATGTTAAAAATTTCACCCCCCCTCATATCATTTCCTCTGCAGTACTCCTTATACTTTGTCAAGAAAGAACTCTTTATTTCTTCCCAATCATGGACTACATCCTGGCCTAAGCCCATAAACCATCTCAAAGAAGACTCTTTCAGAGTTGTAGAAAATAATTTGAGCCTATGGGGATCCGTGGTGTAGTCATAACTACGACAGAGGATATCAAACTCGAAGAGAAAGGTATCTGGGTCCTCTGTCACAATTACATAAAATTTAGGAAGGGGAAAAGATACATCCGGTAATGACTTCAAAATTTCTTCCTTATCATTCTTAATCTTTTCCATGCTTGAAAGATTCAAGCACTTAATATCTTTAGGGGGTTCCTAGTGATTTAGATAATATGTTCCCCCTAGGCCAAAGGCATGTCTTCAATTCCTTGTGGAATTGCTTCCCTAAGATGTTATCACGGACCCTCCAGACAGTTCATCTTGACTCTTATTGATCCATGTTTTCTTCATTTTATTTTGTACCTCTTCAAATGAAACCTTAGCCTTGCCTTTATCATATTTATGCTCATTTTTCTATCCTTTCCTGCTTCTGTCCACTGAACCTTTGTTTCTCACATTATTGCTTCTCCAATCCCTTGCAATGTGAAGCATATCTGAACCAAATGAATGATCCTAGTTGAGGTACCACATCCAGATACACAAAAATATAACATAACTAAACATATTGAGTATAGATCATCAAAAATTACTTGTGAAGGTCACAAATATCACCAAAAAAAATACAATACAACCAAGCATGATTAAGATCATCATTTAGCAACACTATATCCAATCATATCAAAAGGAAAACAAAGATACTCTAGACCAATTTGACAAAGCTCTCCACTATTAGAGAACACCAACAATACTAGAGTGTAAAACTTGTCTTTGACAATAATACATATGATAAATTGTCTTCAACAACAACACAAATTTTCCACAAATAGTAGCAAAACATAAATTGTACATTCTAAGCAATAGTAGTCCTGGATCAATAGCCCGTACTAAGAAAGATATTTCTATTTTCAAATCTTGTTCATCAATCAACATCCCAATCTTCTATGGTTACTATAGTCAAACATTAATGTCACATTGGGTATGGATGACATCAATGACACCACAAAGTGAAATGGTAATATTCAATAATGAAAAAACCCACAAAGGAAACTTCCAAGAAACAACAAACCAACATACATCTTCCGAATCCTCAACAACTATAAGTAGTGACATTACTCCAAAGAATAATAAGCCAATACTGCAACTGTATACAAACCCAAAAACAACAAGATTATTACCTAATGTAGAAGGAAGTTTCAACACCAAAACAAAAATATTAGAATCACAACATAAATTCTTGTAAGAACATATTATGGAGAAAATGAACACATATGTATAAGAGCTATACCAGTAACTATTATCATGATTATTCCTAACCAGACTTGACTGATTGATCAATACATCACCCTTTTACATCATCCTCCCAAAAAAATTTCCACTAATACTTCATCCTGTTAGAGTAGTCCCAAAGGATAACTGAGAGCGGGGGGGGGGGG
>MU228345.1:2230603-2242189 GCA_018584345.1 Thuja plicata
GTACAATACAATGCAATAAGTATAGTGACCTAGTTAAGGGTCGGACCCTGTTAGGAGTCTTTTACAAATAACCCTGTTAGGGGTGGTGGACTCACTGTCCAAAAGCTCACTGCTTGATGGTGAAGGCGACAACCTTCTAAATAACATATATGCACTATATCTGATGATGAACTATAGAGTAGACCTGTTGTCTTGATAAGTTCCAGTGTATTGCAATCTTTCACTTCTTCTTCACATAGACTCTTGATGAGTGAACCAACTCTGATAATCTGCTTTGTACATCTTTCTTATCTTTTCGTATCATTCACACCTAGCGTGTTACCTTTGACTTGTTATAATTATCTTTCTCATAGTATAAGATCATGGGACCTATGAGACAACTCTTCATTACATTCTTGTTGTCTCTACTAAGCACGCAAGCATAATTATAACCGCGCAAGTATAAACCAAATAGACGCAACACTTCACTAAGTCGGCCTCACCAATTTTACTCTAACTTTATAATCTTCTTGAAACATGTTTGGCGCCTTTGGATTAATATCATCAGCTCATAACTAAACATGAATATACACACGCATATACAGAAGATAGGCACAACTCAAGAAACATGTGATATACATCAGCCCTAAACGATTACACTTCTAGAACTGTAACTGCCAATAACAGAATTACATAACTTTACTGAAACATGATATCTGGGTCTGCGTGTATGAACATAACATAATAAACATGTCAACAACATGTATCTATCCACACAAGTCTTCATATCATCATTTGGATAAATGCATACATAATTACTACTGTGTATTATATGTTGTCATCAATGACAAACATACAATCAATCAACTGCTCAGAATCAAATCTCCAACACATCCTTCAATGAGTTTGACATTAATGACAACCAACATGCCACATTTGGAACAAAACCACCTAGAGTAAAATCTCTATGCTTCCATGAAGCTTAATATAATTTTGAAATTCCTTGATCAAAGTTGTATGTGGACTAAAAGTGCATAAACTCCACTGAATTTAAAAATATGTGGCAACATTGTTAGATTATATAGTTATCTTCACTTATTAATTATATCATGTTGATATTAATTATTAAGTTAGTCATACTCAATTTTTCACTTAAGCTTTCTCTTAGGTTAGCTTTTTCCCCTTTTAGGGTTTCATTCACCTTTAAGGTTGAATGCTTGTAATTATGTTTTTTTGAATACTCTGGGAATACATTTTGAGCTCTCACTTTTGAGCACAGAAGGGTTTCATCTTTTTCCATCTTTTGCTTCATTCTTTGTAACAGGTATCTTGCATGCAGATTGGTCTTAGAAGTCGAAGCTATATTTCTCAGTTTCTAAATGGTATTAGAGCCATTCTACTGTTGCTTGTTTGAGTTCTTTTGAAGCTATGGATCAAACATCTTTTTTCTACTTTTTTTCTGTTGTTTTTATTAGATCTAGGGAGTCTCATTTTTTTGGTGCACTTAGGACAAGAACCGACCTCACGGTTGCGTCTAGAAGGCCCAAAAACCCTAGTTTCCATATAAAACACAACCTATTTGGCCTCCAGAGCATCTGGGAGAAAATTTTTGCCCTACTAGGGTCGTACGGGCACGAAAATTTTAAAAAAATTATTTTTTCGTTAAAAAAATAAAAAAAAACGTTTAAAAATAACGCCTCTTGCGTTATTTCAAACGCACCACCGGCACTCAGCCCGGACGCCGCCTGCACACCACCCTCCAGCCACCGCGCTACCACCGGACCCCGCCACCACCGCCGTGCCACCTAGCCTGGCCGCCACCTCCGCCAGTGCCGCCGCCCACTGGCCACCTCTGCCCGGCCAGACGTCCCATGACAGCCATACGGCCGTCAAAATTTTTCACGGGACCATTTTTTTCCAGGGAGCTTGTCTTTTGGGGGTATCTGTGCCTTTTTGGTCCTACAGGGCTCATACGAACTCGGATTTTTGACTTTTGTATATCGTCAGAAAGCTCTTTCCGAGCCCGTTTCTCTCATCTAGGTTTCACTTCCTAATTTTTCCATTTTCTTTCTAGATTTTGTAGTCAAAGATGCACCTTCTTTTGTGCTCCAGTTCTACTTCTAGAACTCAAGTTTTTGTCTTGTTTCTTGTGCTTTCATAGTAATTTGTGGTGTACGGGGGATAGTAATATACATTATGGGGGGTGAATTTTACTTTCTACAATTTCCTTCAGAAAGAACCTTCTACTTCCGTCTTATTCTTCTCTCAATATCGGACCCCTCTGTGGCCCGGCTGACACCACACAATTACCACACCTGGAAAGCACACATGACCAGGCTACTCATGTCACGTGGCTTATGGTCATGCCTGGATGAGAACCAACCTATTTTGCAATGCCCATTTGAGGTCCTTTAGCACATGAACAAAATGGATGAAGCCATGGGCTTGATTGCACTACACATTTATGACAGTCTCCTGTTTCATCTGGATGGTTTGACCACTCCTTGCGCCTATTGGGGAAAGTTTTCAGATCTATTTGGCACAATGAATCAGTTCAGGGTTCTCCAGATAGATGCAAATTTCACCTCCTTGGTACTGAATCATTCACCAGCATTGAGGACTTCCTGATGAAGTTCAAGTCTCTTCGATCTATTTTACAGGTTTCTAGAAAGACGAAGTCAGATGATGAGTGTATCTTTCTGATACTCTCAAAGCTTCATGGCCCTTATCAGATGTTCACTTCTACCTTCTACTCCACTATGGATGCACTGGGTGCATGTCATGTTATGCCCTCTTTTGAGACCTTCTGTGATAGGTTAACTCGCGAGCAGTCCAAGCTCAGTCAAGTGGATTCTCTTACAAGTTCACAGTCATAGGCATTGCTTGCCAAGACATCTCAAGATACACATAAGCTGAATCCGAAGCAGATATCCGATTCCTCTTCTCAACACTTTACTGGCCCACCATCTTCTTCTAAGAAGGAGAAAAAGAAGACTAAGAACCTTACATGTTCCTATTGTCAGAAGGGGCCTCATGATGAGTCACATTGTTTTCAGAAGCGATTTGATGGCTATGAGAAGCAGATTGAGGATTTGAAAGCTCTCCTTTAGAAGAGCACTATTTCCTCTCCATCCTCTTCCCCCTCACAAGGGTCTACTTTTCAATCTTCTGCCTCATCTTCGACATCTGGACAAGATTTTGGACAGGGTCATGCATTACGGGCTTCCGTTGAATCCCCTTCCTAGGTCCCTTGGATACTGGATTCAGGTGCTTCTCACCATATGGCATCTTCTCCAGAGATCTTCTCTTCTATTGAGGCTTCTCCTATTCCCCACATTCTCATGGGGGATAACACTATTATGCCAGTCTGCGGGAAAGGTTCTGTACGCATTCAGGATGGCACATTCAATGATGTATTGTATGTTCCATCTCTGTCTGCAGACCTTCTCTCGATTTACCAGATTACACACAGTGGATCAGGGAAGACATTTGAGTTCATACCAGATTTAGTCTTCATTCAGGATAGTGTGATAGGTGGCATTGTTTCTATAGGGACAGTTAATCATTCCACCTGTCTCTACACCTTTTCTCACTTTGGTCCACCATCTCCATCATCGGAGCACAACTCTCCTCTTACGCGAGAGCATTATGTGGGACAGTCAGGTCACTTGAACCTCTGTGTTGTTCTTGAGACCACTTTTGTGGCTGCCTCACCTCATCTTGTTGGGGTTTCTTCTCTTCAACAGGACTCTTCTTCAACATTGTCAGACCCTCCAGTTCCATTCATCGAGCCACCAGGTGTAGTTGTTGAGGATTCTACAGAGGACACTCATCTCCTCTCTCTTGATAGTGTCAACACACCTGTCATACCACCTTCCTTGGGGGTTCCCTTTCAGGATCCTCGTGTCTACTCCTTTGAGCATCAACTCGGCCTTCTAGTGACACCTCATCTTTCGAGGTTACCTCTTTAGTGCTCACTTCCTTTCACTCCTTTGTATTGGTGTCATGGTGGTTTGTTCATTGATCCAGGGGTTCTTTCATTCTAGGGGGGCTTTGGAGCCTTGACCCTCTCTCACGGGGGGGTTGGCAATACGCATTGTACTTATGGCTTTGAGAGAGTCTCTTGAAGTCATTTTTGTCTTTTGCTTGCTTTTCTATCTCTTTTTGGAGAGGAGTTTTTCCCACTGGGTTTTCTCCTTTGTCTCCGGTTTACAGAGATTTCCTTGTATTGGGTACCTGATCAGGCCTTGTTGTCGGGACCCATTTTCCTGCTTTCATAGCTATGCTAGGTTAGCCTACCTCCTGAGATTTGCTTAAGGGGGGGTGTTAGAGTATATAGTTATCTTCACTTATTAATTATATCATGTTGATATTAATTATTAAGTTAGTCGTACTCTATTTTTCACTTAAGCTTTCTCTTAGTTTAGCTTTTTCCCTTTTTAGGGTTTCATTCACCTTTAAGGTTGAATGCTTGTAATTATGTTTTTTTGAATACTCTGGGAATACATTTTGAGCTCTCACTTTTGAGCACAGAAGGGTTTCAGATTTTTCCATCTTTTGCTTCATTCTTTGTAACAGGTATCTTGCATGCAGATTCGTCTTGGAAGTCGAAGCTGTATTTCTCAGTTGCTACAAACATGACATTTTTTCTCACTCGCTTAAGGGAGGTGGGTTTAGTATGTTGTCCTTTAACTCCCATAGTATCAATTTAACCCTTACACAAATATTAACCAATCAACATGCATTTGAAACATAGTACATATTAAAAAAAACTATTTCACACAAGAGAATAGGCTTCATAGAAATTCAAGGTTTATTTAATGTTGTATAAAAGTAACCTCCTGACCATAAGTAACCTAATTAAAACATTTGTATCATTAGTTTCTATTAGGATTAAGTTAGATTGAGAGGGGGGTGAATAAATATTACAACACTTTATTATCAAACTTAACCAAGCAAGTATTGAAATAAGAAGAACATACACATATAGTAAACAACTCATAACACCATAATTTGTTCATGAGGAAACCCTATCCAAGGGAAAACCCTGGTGGGGACGTTACCAACAAATGATGCACTAAGAGTATAGTGTCCCTGTTGGGATACCTAGCCCTGTTAGGAGCTGAATTTTACAATTAGTACATATCCCTGTCAAAGGATAGAAACCCTATTAGGGGTATAGAATGAGCTCGCTGCTCTTACAATGCAAAACTGTCAATCATAATGATTTATAAAAACATGAACTATACAAGCATCTGCTATGCTCAAGTAGTCCCAGTTATAGCTCGTAACATCCTCTATCTGATTATGACATCACAATTCATCTATCTGTTTCACACACATCTTCACATCTCAAAACATCTACTCATATATACTTGATCTAAAAGACTCTTCCAGTCGGCTCACAAATACATCCAAAAACATGTCCAACACTTAATCAAATAGAAAATAAATAGTTGGCGATCATACATCAATAAAATTAGGGTAGGACCCAATCCAAATCCAAAGTAGCACTTTTGGATTCCACATTATACTCCCTTAAACATCACGATGAATCCACTGCCATGTTACACCACAACATTGTCTTCGTGTAAATTCAACAAGCTGTAACTCTCTCCAGTCAACTCCAAAATACAAGCGACCTTATGAAGGTCTACTACATCTCATAGTATATTCCTCTAAGCTCGCATGACTTAGTTCGTTACATATTGTGCTCACCAGGAAAAACTGTACAACTGTACTCTGTCAACTGCTTCCTGGACTTAGTCATTTTTCCAAACAGAATCTCCAAAACTGGATTGCACTCCATGCGACCATGCCAATATGTAGTGTTGCCATATTTTACAACCTCTAAGCTATACTCATCAGGCCACTTGCCAACAATTTCAAGTGAATGCATATTTGTGAAAGCCTTAGAATAATAATTAGGACTCAAATGACCAATATGGTGATTAACCAAGCAAATAACATCCATATGAGTACCGCCCCTTAGGGATCACAATAACCATCCTAAGCCAAAGTAAGATGATACAAAGACTCACCAATTATCACTACTCACTACCCTTCCCCATTCACCCATTCAATGATAATTTTATCATTTTTATTATTAGAGATATTAATAATATAAGAGGGAGTGTTATACATCAAACCTAAAACTACGTATTTTTCTATCCACATTAGTTGACATATGCATTTACCACTACATTAACAAATAATCTAAGTTTCTTTATTTTTATTTTTATTTATACACTCCAATTATTTAGTTATTTTACCTATCTTATTGTTTTTTTGGGAGTTCTAAATTATAAGCTAAGGATCTTCCTTTACTTTAAGCTTGTGTTCACATGCTTAAAGAAAACACACTTTAAATCATGGGAACTAAAAGAATTTTTGTTTGTCCAATTTTAATTTAGTAATTTATAATGTTTGTTTAGACTATAGGAATTGAGTAGCCCCCTAATAAACAACACTACACTGAGTAAAATTTTGAACAATGATCAATGACTATGGAAAACATACCCTCCAGTACCACGTGGGCCAAGGAGAGATTGGACCTCCCAACCTCGTTCCTACAACAAGAAACCCTCGCCCACCAATTCAAGCCCCTCATCCTCAGTAATTTATAATGTTGATTTCCAGAGCACGGTGACATAATTGTATAAAAAATTCAATAGCTATTTCTACTAATTAATAATATAGAAATTGCAACATTGTTATTAAAGTATTTATAATTGATCAATAAAAATATACACATTAATCTATTTGTAAGTGCAATGAATTTGATAGGAAATAAGAAAGAAACATAACATGATCATTGCATTGTAGAAATGTAATTCCAAAGATTCTAGTGTGGTGGAACAACCTTCTACATGTGGACTTTAGAAGTTGGATTGAGGTGCCCATTTAAAACCTTAATAACTATGCATGTGAACTTTGGAAGTTGGATTGAGGTTCTCATTTGTAATCTTAATAACTATAGTTTTAACTGTAATTATTTTATGAATTGAAAAAATAGTAATTACCCACTTATCTAAACCAAATGCTAAAAATGTGACATTCTCTTAATTGCGAGGTTGAGTGTTTCAACTAACTCAACAGTAACATTCTCTTAACTACAAGGTTTAGTTTTCCACCTAACTCAAAAGCAATATTCTCTAAATTGTGAGGTTGAATTTTCAACTAACTGTACCTATAGCCTCATATTCCTCCAAAAGAAGCATATTTTCCCTGAAATAAATAATAAAAATAACCCTTTTCTCTTAATTGCCAGGTTGGAATGGTTGGATTTTCCAATAAAGTCCACCTATAACACTACTTTCCTACAAACATGGGCCTTTGCCATGACTATCAATTGCAATCCAAAAGGCAAATTAATATCAATCTACCCATCTAGCCTACGTTGAGAACATAGGATAGGGTATGCGGGGGAGAGGAGAGTGAGACCATAGGATTGAGTCAGCCCATCTACCCTATGTTCACAATATAGGTTCGTTGTTAAAAATTTATTTCATCATGTTTATCTTCATCATGTTCCTTTAAAAAGGACGAAAATCTGTCTTTTATTTCATCATGTTGATGTACATTAAGCTCTTTGGCTGTGACAAATTTGTTCTTGAACTACCAAGTTCTTATTCACCATTCACCACCCAAATATGCTGTGCCAATCAATATCAATGATTTCAGACAAATCAATAAATAACAACCTAGTCATTTGCAGTCCAAGAATCAAATGTTGTCTTCACATGTTCATGTCCATAATTTGCAGACAACTCATTTATTCTCAGCCGAGCTCTAAGGATGACTGTTTATTATAGGGGAGACTATTTAGTAGTTTTGAATGTTGTAATGGACTTGGATTTAATGTTCAGTACTTTTAATAATATAATATAGTAATAGTTGTTGGACTTTATATTTGTTAACGTTTATGGTAAGCATTTATGCAATGTATTGTTTACACCTCAAAAACAAATAATAGTGCTATGATATGTTACCACATTAATACGGTCTAATATATAACTATTGGTTTATGATAACATTTCATTGGTTCTTTTATTTGGTACATAGAGAAAGTAAGCTTCTACTTATTGGTCTAATATACAACTATTGGTTTATGATAAAATTTCATTGATTCTTTTGTTTCGTACAGATGGAAAAAATGAGCCTCCACTTATTGGTCTAATATACAACTATTGGTTTGATTCTTTTGTTTAGTACAGACGGAGAGAGTAAGCCTCTACTTATTGGTAGTATAGGAAATATTAAATATATAAATATATTATATTATCTAGTGTGATTTATATAAGATAGAATGTAGAAGAGTACGAGTATAACTAATGTTCAAGTAGAGGTGTAGTGGTATAAGAAATAAACATTAGTAAATATGACTGCGTTTGAATCAAATATTACATCAAATTATTATAAAAGTGTAAGAATGACTACTTTTTACGTGTGTGCATATTAATGAGATTAGTGTTATTAATGTTCAATACTTTTAATAATAAAGTATAAGTAATTGCGACATTATATTTGTTAGTGTTTATTGGAAACATTTACGTAATGCATTGTTCACATCTCAAGAACAACAAATAATGTGATGTCGTATTGACACATCAATATGATTTAATGCACAACTATTGGTGTCCGATAAAACTAACTTCGTTGTTTCTTTTGTTCGACACAGATGGAACAAGCGAGCCTCTACTTATTGATTATGTAGAAAATGTTATATACAAATATAATATATAGCTTGAATATTATGCAGTGATTAGCATTTGTTGTGTGTTTTGATGTGATTTGTAGAAGATAGAATGTAGAAGAGCGTGAGTATAGGCAACATTTAAGTAGAGTTGAAGTTTTGTAAGGAATTAGCATTAGTATATAAGTTTGAAATTGAATCAAATATTACATTGAATCATTATAGAAACATGGGGTGTAAGAATAAAAGGATGGAAGTATGTTGATTTAAATATAAGGATGAGGCAACTATTGTTTTATTGATATTGTAATTAGATTTTATCTCGATCAATGTGGTAGTATATTGTTTTATGTATGAATTGTTAGGTGATAACAAAACTAGTAGGAATACATGTAGAAATGGTAATGTTAAAGGTTAAAAATAGAATTTGTTAAGGAAAACTAAAATATAAGTAGTTGGAATATTGTAGAAACAAAAATGTAGAAGAAGAATCAAATAATCAGAGAAATGTAATAATCTTCTTTTAACTAAATGAAAGGTCAATATGTCATTCTTCTATATGTTTTTTTTATAAATGCAGCAGCTAGAGGGTGTTGGTCTGTGGTAGAACAAACAACACTCTAAAATGAAGTAACAACACATTAGCCACATCTAGAGTACAAGTCAAAGAATAACCACACAACACTCTACCTCTATCAAAAACCAAAATAAAGAAAATAGAACACCAACAACAAATGTGATGGGTCTCTAAATGAGCTGAGTTCAGAGTATGGAACTTAAAACATATAAAAACTCGCCACACAGTGCTGAAAAACTTCATCAAAGTCTTAGCATTGTAGCTATAGCATAAAAAGAAATCACAACCCATAGGGCTAGCCGAGACATCCCAAAAAACCAGTCTTCTATATGTTTAAATTATCAATTTCAAAAGTTAGACATGAACAAATGTTAAAAGTGGTACAATAAAGAAATTTCACAAAATGAGATTAATTTTGAAATACAAAATATATTGTATTTAGTTATTCTTCATAGCTATTGTTTTTTGTCTAAACTACTATTGATTCAATAACTATGTAACAATTTTGTGAAGCATTTTCGACAATACAATTGTCTCAGGATCTTATATGTAGTGCTTGTTTGATTTTTTTTCTAGAACAAATATACTTTTAAATTTTAATATGGAGTATTAGAACAAAAAATAGATAATCGATTTCAAGGTTTATTCCAAAACATACATAGTTTATTCCAAAAGTTTGCTCAATAATAATTTTAAGGTTGATCAATATATTTTAAAATTACATGTTGTATTCAAAGAGATAAAAATATATGTATGATTGATAATTTTATTATTTTTGGTTAGAAGTAGTAGACATATATTTGGCATTTACTATGTTGTAATTGTAAGCTAGTTAAAGTTATGGTTATACACATAACAATGTGATAGCCATGACTTTACTAGCATGGTGGGATGACTAGGGCTCATAAAGTTGAGTGGAGGTAATAAAAGTACATGAAGTGGTGATATGAATAGATGGTTGATTGGTTTCTTTGTTTGGTTTTTAGTGATTTGTGGATTAGGTAATAGTACATACATAGATAGAGGTAAAAGTAAATGTAGTGGTTGTGTTAGTGTATAAAATTAATTAGTTTGTATGTTTGGTTGCCAATGCTATAAGTGTGGGAAAATAATAAATGTGTACATCGAAAAGGTGTTGGTTGGATAGAAATTAAATTTGAGACAATATGACTATTCTCATTGTAAAGTGGACATTTATTAAATAATAGTGAAACTTTGTTGCAACAAACACTTGAATTTAGTTAAAAAAATAACACTTTAGTTTGTATTAATATGTATAAATGAAAAATTTTTATTTATGAGAAAAATTATACATATCTTGATATTATGTTAATATTACTATTATTTTTTTATGCATAAGATAATTTTTTTATTTCTATTTTTTAGTAAACCCAACAAAGAAAGAAAAAATATAACATGCTTATTTGTTTGAAAGGTGAATTTATTTAATGATTGAAATTGATTCATAAAAAAAGGTGAAACAAATCTGAAGTTCTCTAATCTATTTTATGTTGTTTTACCCTTGTCTAGTTTGAAATGAAATCGGTATGACATTATGAATTAGCAAGAGATTCTCTTTGTATTCCATGCAAAGTTTTCATATTTTTAATTTAAATTAATATTAAATATTTTTAACATACAAATATTTGGTAAGGAAGAAATTATTTCATTTAAACAAAATTCAAAAGATATACCCAAAAATTTAGTACAATATGTTCCCCTAAAGCCTCCTTTACATTATTAATTTTAAGTTATTTTAATATTAAACTTGTTTTTCTTCTGATATTAACTTGTGATTTTGGTTAAAAATAGAAGCAAGGGTGATCATTTTAATTTAAGATCTAGTTTAGACATGGAATTTGAAATTGCTACAATCATTCAATCAAACAATTATCTGAGGAGGAGGAGGAGGAGGAGGAGCCTAGCCCTATTAGGAGCTTACAATGATGCCCGGTTAGGAGAAGACCATGTTCTGATTAATAAAAACAGGTTTTACAAGGACCCAAAACCTTGACAAAAAAAACCAGAGAGTACAACAGGTTTTACAAGGACCTGCAACCTAGTTTAAAAGATAAACAGTAATAAGAGCATAACACAACTTTGCCTAAGCAACTAAACAGAAAGGGACAGCAAAACAACAACTCAGACAGATAAAAGTCCCAGTGATAAAACAACAAAAAGCAGGGATAGCAAAAAAGGACCAACCATTAACAACTACATTTCTTTAACCATCGATTCTGCTTCCACGAGCATGAGTTGCATATTGTTAACTGAGGTCTTCAAATCCTCTGTTTCTTTATCCTCCTTTGGGCTTTTTTTCCTCGCACTTGCTCTG
>MU228345.1:2269759-2287953 GCA_018584345.1 Thuja plicata
ATACATATATATATATATATATATATATATGTATGTATATACATACATACATACATACATACATACATATATATACACACACACACACACACACACACATACACACACACATATATATATATATAGAGAGAGAGAGAGACACACACACACACACACACACGTGTGTTTGATTAAAAAAGTAGCCAGAACAAGGGGATGACCCAAAAATAACACAGCTAGCACGAGAAGTGCAGACTACCAGCACGCCACCAGAGTCAGCAGACCCTCATCCAATCCCTTTCTTGAAAATAAAAAACCAAAAACTAGAAAAACAGGCCCCAACTTCACCATGAAGTTGGAAACTAGCCTATTAACACCAACAGACCCCAACTTCACCACGAAGTTGGTAACCAGTCTATGCAAGTTAGTATCAGGAGAGTTTAAAAATCCAAAAGCAAGGTAGCAAGAAATAGTAATATGACCATAAGAGTTAAAAAAAGTAACCAACAGGCCCACAATGGACAACTAACAAAAACATCTAATAGAACCAAGCATAAAAAGGAACAAAAAACTACTTGGGGTTTTTACCCCCTCCATTAAGCATCAGCTTGAGCCAATCTTCCGCAAGGAATTGGAAAAGCTTCATGTCATTCTGAACCTCCCCTAGGGTCTTCGCTTTTTCCATGTGCAGTAGCTGGAGAGTCGTTGCCACTGAATGCATGACTTTAATCACGAACCTAGTAATTCTGTTGAAACTTTGTCCCAGCTCTTTAATTTCCTCCTTAACCTCCCAAAGGTCCTTTTTGGAGACATAATCTTGAAAGGAGTTTTGAAACCGCTTAACATCCTTCTGCATTTGGATAAGATCACCCTCATCTTCAACTTTACCCTCAGCCTCCACCTTGCTTTCCTCCAAGGCCTCATCCTTGTTACCCCTGATTTCCTTCTTAGTATCCAACATCACCTAAGGACCAAACGATGAGGTAGCCGTAAGCGGAGCTTCTGAGTTCTTTCCATCAAACAGTTTCTTTTTAGATAAATCAATTGTGGGTAATTTGAAACTTTCCAAAATCTGGGATGATTTGTGGCTTTTATCGGCACCATCCATAGACTGGGAGACTTTGTTTATATCTTTGTCAAGGTTGTCCTTATCCTTCTTAATTTTCTTCCCTTTCTTATTATCCCCGCTACTTACTTTCCTCTTCTCTTCTTCCTCCTCTGAGTCCCCCTCTTCCTTATCTTCTTCCAGATACCTTTTCCTGATAGCTTTCTGCTTATATTGAGTGTTAGAGGCAATTCTACGGGACCTCCTCCTGCTTTTGTTTTCATCTTCTTCCTCCTCCAAATAAATGTTGATTTGAGTTCCTCCCACCAGACCCACTTTATATTTATTGGGTTTATTACACACAGGGGTTTTCATTTTGGAGGATGAGGTGGGGTTAGAATGAGAAATCATTAACTCTTTATGACACAAGGCAGGGTTGATAATGGGGCCAAAGGCTCTCCCAACTACCAAACTAGATTTCAAACACAATGCGGAACAACAACAACATAGTGAGAGAAGAAACAACATAGATCCTTTTCATTAATTGATCAAACTCATTACATGCCAGGCAATAAGGCCTTCCCTATTATGGCCATATATATTCAGTGAATTACAAATTGGTCTTCATACATGTGAGGTCACAAACTTTCTTACAGCTAATCTCATATTAAATCTTATCTCCTAACTGATCCTAAAACTAAGAACAAAGAAACAAATATCTACAAGAGTCCAACAGAGAGGCCAACACTCAAATCCATAAATGAGACCAAGCTTTAGGTCCACATAGATCCCAATGAGAGACCCCAAATTAATTGAGCCACGAAAATTAACTAAAGAAGTCAGCCACCAGATCCAACTCCAAAATAAACAACTCGGGCAAAGGATGACCGAGCAACAAAGTGACTTGGGCAAAGAAAACCTTGAGCAACAGAAAACAAAACTGAGCATCATAAGAGAAACCCGAGAAACATAAAATGAACAAGCATGCTCGAGCGATAGAAACCCAAGCAACAAAGACCAACTTGAAAAAAGCATAATCGAGCGACAGACCCAAGCAACAAAGTACTTCTCGAGAAGCCTCCAAACAAACTAAAGAACAAAAAAAACATCTTTTTTTGGTTGAGTAGGATTTCCAAGGACCCAAGATGCTACTGCATCAGACACCTGGGCTACAAGAAATGATTCACTGAATCATGTATCAGGTCCAACCTGAAATGAATCCAACTTAGATTGAGAAATCCAAGATGAGCCCTCAATTAGTCTGTTCTTCCACTTTACCAGATACTCCATGAATTCCTTTCCTCTTATACTTCTGCCAATTCTTTGTTTTAAAATTTGTTCCATTTCCTCTATCTTCTTCTTAGGATAATCACTTGGTATTGTGACTTCTTCATCCAGTTCATGATATTCATATAAGTCTTAAATATTGAATATAGGTGATATATCCATGTCATCAGGTAATTCAACTTCATAAGTATTTCCACTATCAAATCTTCTTAGTAGTTTTCAAGGACCAAATTTCTTCATCTTCAATTTTCCATATGTTCCAATAGGAAATTTGCCTTTTGGTGTAGGGGCACCTTGACCGTGGAACATTTATTTCTATATTTAATTCATTAAAGAACCTCATCAAACCATGTTTAGAAAATGTTTATTCCTTGCAATGTAATGTATTCAAAAAGACATTATACGACATTTGTAATCAAGATTCCGAATGGGAATACTAAGGGACTCGGGTAGTTGAATGGTTTGTAACTGTCAAAACATTGTCTTTAAATAGACACTAGTGTAATCAAACAAGAGAGGGTCGATAGGGAATCGATAGAGAATAGGAGAGAAAATCCAAATGGCTCTCTAGCACCAGCCAGAGAGCCATTCATTTATAATTATAGACGTTTGAATTAATGGAGTTATTATTTTTCATAAGTTGTTTTTGAGTCACCTTTTCATCGTTAGTGTTAATGTTCTTATGCAATCGGTTTGGTTATTTGGGATTGTTTATGCAAATCAATTTTGCATATTTATGTTGGAATGGTATTTAGATGATCTCGGTTTTGTGCTATTGTCAAAGAAATATTCAATACACTATTATATTTATGGGATGTTTTTGTTATGATAGATTGAATGAAATGGGGCAATAGTTTCGTGCTAAGTCATTGAATTTATATAAATTATTCTCAAAGAATCGCTACACTATCATTATTCAGGTCGCATGAAAATAATATTGGGCATTATTGAACCAATCTACGCCCGTGTGGAAACCATGCACCAATGGTCACTGTGGAGAAGGGACCGAGCAAGATTTGTAGAGTTTCTTGTTTGTGGAAAAGTCAAAGATGTTAGAGGTCATTCTTAAAGTATCGAGCGATAGCTGAGAAGTCATTATGTGTCGAGCTCGGTGTTTTGAAAGGGGAAAGTTGGCGAGTTTATGTTGTCACATGTGCATGCTTATGTTGAGTCAACCCGCATGGTAATGGAGTTCAGTCTCAGTTTGTGGTGAAGGTAAAATGTATGGAATGGTGAGTTTTATTTAATGATGATTATGGAGTCTAATATGAAGTTGAGATTATCAAAATATCAAAGATTATGAGTCTCTATCCAATGTCTATAAAGAAAGAAAGTCTTAACATGTAGATTTGTGGAATATAATCGATTCCCTCTAAATCACCTTTCTTCAAATGAACCATTACAACATCACCAACTTCAAATGTTTTATGTCTTCTTGATCTATCTGCACTATCCTTGTACTTCTGATTCCTTTTCTCCATCTTTTGTTTTACATCTTCATGAACTCAGCAAACTCCTCTGCTTTAGCACTTCTTTTCTCTTCACCAACAATATCTCTCAAATCATATATACATCTTGGTTGTGTGCCATGAATAATCTCAAAAGGTGTTTTTCCAGTACTTCTATTTACTGAACTGTTGTATGCGAACTCTACTTGTACCAACATCAAATCCCAATTACTTGGCGTGTCTCCAACTAAGCATCTCAACAAATTACCCAAACTTTGGTTTACAACCTCTGTTTGTCCACCAATTTGTGGATGAAATGTAGAACTAAACTTCAATTCAGTATTCAACTTCTTCCAGAGTGTTCTCCAAAAATAGCTAACAAACTTATTGTCTCGATCATAGATGATACTCCTCAATAATCCATGCAATTTGGCAATTTCCTTAAAGAAAAGATCTTCTATATGTATTGCATCTGATGTTTTCTTACATGGTATGAAATGTGTCATCTTAGAAAATCTATCCACAACAACAAATATGGAATCATTACCTCTTTTTGTCCTAGGTAAGCCAAGAACAAAATCCATGTTGATATCACTCCAAGGTTTCTCAGGAATAGTAATTGGTGTATACAAACCAATGTTCTGACTCACTCCTTTTGCAACTTGAAAAACTCCACAACTTTTCACAAATTTGTAAACATCCTTATATAACTGAGGCCAAAAATATATTTCCTTAAGAAAACTCAATGTTTTATCAATGCCAAAATGTCCATCCAATCCACTACTATGTTTCTCCTTAATCAAATTAGTTCTCATTGAACCTCTTGGTATGTATAACTGAATACCTTTGAATAACATATCTTCCTAAATGAAATAATCTTCATACATATTGATTGATTTGAATTAGGTGCTCTACACAGTCTCCACTGCTTAGAAAAATTAGGATCACTTTCATACAACTTCTCATGTCATCAAAACCAAGAACTTCAATTCTCATTTCAGTCAATAAAGATCTTCTACTCAATGCATCAACAACTCGGTTAGAAAATCCACTCTTATGCTTAATCACAAATGTGAAACTCTGCAAATACTCTACCCATTTCATATGTCTCTGATTCAACTTATTTTGACTACCCAACTACTGTAAAGCCTTATGATTAGTATACAACGCAAATTCATTTGGCATCAAATAATGTCTCTATTTCTTCATAGCTTTCACAATAGCATAGAACTCTTGATCATAGACAAAATATTTTCTCTTAGCATCATTCAACTTTTCCCTAAAGAAAGAAACATGTTTACCTTCTTGAGTCAACACAACTCCAATTGCACTTCCACTTGCATCACATTCAACTTGAAATACCTTATTGAAATTAGGTAATGCTAACACAGGTAATTCAACAACCTTCAACTTCAAGGCTTCAAAAATCTTATTAGCTCCATGTGTCCATTTGAATTCTCTTTTGTCTCCTCTCATTGTTTCAATCATAGCATTACAAATACAATTGAAATTTCTGATAAAATTCCTGTAAAAACTTGCCAATCCATGAAATGATCTTACCTCACTGACATTCTTAGGTGCAGGCCAACTAAGTATAGCTTCAACCTTCTCAGGATCCATCTTCAAACCATTAGCTAAAATCACAAAACCCAAATACACAAGCTCTTCTTTCATGAAGGAACACTTTTTCAGATTTATCAGCAACTTTTCCTCTTTCAATCTGTACAACACGTGCCTTATATGAATCAAATTCTCTTCTCTATTATTACTGAATATCAAAATATCATCCAAGTATACAATCACACATTTATTCAATAATTTATTCAAAAACCCATTCATTAACCTCATAAAAGTACTCGATGCATTAGTTAAACCAAAAGGCATAACTAACCACTCATGCAAACCTTCCTTTGTCTTGAAAGAAGTCTTCCATTCATCACCTTCTCTGATTCTGATCTGATGATACCCACTCTTCAAATCAATTTTGGTAAAATATCTTTCTCCACTCAAAAAATCCATTATGTCATCCATTCTTGGTATAGGAAACCTATACTTCATTGTGATCTTGTTGATTTCTCTAGAATCAGTGCACATTCTCCATTCTCCATTCTTCTTAGGTGCCAATACAAATGGTACTGCACATGGAATCAAAATTTCTCGGATCAAACCTTTGTTCAAAAATTCATGAACTTGTCGGTTAAGCTCTTCATTCTCGGTCGGTGTTAGCCTATGTGGTGCTTTGTTTGGTAAACTAGCTCCAGGAATCAGATCCATGCAGTGACTGATATCTCTCATTGGTGGTAAACCATCAGGTACATTATCTAAAATTATCTCCTTGTACTCAGTGAGTAACTTTTCAACTTCTGCAGGAATGTCATCTTCTGTATTCTTACTTGATTTTTTAGGAATCAAAGCATAACACATATCATTTCTTTTCAAATCCTTAACAAACTGTCTACTTTCCATCAAACAAAATTTTACAGATGTACATATCTCACCAACAGATTCTTCAACCAAAGGTAAAAAAACTTGCTTCTTACCATCAACCCAAATAGAGTATCTATTCAATCTTCCATCATGTATAGCATTTTTATCATATTTCCAAGGTATACTCAACAAAATATGACAACAATCCTTAGGCATAATATCACACAACACCTTATCACAATACTTTCCAATTATCAGATTTACAAAACATTGTTCACTCACCATTAATGTATGTTCATCCTTGATCCATAAGATCTGATAGGGCTTCAGATGCTTCATCCTTTCCAACTAAAAATTTGTAACCATTTCCTCAGATGCCAGATTCTTCGAGCTTCCACTATCAACAATCACCTTCCAAATTTTATCTACAATTCTACATCTGGTCTTGAACAAACTTTTCTTGATAGGATCTTGCTTATCCTTCTCACTCCATAGTATCCTTCAGATCATGAGATTTCCTTCCTTCTTAGCTTCATTTGGTGACTCCTCTTGCACCAAAGAATTTTTTCTACTACTACCTTTCTTTCTTGCATGTGTACATTCAAAGGATTTATGTCCTTCCTCACCACAATTGTAATAAGTTACTTGGAATCCCTTTCTGTTATAACCACCTCTGGAGAAATTTCCTTTTCCTTGGTATGAACATCCACCTTTCAATTTAGTCTTTCCTTTATCTTGAGATGTGTCTAAAATTGACTTGTCTGGTTCATATCTACTATTTTCACCATGAGATCTACCTCTTCCTCTAGGGAATCTATCACCTCTGCCTCTTTGTCTTTGTTCATATCTTCTGTTCAACTTTTCCTCAGCTTTTAGGGAAAATTGATATGCATCCTCAATGCTTTCCATCTTGACCAAACTGATCTCATCTTTTATGGAACTTCTCAATCCATTCAGGTATCTTGCTACTCTTTCCACTTCATCTTCAACATGTCTAGATCTGATATCCAATCTGTAGAATTCTTTAGTATAGTCTTTTACTGATCTATCTTTCTACTTCAAACTTTACATTCGCCTAATTAGGTTAATTTGATAAGCACAAGTTAGAAACTTTCCCTTTAATTTGTTTATCATCTTATCCCATACCTTGATTTTGTCTTTACCTTTCTTCTTTCGATTCAATTCCAGATGTTCCCACCATAAGGATGCATGACCTTTCAACTTTGTTCTTGCAATATTCACCTTCTTATCATTTGATACATTCTCATATTTAGAATACTTTTCCATCTCAGTTTTCCGGTTAATCAATTCATCAGAATCCATTTTTCCACTATACTCAGGAGGATTAAACTGAGGCGTGGACTTAAAACTTGTCAATGCTCGTAGGAATTTCTGTTCTTCTTGATTGATCGCGGGTGTAGGTGCAGCTTCACCTTGAACCTCTTCCAATTCATCATAACTAACATCTTCAAGATGTCTTCCTCTACACTGGGTTGTCTCAACATCTTCCAATCTAGTAGCCATCTATCTAAGCATATCAGCTAGACCTAGATCTGCATTTCCTCTCCCATGAACTATCTTGAATCCCTCTGCAATTGTAGGTTAGATCATAATATACTACCCCAAAACAATACCAACCAGGTTTTAGGGTTTACAAGAAGGAACTTAGATCTCACCAATCCTCTAATACCACCTGACACAAGGCAGGGTTGATAATTGGGCCAAAGGATCTCCCAACTACCAAACCATCTTGCCAACATAATGTGGAAGCACAACAACATAGTGAGAGAAGAAACAATAGAGATCCTTTTCATTAATTGATCAAACTCATTACATGTTGGGTTGTAAGGCCTTCCCAATTTTGGCCATATATATTCAGTGAATTACAAATTGGTCTTCATACATGCGAGGTTACCGACCTACTTACAACTAATATCATATTAAATATTATCTCCAAATTGATCCTAAAACTAAGAACAATGAAACAAATATATAAAAGAGTCCAACAAAGAGGTTGGCACTCAAATCCATAAGTGAGACCCAGATTTAGGTCCACACAAATCCCAATGAGAGACCCCAAATTAATTAAGCCACAAAAATTAACTGAAGAAGTCAGCCACTAGATCCAACTCCAAAATAAAAAACTTCGGAAAAGGATGACCAAGCAACAAAGTGAATCGGGAAAAGAACACCCTAAGTAATAGAAAATAAAACCGAGCATCAGAAGAGAAACCCAAGAAACAAAAAATGAACAAGCATGCCCGAGCGATAGAAACCTGAGCAACAGAGACCAAATTGGAACATGCATAACCAAGTGATAGACCCGAGCAACAAAGTACTTACCGAGCAGCCTCCAAACAAACTAAAGAACAAAACAAACATATTTTTTTTGGTTGAGCAGGATTTCCAAGGACCCAAGATGCTCATGTATCACTTTAGGAGTATTAGTAGAGGGAGAGTTAATATTTTGCAGAGTGACAATTCTAGGAGGGAATAAAGCAAGGTGAGAATTATAAAGATGCAGAATCAAGCCCTAGTGAAGAATGCAATAATTCTTCTTGGAATTTTTCTTTTCTCTCACATCCAACACCGAAGCCTCAAGAGAGTGAAGCAGGTAGAAAGGAAAGGAAATAGTATCATTATAGAAAAAGTGGTTGAGAAGAGGGAAGTGGTAGTTATAACAAGTGCCAAAAAGACCTTCAAGAGTAACGTATTTCATCAGAATGAGGCATATCTTGTTCTAGATATTAGGCAACACCTCCCGTTTGAAGCTCCCATGAATTCAGACTGGATTCTTTGATTTCTTGAAAAATATTTTCATGCTAGATTCATCTCTTCTTTTCGTAACATTCTTCACTTTTATTCCATCAGTGGAGTGACCCATAGCTTGGGAAATAACCTCTTTGTTGATTTTGAATGTTATGCCATTTACAGTTACCTTACAACCCATCCAAGAATTCACTAGTTGCATCAAAATGAGTTCATCACTACCCTCCATGGCTTCCATGTATAGATAAAAGCCTCCCTCCTTCAAGTATGTAACCGTGCAAGGGTTTTTGAGGAACCCATCTTCAATTTTAGAGGGCTCCCAATGGACCATATCACCACCCATTTCCAAACTGTGCTAAAAAATCTCCTGGTCTTGAGTCTCCAGAGACATCCCATCCGTTCTACCACCACATAGACCAGCCTTCACCAGAGCCCAAAAAAAATTGTAGAACACCCAAAAAAGATAAACAGAAAAGTATATGATAGAGAACTAGTTAGGAATAAAATCCAATGCATTAATGATTTGTAACCAATAGGTACTAATCACATGGGTGGCCGAAATGAGAGAAAATCCATCACGTGAAGGGAAATGATTGCAAATCTTGGGTTTAAAATGCCAATAGAGCCCGACCATCTTATCAGGGCTTCCAAGACGCGTGCCAATCCTCACATCAGTGCTTTTTTTGAAAGTGCCCATAATTTTTCCCAAATAGGCATTAAAAGCCCATCTTTTCAGCATTACACTAAAATTAATTTTCTTTCCCATTACACTTTTAAATTTTGAATTTGTGCTATGTCTTGTAAAACTACAAGCCACCTTTCTTGTGCTATCAACTTCATCCATGTGATTCATCATTTAATTTTCTTTCATTCTCCATGAGAAAAATAGTTTTCTTTGTTAGTGAATTCAAATTTATCCAGCACCTAATACCTCGCATATCAAGACCCGTGGTAGCCAGCACGTCTGCAACAACATTTCCCTCTCTGTAAATGTGCTATAGTTTGAATTCATCTAGCCTAGGGAGAAATGACAAGATGTTCTGCAATAGATTGGACATATTCCAGCTAGCTCTATAGTTTCCCTTGACCATCTCTATCATAATTTTTGAGTCACCCTCGATAATCAGCTTTTTAATTACCGTGGAAACTGCCACCTTCAAGCCCTAGAACAAGGCAGAGATTTCTGCCACATTGTTAGAACCCATCCCGAGATGAACCATAGTGGTCTCTGATAATACCTCCGCTAGCAATAGTTCCATTAGAGGTAGCCCCGTTGAAATTCAATTTGGTGAAATTTTCCTTTGGGGGGGTTCACTTGGTTCTTCTCCTCGCAACCACCTTGGAGCAATCAAAATCAGAGGAGGAAGGAAGCTGCCAGACCTTAGCCAGTTTACAATCTAACTCCTTGGGGAGAATTGAGAAATTTTCCATCAGCATGCTTCAAGGTTTTCCTTTAGTAGATTCAAAGTTGTTCTCACCATCCCCTCAACATCATTTTCCTCCCCTCTAAACACCTGATGATTTATTTCTTTCCATAGACTCCAAACAACATGCGGGGGTAACATTCTCCAAAGTAGATTAATAAGCAGGTGCACCAAAGAGTGACCCCAGTTGCAAACAAATTGGTCAACACTCTCCATAAAAACCCAATCCAACTGCATTCTGCTCATCATTTTGGACCACACCATTGACGCATAGGGGCAATGGATAAGGAGATGGTTAAAATTCTCAACTTGATTTTTACACATAACACATCTATTAACCAGTAGAACTCCCCACTTGTGGAGGTTATCCAACGTAAGAATTTTTCCATGTACCACCGTCCACCAGAAGAAATTGATTTTAAGAATCAATTGAGGTATCCAAACCTTTCCCCAAATTTTCTTATCTGTGATCTACTTTAAATTGGTTAAATATGAAAATTTCACCGTGATCTCCAAATATACAAATAAGGATGCATGACCTTTCAACTTTGTACTTGCAATCTTCACCTTCTTATCCTATGATACATTCTCATATTCAAAATGATTTTCCATCTTAGTTATCTAGTCAATTAATTCACCAGAATCCAATTTTCCACTATACTCAAGAGGATTAAATTGATCTGTGGACTTCAAACTTGTCAATTCTCGCAGGAATCTCTCTTCTTCCTGATTCATCATAGGTGTAGGTGCAGCTTCACCTTGAACCTCTTCCAATTCATCATCACTAACATCTTCAAGATGTCTTCCTCTGCACTGGGCTGTCTTAATAGCTTCCAATCTAGTAGCCATCTGTCTAAGAATATCAACTAGACCTATATCTGCATTTCCTCTCCCATGAACCATCTTGAATCCCTCTACAATTGAAGGTCAGATCACAATCTATTACCCCACAACAATACCAACTAGGTTTTAGGGTTTACAATAAGGAAGTTAGATCTCACCAATGCTCTGATACCACCTGATGCAAGGAAGGGTTGATAATTGGGCCAAAGGTTCTCCCAACTACCAAACCATCTTTCCAACATAATGCGGAAGCACAACAACATAGTGAGAGAAGAAACAGTAGAGATCCTTTTCATTAATTGATCAAACTCATTACATGTCGGGCTATAAGGCCTTCCCAGTTTTGGCCATATATATTTAGTGAATTACAAATTGGTCTTCATACATGAAAGGTCATAGAACTGCTTACAGCTAATCTCATATTAAATCTTATCTCTGAACTAATCCTAAAACTAAGAACAAAGAAAAATATATATACAAGAGTCCAATAGAGAGGTCGGCGCTCAAATCCATAAGTGAGACCTAGATTTAGGTCCACACAGATCCCAATGAGAGACCCCAAATTAATTAAGCCAAAAAAATTAACTGAATAAGTCAGCCACTAGATCCAACTCCAAAATAAACAACTCGGGAAAAGGATGACCAAGCAACAGAGTGACTCAGGCAAAGAACATCCTGAGTAACAAAAAACAAAACTGAGCATCAGAAGAGAAACCCAAGCAACAAAAAATAAACAAGCATGCCTGAGCAACATAAACCTGAGCAACATAGGCCAACTCAGAAAAAGCATAACCGAGCGATAGACCCAAGCAATATAGTACTTCTTGAGTAGCCTCCAAAAAAACTAAAGAACAAAACAAACATCTTTTTTTTGGTTGAGCAGGATTTCCAATGAACCAAGATGCTCCTGCATCACTTTAGGAGCCTTAGCATAGGGAGAGTTAATATCCCGCAGAGTGACAATTCTAGGAGGACATAAAGCAAGGTGAAAATTATAAAGATGCAGAATCAAGCCCTGGTGAAGAATGCAATAATTCTTCTTGGAATTTTTCATTTCTCTCACATCCAAAACTAAAGCCTCAAGAGAGTGAAGCAGGTAGAAAGGAAAGGAAATAGTATCATTATAGCGAAAGTGGTTGAGCAGAGGGAAGTGGTAGTTATAACACGTGCCAAAACAACCTTCAAGAGTAATGTATTTCATCAAAATGAGGCATACCTCATTCCATAGATCAGGCAACACCTCTCATTTGAAGCCCCCATGAATTCAGACCGGATTCTCTAATTTCCTAAAAAAAAAATTCATGCAAGAATTATTTCTTGTTTTCATAACATTCTTCCATTTTATCCCATTAGTGGAGAGGCTCGTAGCTTGGATAGTAACCTCTTCATTGCTTTCAAATGTTATCCCATTTATGGTTACCTTATGATCCATCAAAGAATTCACCAGTTGCATCAAAATGAGTTCATCACTACCCTCCATGGCTTCCATGTATGGATAAAATCCTCCCTCCTTCAAGTATGTAACAGTGTAGGGATTTTTCAGGAACCCATTGTCAAATTTAGAGGGCTCCACATGGACCATATCACCACCTATTTCAAAACTATGCTCAGAAAGCTCCTTCTCTTGAGTCTCCAGAGACATCCCACCCATTTTACCACCACATAGACCAACCTTCACCAGAGCATAGAAAAAATTGTAGAACACCCAGCAAAAATAAACGACAAAGCATATGATGGAGAACTAGTTAGGAATAAAATCCGACACATTAATGATTTGTAACCAGTAGGTACTAATCACATGTATGGCCGAAATGAGAGAAAAGCCATCGTGTGAAGGGAAATGATTGCAAATATTGGGTTTAAAATGCCAATAGAGCCCGACCATCTTATCAGGACTTCCAAGACGCGTGCCAATCCCTACATCAGTGCTTTTTTTGAAAGTTCCCATAATCTTTCCCAAATAGGCATTAAAAGCCCATCTTTTCAACATTATACTAATATTATTTTTCTTTCCCATTACGCTTTTAAATTTTGAATTTGCACCGCATCTCCTAAAATTACATACCACCTTTCTTGTCCTATTAGCTTTATTTACATGCTTCATCATTTAATTTTCTTTCATTCTCCATGAGAAAAACAATTTGCTTTGTTAGTGAATTCAAATTTATCCAACACCTTATACCTTGCATATCAAGACCCGTGGCAACCAATGCATCTGCAACAACATTTCCCTCTTTGTAAATGTGTTGTAGTTTGAATTCATCCAACCTAGTGAGAAACAACCAGATGTCTTGCAATAGATTGGACATATTCCATCTAGCTCTGTAGTTTCCCTTGACCATCTCTATCATAATTTTTGATTTTCCCTCGATAATCATCTTTTTAATTCCCATGGAAACTACCACCTTTAGGCCCAAAAACAAGGCAGATATTTCTGCCACATTATTATAACTCATCCCGAGATAAACCACGGTGGTCTCTGATAATATCTTTGCCAGCAACAGTTCCATTAGAGGCAACCGTGTCAAAATTCAATTTGGTGATATTTTCCTCCTGGGGGTCCACTTTGTTCTTCTCCTCACAACCACCTTGGAGAAATCAAAAGCATAGAAGAAGGAAGGAAGCTACTAGACCTTAGCCAATTTACAATCTAACTCCTTGGGAGGAATTGAGCGATTTTCCATCAGCACATTTCAAAGTTTTCCTTTAGCAGATTCACAATCGTTCTCACCGTCTCCTCAAAATCAATTGACCACTTGACCAGAATCAGTTGATCAGTTATCCAATAGTTGATCACTTGACCAGAAGCCACCACATAGGAATTCAGGAGAGTTTTCCATTCTGTAGCTTCTTTAATACATGCTTTTCCAAAAAGGAACGTATCATCCTCAAACTATTGGATAACTTTTGAAGGAAGTGTGGAGGCCAGTTTAAAACCAACAATAGATCCATTTCCTTCCAAATTCAGCAGGTTCCGAGCCAACACCTCCGCAACCAACAAGAACAGATAGGGTGAAAGGGGGTCCCCTTGACACAATCCCCTCTCCGGCTTACAAGACCCCCAAGGTGCACCATTGACCAATACTGCAAAGTCAACCATTTCCACCTCCACCTTTATGATTTTAATAAATATTTCCTAAAATCCAAAATTTCTAAGCACCACATACAAGAAGTCCCACAAAACCTTATCATATGCCTTAGATATATCCAATTTTAGCACAATTCCAACATTGTTGCATCTATCCATGAAATGAATGATCTCATGGGAGGTAATCACCACATCTAAAATTTGTCTACCCGACACGAACCCCTTCTGGTTGGGATTAATGATTTTTCCAAGCAGGGGTTTGATTCTGTTGGTGATGATTTTGGAAAGGATTTTATAGAGAGCATTGCAAAGGCTTACGAGGTGAAAGCTACCCATGCACTGAGGGTCCTAAACTTTAGGTACTAGAACAATATAGATGTTGATTTTTTTCAAGATGTTACTAGTTTGAACAAAATATTGGGCTGCATGAACAAGATCATACTTAATAATCTACCAAAAATGTTGGAAGAAAGTCAGGGAAAGCCATCTATTCTAGGCAATTTACAAGCTCCCATAGAGAACACCGCATTTTTGACCTCCTCCTCTGAGACCTGGGACATCAACACTTCATTTTCCTCTGTGTTAATGATAGTCGGGATACCCTCTAGGAGTTTATCAGTGACAATATCTGCCCCCCTCTGAACCGGGCATCTAAAAGTATCTTGAGAGAACTCAACAACATATTTTCCAATGTCATATTCTTCCGTAAGTTGTTGATTCCCTCCAAAATTTAAGGATTTAATGGTATTCCTTCTTTTATGAATGGAGGTAGACCTGTGGAAAAAGACCAAATTCTGATCACCTTCCTTGAGCCATTGGACTTGTGAGCCATTGGACTCACGACCTTTTCTTCCAGTATATTTCCTCTCTCTTAAGGTTTTCTTTCCATTTCTTCCACCATCCTTCCTCCTCATAATAATCATTCCAGGAGGAGACACCTAAGTCCATTTCCTCCTGGAAATGCTTGAGCTTCTCCTCAATATCCTTTTTGCATTGAAAAATGTCTGCAAAATTGGACTTACTCCACCTTTGCGCCTCCAGCTTGATTAAGTGTAATTTTTTAGAGATTTTGAACATGGATGTCCCCCGAATAGGAGTGTTCCACCATATTTTAATACATTCTATAAATTCAGGGTGGGAGTGCCACATAATCTCATAGAAAAAGGGTCATGGCCCACACCCTTTCCGTTCCTCCCAGTCAAGAATCAAGGGGGAGCGATCGGAAACCATCCTCATAAGATGAGAAAGGATGACCAAAGGGGAAATATCCCACCCACTTGATAACATCCATCTTTTCATTCTAACCTGAATAAGTTGCTGAATAAGTTGCTTCCCCTTACTATTGTTGGACCACGTGAAAACCATTCCTTGCAAATCAATATCCACCAAGTCATTGTTCCTCATGAACTCCGCCAACTCCTGCATACTCTCCGAATAATCTGGGGTGCCCCCCATTTTCTCAGAGGGATATAGGGGGGATTTAAAATCACCTGCACACATGATGGGATAACATTGATCAGTCGATATGAGGTTAGTAATTTCTCCCCAAATCTTACCCCGGTCACTTCTAATATTAGGAGCGTAAATATTATACATGTACCAGGAGAAAATATTCCAAGTAAATAGAAGTTATGAGAAAAATCCACAGTGTTCCTAGATAACTTAGTTGGGTTCTAGAGAGTATCCACCCCACCAGAGGCCCGAACAACTTCACTATAGTGAAAGGATGCACCAGGCCATATTTTTTCCACAAGAAGAGAAAAGTTTTGATACTTCATCTTAACCTCCTAGATTAGAACAACATAAAATTTCAAATCTAAGATATACTTCTTTAGAGCATACTATTTCTGAGGGCTATTCATGCCCCTTATTTTCCAAGAGAGGAGCTTCATATTTTACTTTTTTGGGAGTCTTCTAGGGCTAATTATCGCCCACTGGCAATTTCCCTTGTTGCTTCTTTTTCTCTCACTGCTCTCACTGTGGGACGACCAACTTTGGCATCATTTCACACATCTACCTTATTTTTGGTATCAATGCCTTCATTAGCCTTCTTACCCCCTATGGTTTTCCTTTTAGGTTTTAACCAATCTAGAACACTAACTAAAGGCGATGAAGGGGTTGGCCTTGACTTTTCCATTTATTTTACCACCCCACTTTGGCAAGGAAAAAAAAATTAGTCTCCCCCAACTGTTTAAACTACAGTCTTCACCAACTTCTCCTTTTGTCTTCTCACTTCTAGACCACTGAGCCTTACTCACCTCACCATTTTCTTCCTTTTTATCTCTTCTCTTGGGCTTTCCCTATAAGAGTTGGAGATGTCCCCTAGGACCTCAACCAACTCTCCTTCTTCCAGAGTAGCTTCCTCCTCCACCTCTTTATCCTTTCCTTCACCTTCCTTCTCCTTAGTATTAAGGTTAATCTCCACCCCCATAGAAAGAGGGATTTCCCCATTCAAGGAGCCTTGGGCCTCCATCGCCAACTCTGTTCCTCCCAACTAGTCCCCCAAAATACAGTCCTCATTTAGAGACAGGGAAGGTAGACTCTTAGGAATATGGTCCTCAATCCTAGGGGTTACCTTACAGTTTGTCACAACATGACCATGTTTACCACACTTATGGAAATTGATTTTGGAATTTTCATAAAAAATGGCTTGATTCCAACTACCCCATTTGGATTTTAACAACAAAAAGTTAGGGAGGGGATTATTCATAGTAACATTAAAACAAAACCTTGCAAACACCAGCCTCGTCTTTGCACAGTAATAGAGTCCATTGCCATGTAATGCCCAAATGAGTTCCCAATCCACCGGAAAACCTTTTCATCCTAGAATTCTAGGGGAAACCCTAGGAGATGGACGCACACTAATACAAATTTATAAAGCTCCACCTTCAGGTTAAAAGTTGGCTTCCATTTTTCCATGAGTAGAGCATGCTTCCCATAGCACCAACGTTAAATCTAAAAAGTAACAAGCCCCTGGGCATTGTCAAGATAGAAAGGGTCCCTTTAACTTTCCATCTGGAATCACACCATTGACGTACCATATCAATGGTGGGCCTAAAAGTGACAAACATCTCCACAAGAGAAAGTTGAAGAGAGACAGAAATGCCTTCAACCACCCCATCAGGGACAAATATATGAGCCAAACTCATCTACGGGACATTCATGAGTATCAGGGGCACTAGGAGACCCTTTTCCCAATACCGCCTTCTTCCAACCCCAGCAAGCTCTCTTTTTCCTCTCCCACTATCTTGGGGCTAGACAATAGGGATTCCCCATCCTCCAAATTTTGTGAGTGAGAGGAATCATCCAAAACTGAGACCACCAACGCACCTTCGCCCATATAGTCAGAAAAATAGTCTCTAGCATCCCTGCAAGACAACACTAGGAACATGTTTAGATAGAAATATTCTGTGCTCTCTGGATTCCCCAATAGAGCGGAAGCCAAAGCCAATAGGAAATCAAACTCAAAACACGCGGGAAAGTTGCAGAGCATTTTTAAGCTTTATCTAGACATATATGTTATAAGTATACGTATATGTATATGTATATACATATACATATATGTATATGTATATGTTAGAAACATTGAGAGGGGGGGTAAATCAATGTTTGTCTATTTAATACTTTTCTACAACTTAAAATAAATCAAACATTCAATGAAGCTTTAACATAAGTGTTAGAATACTTCAGGGATAACTGAGAGGGGGGGGTGAATCAATTATCAGCAACTTTATCTTTTTCTTATACTTATTAATCTAGATTGATACAAAGTAAATGCACATTCAGATAACACTTTACACAACACATCAATTTGGTTATGGGGAAACCAAATGGTAAAAACCCCGGTGGGAATTAGTACCCACAAAGAACTATACTGTTTATAG
>MU228345.1:2293141-2313765 GCA_018584345.1 Thuja plicata
TTTGTCTATTAGTAGCATCATCCTTTGCAAGGTCTTTCAGAGATGGAATTACAAATTCTTGTGTAGCAATCTCAAAGATCTCAAAGCCAACACATTGTAGATGTGTTATCATTTTGTTCTTCCAATCCAGATAGTTCTCTTAGAAAAAAATTAAGTATGACTTTGTTGCCATGATGACAACACAAAAATGAGTCATGCATCCTCAGAAAGTCAACTTGCCAATAGTATATATGTATATATACATATATATATATATGTGTGTGTGTGTGTGTGTTTGTATATATATATATATACATATGTATATATATATGTATGTATATATATACATATATATATATATATACACACACACATATGTATATGTGTGTGTGTATATATATATATATATATATATATATATATATATATATATATGAAGGGTGCTCCCCTTATTAACAGAAACACACAACAAAATTGAGAATAACAAGATTTGCAAAGACAGGAAAAGGGCTTTCTATTATCCACCATGAAATGAAATTACAATATTCTGAAATATAACATGCACCTTAATAAATGCAAAATGCACAGCCACATGGGCATTTTATTACAATAATCTGCAAGCCAGAGCCACCAGCTGCATAAACCAGAACTACTTTAGACAACCCTACATGCCTTCAATATATAGGTAATTTTATTAAACCCTAAAGTTTGAGGCTGACCATCCCTAAGATATTATTATTCATCTTTATTACATAAGAGTAGGCCGAAACAACTTTGAACCCCAAAAATAAATTTTGAAGAAACTTTAACATTTTCAAGTTCAGGTAGCGCAACTTCCGGAGACCATAACTCATCAACTGTTGACTCGATGGGTCGTCATAACCCCATTTTGGAAATGCCACAAAGTTCTCTACAACCCTTTTATTAGGATATGCCAGTCAACCAAAGTTTTGACCCCATTCGGAGCCTCTAAAGCCTTCAAAAATGAGTTCAAAGTTTCTGTACCCTGCTGCCAATACCAAAAATATCCAATATCTAAAAAACTAGACCTGATTTGGCAATGAAAATTTACTGGCAGGCTGATAAAATCAAAGTGAATCTCTAGGAAAGAAAATAGAACATTCTGAGTTCAAATAGAAAACTTACTAAAAATAGAAACTTTCTAGAAATAGTAACTCTGCACAAAATAGCCCTTATTGAAAAAAACCAGAAAATATTTTTGGGTCATGCAAGATTTCTCTTACACCCAGGATTCTCCTGCATCAGACACCTGAGGTAATTTGAGAAGTGACCCTGTCATGTCTTAGGTGGTCAAAGGAAAACCAAGACGGTTAACCTCCTCCCTTGATAGCTATGATGTATCTTCTAAAGTTTATCCTTTCCATTTGACCAAATATTCTTCATATGTCATGTTCCTTGTGGTTCTGCCAACACGAATGTCCAAAATTTATTCAATCTCCTATGTAGATGAAGTATTTGCTGGAATATTCCACTGTGCTTCTGTGATCTGATCCTCAACAACTCCCTCATGATATTCTATCAAATCTAAAATGTTAAACACTGGTGAAATATTGAGTTCACTGGGTTGATGAACTATAATTGATTAAATGTTTGAAAATGATAAGTTGATGATCACCGAGATAAAAAAGTGAATGCAAGACATTAATTAAGTTAATATATTGTATTTTCATTGATGTCAACTTGATATGGCTTAAATTGTTCATACACATATTGGTCATAAACTTGAAGATCAAAAAAATCAAAGTTTATGTGGTCGGTAAAACTTAAAAGGTTTGTATACACCGAGTGACAATGAACACCAATCAACACTGAACAGTGAGTGATAGTGAACACTGAGAAGTTCATAGTGTATATCGAGCACTGTAGTAACCGAGAAAGAGCTAATTACTGAGCATAACTAGAGTTGATGACCGATCAAAACTGAAGTTAAATAATGACAAAACTACTTAGCTGACAAAGCTATATTTAGGGATTGATTGATTGAGTGCTTTATTTTCAACGATCAGTTAAAATAAAGAATAAAAGAATATTTAAGAATATTTTATTCATATTTATCAAGGAGAGATCTAAAGAATAAAAAAAATCAGAGCTTTATAGGATAAAGCAAAGAATGACAAGTTTTACGGATCAAGAAGTGATCTATGACAAAAAAAAGGAGATTGAGCGGATAATAATGTCTATATAAAGAGACAAGGAAATCATTAGCAAAAGAGGAATGTTGAATATAATTTGTGTGAAGATAGAATTCTCCATACAGATCTGATCATACAGGCTGAAGACTAGAGCTAAGGAATTCTGTAGACACCGAGCAACAAAGGACAAAGCATTCACCGAGCAGAACAAAGAAAAAGATCAAAGGAACTGAAGTGAATATTGACCAGAGAGGTATTATTGGACTAACAATAGATCTAAATATTTGCAAGTTAAATTTTTATTATGAACAAAACATTTACTGTATCAGTTTAACCATTGACTTAGAAAATCTCTTAACCGAGTGGGATTTAACAGTCCTTATAATTGTATTGAGATACTCAAGAGTATCAAAAGGTTTTCTTGTTGACAACATAGTGAGTGCTAGGTCAAAGGACAAACTGTTAGTTTTAAATATTCTAACAAAGTCGCACTTAATAGTGTGTATTGTAACCTTTAACATGGTTGGCTCTTCACCGAGCTCACTTTAGAAGAGTGAAAATATTTTGGGTTACTGGTCCCAAGTGGTTTTTCCCATATTGAGTTTCCACGTTAAAATCTATGTGTCAAATGTGTATATGTTTCATTGCATTGATATTTTTCTTTACACATTATTAAAACTAGATTGGTTGGTTAACTCTAATTTTATTTTCTTCTACTCGGTAAAGTCTAGAAAAGATAAACAATATATCTTACCAAGAAGTTTATATTTGTTATAATTATTTAGGGCATACATCTTGATGATTGGGGACTTTAAGATAACTAGAGGGTATTATATTTGAGATATAAGTTTTTGGTTGGATCTTTTGGAATTATTTTTAAGGCCACTAATTCACCCCCCTCTCAGTTATTCTAACTGTTGGTATTATATATTTGGTGCTTGGAAGAAAATTTTAAAAGGAATTAAGCTAAAGATCACAAGATGAGTAAAAGGCATGTGCCTAAGTTGAAACAAGACAACTTTGCATCATGGAAAAGTAGGATAAGAATTCATCTATCTGGTATTGGAAATGATGTTACACAACACTTGGATACCAAATATGTTGCACCTACTAGACCTCTGACTGTTGATCAATTGAGAGGGAAACATGAACAAAATTCTATAATGATAGAAATTGCCTCTTCACTAACTGATGCTGAATTTGAAGATGTGTAATCATGCACCTCTACAAAGAAAATGTTGAACAAACTCAAGCTAGTACATGGAGGAGATGAAAATGTGCTGAGAGCTAAAGCTGAAAGCCTATGAGGAAAGTTTGATGACCTGAGAATGAAAGAAGGAGAGAACATCACTCAGTACAGTGATAGAATGAAAGAAGTTGTTAATGCTATCCATGGAGTAGGAGGATTACTTGAGGAAGAAACAGTTGTAAGTAAAATTCTGAGAACCCTACTACATGTTTATGCTATTATAGTATCTAATGAGAGAAGTAGCTAGTAACAATGTTACTCTTGATAGTTTGATTGGTAGACTTATTTCATTTGAGATGAACAACTATGACAATAGTGTCTTACCTACTATTGAGTCTGTATTCAAGTCTTCTATGAAAATAAGCAAATCTAGTAACAAACACACTATGAGAAATGATAGTGATAGTGATAGTGATAGTGATGAAAAAGAACTTGATGAACTTGAAGCACTAATGGCTAGGAGATTACATAGAGATAAAGGAAGATATAAAGGTAAATTACCATTGGCCTATTTTAATTGCAAAGAAATTGGACATTTTGCTGCTAGGTGCCCTAACAAGAGAAAGGATGAAAGAAATAATGACAGATCTTATGGAAAGAAGTATGACATAAGTGATGACCGAGACTACATAAGCAACCAACACTCTGACAGAAGAAATAACTGAGATTACAAGGACAGAGGTAAGAAGGCTTGTTACCTGGTTAAGAACAAAGCTAAAAATTCTAGTACTGATTCTGACGAAGATGTTGAGGTAGTATTTGTTGCTATGAAGGATGATTCAAATGAATAAGAAATGTATGTTAAAACAACACTCATATCTAAAGTTATCAAAAATGATGTCTGGATTATTGATAGTGGTTGTACTCATCACATGACTGGAGATAAAGAAAATTTTAAAATTTTTGAATATTATAATGGTGGATCAATTAGGATGGGTAATGACTCACCTTGCCCAGTTGAAGGAAAATGTACCATCATGTTGAATAATCTGATCAGATGTGAAAATGCATATTGGGTGAAAGGACTTAACTATAATTTGTTGAGGGTTTCAAAGGTGAACAAAACAGGACACCGAGTTGAATTTGAGAACAAAATGGAAATCATCTACAGTTAAAAAGGAAAGTTGATCAGTACTGGTGAACAAACAAAAGGTAATCTATTCTATCTTGATGATATTAAGACCACTTGTTTATTTTCTAGAAATGAAGACGTTTGGTTGTGGCATAAAAGGTTATGTCATGTGAATTTTGACAACATGGTTAAGATAAGTAAGAAAAGAAAAGTGAGAGGCTTACCGAGTATTTCAAAGCCCAACCATTTTATGTGCAAGAATTGTCAAATAGTAAAAAGGAAAAAGTCTAGTTTCAAGAGAAAAACCTACACATCTAATGTTAGTCTAGAATTAGTTCATACTGACTTATATGGACCAATGAGAAAAAAGAGTTATTATGGTGATATATACTTTATTATATTTGTTGATGACTATTCTAGGATGATATCTGTCATGTTCTTAAAAGAGAAATCTAAAAAACTTAATATGTTCAAATGGTATAAAGCTAAAGTTGAAAAACAATGTGGAAAAGAACTAAAATGTTTAAGGTCAGACAGAGGAGGAGAATTCATTTCTGATGGATTCACTAACTTTTGTAATGAGCATGGGATTACAAGATAGGTTTCTACACTGAGAACACCATAGCAAAATGGGATTGCTGAAAGGAGGAATAGATCAATTGTTGACTGTGCGAGAACACTGATGATTGAAAAAGGCATCACACAAATATTCTGGAGAGAAGCTGTAAGTATTGTTGTCTATACACTGAACTGAGTTTAAGTAAAGAAAGACACAAATATGACACCTTATGATATATGGTATGGATACACACCAAATGTGAGTTACTTTAGAATTTTTGGAAGTTAATGTTATATATTGAAAGATGATAGAAATGGGAAACTTGACTCTAAAAGTGATGAAGGAATATTTCTAGGATATTCTACTTAAAGCAAAGCTTATAAATGTCCGAACAAATCTTCTAACAAAATCATTGAGAGTGCAAATGTTAAAGTGGATTAATTTTCTAAGAAAAATTATGAGGAAAGTAGAAAGGAACCTGAAGACTACAACATATTTGTCTACATTCACTAGTACAAAAAAAAAAATATATGACCAAATAAACTACCAAAAATTGTCGATAAATGACCAAATTTGGTCACATGATCAGTGATAGTTTATCGCCGATCATTTATCTTGTGGCCAAATTTATGACTAAACTATTTTAGTTATTTATTTGGTCATTTCTTTAGTCATTTATTTTGATTTTTATCTGGTTGTTTATTTAGCCATTGATTTGGTCATTGATTTAGTCATTTATTTGGTCATTTATTTGGTCGTTTATTTGGTCATTGATTTAGTCATTTATTTGGTCATTGAATTAGTCATTTATTTAGTCATATATCTAATCATATATTTAGACATTTATTTAGTCATATATTTAGTCATTTATTTAGTCATATATTTAGTCATATTAGGGGACGATGGAATCGAACCACCATCCTCCTAATTTTAAAGTAGGTGCTCTTTCATTGATCTAGTACCCTTTAAATAATAATCATACCATGTATACTAGTACTTTCCATTAAACATGATTTCAAGTTTTTCCATCTATAGTTCAAGGGTTATGATAGTAAATAGTTATGATAGTAAATGGGTCATTTCACACTTTTGTTGTGTGCATTCTGCACTAGATGACATAAGAAGGGTAACCAAGGAAAGGAAGATCCAACACTCTAGAAAGGAATGAAAGGAAGACATAACCAGATGGACAAGTCTAAAAGTTGAGCATAAAAGAGACAAAGGGAAGATCAAACTTAGATATAAAGGCATGTCAAGATGAGGAGCTTCAAAACTCCTATGGCTGGAAAGCACTTAAAAGACTGGACACACTCCAACACTTAAGAGACTTTAAGGACCTAAGAGAGACATAGGGGGGGAGAAGAGGGAGAATATTTACACAAAAATGGACCAAGGAAGACATGAAAATTAAAAAAGTAGGCATTTGTGGTCCAACCAAAATTATTATACAAAAGGGGACATGACAATGTTGTTTCATCTTCTACCACAAAATTTGTTACATTTGTGTAACAATGTTGATCATCATCCTTGGCCTTCATATTTGGTCTTCATTGGATCATTGTTTCATTGGGAGGTCTTCTTTCCTCACATGGTAATTGTATTGTAAGTTTGATCATACAAATTCAGTTTTACCCGCATGGGTTTGACTCTTCTAGTAATATTTACATCAATTTGTCATGGCAGTGGATGGTGAACTATTGGTTCCTCTCCTAGAACATTTTTTATTGATGTATAACAACACCAATTACCATCCTTGCTCCAATATAGTTTTCATCATCTTTGTGTTTCCTTGAGGAGTCTTCCCCTCTCATATGGCTATTTGTGCTTCTCGTTGGATCATGCAGTTTGAATTTTACCCACATGGATTTAACCCTTCTAGTTATGTTTACATTGAATTATGTTTATTAATTATTCAGATCCTAGGATTCTTTTTATCATAACTTTTCTTAATTGGATGTACTTTCAAGTCCCCACTGACCTAGTTTGTTCGTTTGTAGACAATAATTTTAATTTCTTCTTTGTATCATAGATACAATTCTAATCAAGATAGACAATGTTTGGTTGCATAAGAATCACATAAATGAATTATTCTTGACAGTAAATAAAAAATTATTAATTTACCGACTTCGCAAATTTTTCATTAGATGAATGGATCATCAACGCCTGCATCAGGTCAGGAAGTAAATTCCCTATCGTATGAATCCAAAAATTTGGTCAAGCATTGGGATGTTGTAAATAGATAAATAAATCGATGTGAAAGAATTATAATCAGAGTACATCATGTTGTTTAGAAGAAATATGATTTGAAAAATATTGAAGAAAAGAAGACTATGAAGTAAAAAAACCTTATTATCTTACAAGGAAATAGTTGTAATGTTTTAGCCTGAATCAGTTCACTCGAGCTTAAGAATATTTTTAAATTTGAGATTAGACATCAACTATGTCATTTCCCTCTACAAGATCTAATTGACAAGCAATATTAACTTTAAATATTTTTGAAAATCCTATATTTTAAGACAGAGCTTTCATACCCTGCTGGAATCCATCCCTACAAGGCCACATGCTCGAGCATCCACTCCATCACAATCGTGACCTATTGCCACGAATCCAATGGGATCCAAACTAGGGTGACCAAAAGAACACAACATTTGATATCAAGATCATTGTTTAAGATTTTTCTAGATGATGTAGTTGCATGAGTTAGACTTTAGGAAAAACCAACCTTCATCCTAGGTATTTGAATCCAATCTAGGTTAGTACCTGTGGCCTTTGCTAGAAACTCTGAAAGAATTTCTTCCACAAAAGTCAAAATCCTGCATTAAAGACATTTTAGACATTTGAAATTAGTAAAATAGGCTAATAAAGAACACAAATGTAATCTATAAATTCAGTTAAAAGGAAGTAAAAAATGAATTCAGTAATCTTCCCAACTATAGTGCTTGATGAAATTAATTGCCAAATGTGTCTTAAAATTCTCTATGTCGATATGTAATAAAAAACATGGAATCCCATGAATTAATCCTAACCTAGATACATGATTGATATAGACAACAAGATTCACCTGCACAACTAATGTTTAGTGGCCACAAATAAATTCTAGGTTTAAATTTTACTGAGAGTATAATTCTTAACCAAGATATAATAGAAGCCCTTTCTCTCCACATTTATTGGAAGATAGAGAGACAAAGAATCTAAAATCCATATTTAGGAGAATGCAGAAAAATTAAATGGTAACAGTCACAAAATCCCTACAACAGGAATTATTCATAGAAGATATGGCTTTTGTTGATGATCAAAGATTTGCAGCTCAGTTGGTTCACAATTTTTCAGCTAAAGATGACAGGAACTTATTCCATCATTAGAAATGGAAAGAAAAATAGCATCCAGTGATGAATTAGTTTTTATGATAACAAATTTTCCATTGTGAAATCTGCCAGCCTGACCATTCTTGTCAAACCACTTATATCTCAAATTCATGATATTGTTACTCTAGTTCTAGCCTCTCTTGCAAACCTAGCAACAAAAAATGAAAATTGGTGCTGAAATTGAACATGAGGGAGCTGTTTCACACTTAATTGAGATGTTCACATGGGAGAACATTATCATACATGAAAATGCATTGAGAACTCTAGATCACATGGCTAAAGACAATCGTATGGTCCGCCAAACTATATCACATTCAAAGGCAGTTCCTAAATTTTATAGCTTACTTCAAAGTGAGAAAGTTTATTACTCGTGAAAGACAAGCATCTTAAATCTTATTTCATATCTTGTCAAAGACATAGTACTTGGACAACAATTATAAATCCAAGTTCATTTCCAAATCTTATACTGCAAAGTTTAGTTATAGCTATTTTGGATCAAATCATGAAATGCAGCTTGAGATGAATCAAGAGTATCTAGAGAGGCATATAAAGTAATGTTTGTGCCACAAACCTTGCAGCTGCACTCATTCCCAGCATAAGTTGCATGCTCGAGTTTGAATAATTCTTGCTGCATTGATAAGATACATTTTAGCTCACATTGTTAAGAACTTTAGCAATATTGAATAATGAAAGCATTAATGCATTTTGATTATTGTGACATACCAAATAGAAATAGAATCCAATTCAACTTTTGCATTGGGGAGAAGTCCTAAAATGAGCACTAGTCCTGGAAAGTACCAAATTTACTACTTGAGATAGAAAAAATAGAGACATACCCAATTCAGTTATCTTTAAATTCTCCACCAGATCAAATCAATTTCAATCCCTAAAAATTTCCTATTCAAAAAGGGAAAAAGGTTGTACTCATGGTAACTATATTGACTTAGGCTATAAATTGAAACTACTATTTATAAGAAAGAGGTTCTTGTGAAATATGGGTCAATAAACTTAAGTCAAAACCTACGCAGTTGAATCTTGATAGCAATTCATAATACTATTTATGAGCTTATGTTAGCATAAATTTTGAAGCAACAATGAGCTTTAAACATAGCTATAGAACCTTGAATGTCATCTTACTGAAGCCAGTCTAGGTATGCCTGCAAGAAGGGTTGTAAAAAATATACAAAGAAACAACAATAACCATAATCCACCATGAAAAGCTCAGAGTCAGGAAACTCCAGTCAACCGAAATCCTAGCTCATCAACTACCACCCAAGACAAGAGTATATGAAGAAAATAATTTCCCATAGATAGATATTGAAGAGGTGCCATAGTATTATGAGCCTGCAAAAATCTCATCATTAAACCAGAATAATCTTAATCCAAACAATAGAATTTTCAATTGTCTAATCTATTTTTGTATTAAATAGTTCACAAATTAGGTAGTGCAGGTAGCATTATTACAACTGTTGTGCACATAATATGTTTGCAGCTTCATAGTTGACCTATAATTTCTCATAGAAACAACAAGTATATATTACATAAAATATATGTTCTATTGAGTTTTAGAGATGGAGACGACAAGGGACTATTGTACATGTTTCCAGTATGAGAGTACTTTTAGGCAATTTTTTAGGGTATGACTATTAAGAAAAAGAATATACTAGTTTTCTTAATTATATATCAATATGCAAGAAAGATGTCTAATTTTAATCTATAGTTAACCTAAAAGTTCCAGCTTTCCCTATTATTGCCACTCCAAATACTGTTCCATATTGGAATTTATATAAATTCTAAATGAATCAATACTAATTTGTAAGTTTGCAAACTCTTTTCCCATTATGCAATTTTCCTTCCTACTTTTGTCCTTGAGTTTTTCTAACCATCTTCATAGTCAACTTTTCCTCTTGCCTTCCATCATGCTATAAAATGAGTTGTACATTTTACACATCGAGGAAGAGATTCAAAATTAATGATGTATGGTTCATGAGCTGTGACAATAATAAAAACAATCCAAGGTTGTCCTTATATATAGTAGAGAATATTGTTTGTCAGCATGGATCACATCATGTAACCCTAACAGGAAGCAAATCAATATGTCTGAAAACCCCTGCTAGAATCCCCCTTGCACTCATACATATATTTTCAAATTGTATATCTTTTATATTAAAATCCTCCAAGAGTATTATCTAAATATTATACTGAGAGTTTTTGGCTACAAAAATTTTCACTACCAGTAGAAAGCTAAAGCCAAAATTGAGGAGCATTCCCTACAGTATAATTTTCCAATTTGATTTTGCAAAAACAATCCATCTAGCAATTTGTACATTATGCCCACCATGCAGAGATTGCAGTGTAATTTTAAAGAATCATTTACAACTTCTTCAATGCTAACTTAATATTTGGCTACCTCCAATGGAAACATTTTCTTTTCTATAATTCAAAATCCATAATAATATTTGAGAGCCTCCATTCATCATTAAACATATACAATAAAATAAACAAATGAAACAAAATTCACTTCAAAAAATGTCATCATAGTGAAAAATCATACAACCAATGGAATGAGATCTAAGATGAGATAACAGGGTGAGGTAGAGTATTCAATCCCAATTCATCATGAAATATGTTGCAGAAATGAGATGAGACATTGTGTATTCTAGTTCACAATCATCAAGATTTAAAGTCAATTTGAAGAATTTCAAGGCTGGGACAACAATATACAACAAATGATATCTTAATCATGTCTTGCTAAGATCAAAATTTATCACCTTGGACCACATCACCCCAAAACCATTTGGAACATCTATACTTTCTACAATTTTTCATAACTCCCAAACAAGTAGAATCTATATGCTCTTAAATTACAAAATCCTTAAAGAAAAATACTTTGAAAAATCTAATATATTGCTATACAAGTAGTGCTCACATGCTCTGTAAGCTTTAGAATATTTTAGGCAACAATTGATAAATCAAGACACTACAACAATATCAATGTCAACTAATTAAGATAAACCAACAACATCCTTGGATTTATGAAAATGAACAAACCTATATGTTATCTATTTTTACATGTTCAATTTAAAAACAGGCAAACTCCATGAAGAAAGAAATAACTCTTCAGGAAAACCTTTGATAAATTAAAATAAGCTGCTTAAAAAAATTGACAATATTTTTAATTCCATGTAATAGGAGCCACTTAAGAGAAACTATATACATGTTGACTTCATGAAATAAAAATCACAACAAATAATTAGAAAACATACTCTCTTCTTGGTTTGGATGCGAGAATCATCTAACAAATATATCATTGTCATCAACAATAAAGATAAGCAAGCTGAAGCTCTAATATAATATTTGAAATTCAATTAAAAGTTAAGTCCCTTGGTTAAATGGGTCACTCTGTTAAGCAGATTCTTTGGAAATACTAATTGTGTGATGCAAGATAAAGGTGTTGAATGCACTATTGACACATAGTTAGCAATAAAATAATCTGTTAGCTAATGAGCTACAATGAAATTGTGCCCAATACTATGATAGAATTGTTGCTAACTGCACCAAGAGAACTCACACAATGATGAGGAAAGAAAAGTGTTTGTAGCATACTGTTCAATACTAAACATACAGTATAGATGGTTCTAGAGGACTACTTGTAATATTCCCTTCCAAGGGGTAGGTGGAGGTGACCATTTAGCCTATTGTATTCCTATAGGCTAAATTTTGGCAATAATGGAATAAATTAAAATAAATATTTTAAGTGTGCAAAAAAGTAATATTTCATGCATATCTTATTTTAATTAATTTATTAACTAAAGAGAAAAATAAAATAAATATTAAAAGGGTTGTGTTGTGAGATTTTCATACCATAGCCCCATTGCAAATAGGGACCCTCTCTTTTCAATTGGCAGTGGGGTAGTTAATTTACATCATTTTTTTGTAACAACACTCACCTAAAAGGTTCTCAAGAGGAAACTACCCCTTACAATAATATACTTTCACAATACCGATGCAAAGTCACTATCACAACTTCTAGGATTGTCAACATACCATGATCCAAAGGTCATCCTATGCCACTTTAATAAACGTGTTATGAGATGGAAGTTTATTATTTTGTATCAGTACTCCAAACAAATTTAGCAACTCTTCTTTTTAAGGACTTGTATCCCTATCCAATAACTGAATTCATAACATCTCCTTATACATACCTCCATTTCTGACTATGTCCTCTTGGAGACACCAAACACTTGTAGTTACCCCTTTAAAAAAGACACCAAACACTTGTAGTTAGCCCCTAGATTACGATCACTGTTGTGCCAGTCTCTTTCCAAATGAAATTTCATGGATACAACACTTATGAATCCTTGGAAATTCTTCACAAACAATCAAGATTCTAAGACGAGTACCAAGCCCAAACCAAAGGTTTCTCACAATTCATAACATGTCAAAAGTTTGTTAGTTTCTTTGAAACACATATCACCATGTCTGATCAAACTTCCTGCTTATGACAGTCATATACCTTTGATGCAAAACAATAGCCAATATGATTCAACTCCTTTCCTAACACATGCAAATGGCTATAAAGATGCTGCAAATAATATCAGGTAATCTATATTGTATTAATGAAGCAATGAAGTAGGTGAGATTTCTTCCTAAAATCTTACTGCCCACCAAAGGGCCTTTTCTTATGGTTTTATTTATTTTCTAAAAAGTGGAAACTAACCATCTGAAAAAATTGCAAAATGTAGTGTTTTATAGGGTGAAAGTATAAAAAATTTGCATTCTTAAAGGGTTCCCCTTATTTTCCTTGGTAGAAAGATATTTTCTATGTGCCAGTAATTAGCTTTTTCCTCAATCTCTTCCATATGAACTGTATAACCACTATCGTAAACCAGTAGACATGTCCATAGCTAAATGGTTCAAGTTACCATTTTAGTTGATGAGACATGTTGTAAGGAAACATACATTTTTGGATTTCTTCTGTGATGAAAATATACTTGTACCATCGAATAATTATAGGGGGTTTTTCCTTAAAGGAACACTTGTTTTACCTTGATATGATAAATTTGTTCATCTGACTTTAATTTTATTCCACTTAAACCTTACAAGTGAAGTTTGATTTATGTAGAGGTGAATTATGAGAAATTATCTATATTTCCCATAAATAATAAATCTTTGGACCTTATTTTTTGGATGGTCCAAAACTTTGGACCTTATCTTAACCATGTAGTTATTTGTTTGAGATTCTTGTATAGAAAAATCCTGGTGATTGTTAATAAATTTATTAGAGTTGCATGAGTGTCAAACTTATTGGAAACAAGTTATATTTATATTGATTGTAGCTAGTTCCAGTAAGCATACTCATATTTAAAAAGGTATTCATTCAATGTTGATTTTGATAAATGGATGCATTCTAACCTAATACTAAGTCTTTGTGCTTTGGTCTAGTTGATCTACCAGACATGAAAAATATGTTACTTAGTACAGGACTATGTTTGTTCTCAATTGTAAAGTTGTGAAAAGATAGAGATTATGAATGCTTGTAGGTAGTAAGATAAAGTGAGAAAATATAAAAATTATCAAGGGAACATTCAAAAGAAATGAAGATAAATCACCTGAAACTACAAGTGAAAACTTAAAAGATGAAGTTTTCAAGCTTGTCCACTGATCTGTTTGTGAGACTGAAGTTGTAGTATTAGATGAAGATGAAATCTATCATTTTTTCAATGATATGCCAAGCTATGATTAGTTCAAATTAGTTCCATTACAACGAACCCTACAGAATAATGGCTAGTGATGTTATGGATTAAGAGGAATCATGTAAAAATTGGAAGATTTTCACAAGAAGAAAACTACATTAAATGTTTTGGAATTTACTTGTGATAAGACAAGACATATCTTTGTTGGATCTTAAACATTTATTTAAGAAGCCAAAGAGTGGAATTACAAACTGAAAGAAAGCAGGTGATATTTCTTCCTAAAATCTTACAGCCCAGCAAAGGGGATTTTTCCTATGAGGACAAACCTTACATTCATACTAAACTAAAAAAATCCTTCGAACAATGTCCAGGTATTACATAGTAGAAGTTTATTTTAACATCAAAAGACATTCTACAAGAAAACATTAGTAAAAAGTAAAAGGAAAAATCTCCTTTCTTAGTGTACCATTCCAGTATTGTCCATTTTAACTTTTAAGTTTCCACATGTTGATCAAACCATGGTGTAAGCCACCAAACCTAAGGAATGCAATGAAGTTGAGATTCATGGGATTTCAAATTTTGGATTTGATGTACGACATAAAAAAATTCATATTGGTTTCCAACTTTTGACCACAATCTCAGAAAATGCTTTCACAAATACCTTGTTTTAATTAGCTTTTTCCTTGATCTCTTCACTATGAACTGTAAAACCACTATTATAGACCAATAGACATGTCGATAGCTAAATGGTTCAAGGAGAAAAGGGTAAGAATTACAGTGTCTATTCCAATTTTTTGATATTTCATGTGGCTAAGCTTATTGAAGAATCCTTTTGGCTAGCAGTCCTTAGTGAATATTTACCTGACAAATAACAACAAAAACAACATGAACGTCTACCACTGATTCCATTAGACAAAAATTGGTTAATTTTTTTTGTTCCTATTTTCATAATTTCAAACAAGACCCAAATAGGGAAACAAACAATTGACTGATGCATGGATTTTTACCTCAATTCATGCTTGAGGAGAGGACACGCGGGAAGAAGTAATGTGGTTTATGAGGTGGAAGAGTTTAGTAATAAACAGAGGTGGTGTAGAATAAGGTGATGAGTATATTAGGTACCCTCACAAGCTAACACACCCACCCTATGAGTCACTTTTTTTTAGCATCCATTTGGGACAGTTTATACAAACCCTAATTCTGATGAAATGTTCCAATGCTGTCAGCCATGATTTTTTTCCTGGTATGACTTGACATTTTGCTGGAAGAGGTTCCCAGAGCAGATATTCGTATCAGCTAATTACTGTGTTTTAGAGGACAACATCATTCAATATTTGTAAACAAAGATCCTATGGATAGTGGCAATAAGGTGAGGCTTTGACAATGTGTTGTGGGAAAAGAAAGTCGACAACTAATATATAAGTTTGGAAACACAATCATGTTATGGATATAGGTGTTCATATTGTGAAGGGCCAAACTTCATGTTTGATGCAATGTCAAAATAAGGCAATAATTACAAATTTCTGTTATGACAGTGAGAAAGAGGGTGTTGTCATAGCTATGTGCTCCCATTACAATACCAATACAATGTTATGACCACTACAATATTATGAAGATGTTGGTTATAGTGCTAGAAAGACAATGACATTCAAGGAACTATATGAAGATGAAGGGTAGGGGCTATCATTTGGTGATGTAAGAGAGTACTAAATAGTAGAGATCATAGCATGGTCATGAAGTTGAACATGTCAAAAACACAAAGATGAAAAATGTAAAGAAGTGACAGTGAAGAGCACCATAGGCTTCAGGATTTTATCAACAAAGATTCACTTTCATAAAATGGTAACAAGAATCCAATAAGACAAAATAAAATGATGCATGCAATGGAACCATAACAAATATTATCTAAGAAAGATCCAAATAGAGGTAGCCCACCATAGTGATCTTTCTACCAAGAGAGTTTCCTCTGAGTCAGTCTTGTGTAGAAGGCAAGGTGGATGGTGGAGTTCTAGTTAGACAGTCACAGTAACAATAAGGCTTGTCAAAATGATGATCATTGAAGCAATGATAATAAGAAGGCTGCTCAAAAGGGTGAAGAAAGAATGTAAAAGGAAGTAATAGTAGACACTATCAATTAAAGGGAGGAATCTTTCCATTGAGAACACAGAATGCATAAAAAGGTAATTAGATCTCAATATAAATCCAATGATAATCATCACATGAGACTGAGTTAAGGAAAAGCATGTTTTGTAACGAATAATTATGATTGTTTGACCAATGAGCCCAATGAATGTTCACAAGAAAATATGGTTTTTCTTCCTTAATACTCAGAGGTAAAAGGGGGGTCATCATAAAGACCTAGATAAGCATTCTCTGAAGCAATAAATTCATAAGAAGGTCAGTCATAATGAATAGAGATGTAAAAAGGGATCGTCATTGCTATTATAAGAGCAGTGTTCAAAGCATGAAGGCAGTTCTCTAAATAGTGAATGACAAAGACAATGCCATAATCCTCAAGGTAGAGGTATAGAAAATAAAATGAGCAGAGAGTGACTATTATAGCAGTCAAAGAGTCTCATCATAGATATAATTGATCTGAGGCTAGAATCAGAAAACATGGATAGAGGGAAAGTATTGTCCTCAAACGTATTACTGTCCCTTATGTATCTAATGATTTCTTGGAGTTTAATTTTTGTTCTCACAATGAGGTATACTATTAAGAGTAAGATTCAAATTACAAGAGTATCTAGTGATACATTGTCATGAAAGGACAAAGTTTAATTTTTAAATTTGAATCAGTCCTTGTTTTGAAGCCTAATTTTATGTAGATCAGACACCAATAAAGAGATATATGTTTATATTGTGCATCTAGTTTTGAAAAGGGGCATTTTTTTAGGGCATTAGGGTTTGTAATCTGATTTGGCTTGTATGTGTATATATTTTTGTATCCTTTTGTTGAAGGAATTTATGTTTTTATATATTTATTATTATTGATTTACCTTATTAAAAAAAACCCTAGAAAATCTATTATAGAAGTGTATGAATTGTGATATGTGATAAATAGGACAAAACCCTTCAAAACCTTCATGGACCCACAAAAAGCTCCACCATGGCAGCATCCGGTGAACAAAAAATGTATAGAAATACAAAATTGAGTTTGAACACAAGATATACAAAGGAATTGAATTATTTTTTCTTGTTTTATAGAAAAATAGAGCATGGGTACCTGCAAAATGAGCCACAACCTGCAAAAAGAAACCCTCAGATAATTCAAAAAATTCCAACGTAAACCTTTAACAGATCCATCATTAAGGTGCCAAGAGTAGGGAGAGGATGAAAAGAACAAAAAGGAGAGGCCACAAATAGTGTTTAGGTTTTTTTACCCAAAAATGGTCCCTTATTTTTTGCCTTTATTTGTATTTCTTCTTTGCATTCAACTAATACCTTCAAATTTTCTTAGTCTTGCATTTTACTTATTGTAAATTCCTAGTATCAAAAATGATTTTTTTTTTTTTACATAGGAGGTATCCTATCATACATATTTATGTGTCCTCATAATGTACTTCCCATAATATCTTTTTGGCTACTCAACTCAAATTACATTTTTTTTAAACTTGGGATAAAATTAAAATGGCTTTATCAAGGTCATTGATCTATAAGGATGACATCCTAAGGTTTTCATGACTAAACCTCAGTAGGCCCTTTCATTGAAACAAAATATTAATAAAATAATTCAAACCAATAGTTTAGTAGATAAGTTAAATATCTCGGTGAGTATGTATAAAAAAAGTTTGATTATTTTAAATATTCAACATAGATAACTCTGCTTAAATATTTAGCATAGGGATTTGTAGGTGGAAATGAAAATTTATCTATTTAATTTAATTAGATATATGTACATAAATAAATTAAAGATTTATTAATTAATTAGATGTAGGGTGATATTAGGGATACTAATATAATCTAATCAATTAATCGGCAAAGTCGCTCAATAAGAATTTTATAAATCAAATGTTGTTATGAGATGTTCAAATAACTTGACAACATAATTAGTTAAGCTGAATTATAAAAGGACCCTGGGATTATACATGATCTTTTCATAGAATAATGTTTCAAGCCGAATTTATCCAATCCACCACCTGCAACCTCAACATCATTGGTATTTTTTTAATTTGGCAATGCCCAACCGAATTGGAAAGATAATCACTTGCTTTCCCTCAACCAAAACCATGAACAATAGAAGCTTTCTTATAATTCTCACTTAGAGTAATTTTATCACTAAGACATTAGGTGCATGTAGAGATAAAAGGTTAAGTCAAATATCCTGATACACCTAATTAAAGAAAGAAATTGACTAGTCTTCCCACTTTGATATTTCTACCTTGGCTTGATCTAAAATACAAATATGAAGATGTTCATCCATTTTTCTCATAGAATGTAACAAGTAATCATTCACCTTAGGATAATGTTTCAATAGTTTTCAATTCTCTAACCATGGGTAATGTCTGTAAATATGTGGTATTAAATAAACATTCTTACGATAATCATACAAAAGACCCTGTCTTTGCAAAATCATGGACGTCCAAATATGATGAAAATTCTCATACCAAAATATTCTATCATTGTTATTTCTATTTCACATTATTAAGATGGTCAAGTACATATTCAACAAGGAAAGATAGAAGTGAATCAATCTTCATTTTCAGGGAAAAACATTTTTTTTTTCTTTAAGGGAAAAAGCTTTATTTTCAATAGACTGGACCATTATGTTTCAACAATCCATATTGTAAATTGAATCTAATCGCTTCTAGAAATAACTATTTCAAAATAGTAAATTTATGGTATGAGACAGGTGTATATGGTTTCCTCACATAATAAGTCTATTGATGAACAAGCATTACTGGTGAAATAGAGCTTCTAGGTATATAAGTCTATGATATTATCAAATGCTATTATAAAGGAGTAATAATAATTTATTTAGTCATTTTGTTGGATGAATAATTATTTACTCATTTATTTGGTCATTTATTTAGTCATTTTTATTTGAGTGACTAATTGTTTAGTCATTTATTTGGTCATTTTTAATTGTCTGACCTTGTGAGTTTACCCGATGACCAAATTAATCATTTATAATTGTGAATCGAAAATAATTAGTAGAATATGATCAGTTTTGGTCATGTGACTAAAACATTTAGTCACGTGACTAAAATTTTTAGTCACGTGACTAAACGTTTTTGTCATGCAGTCATCTATTTAGTAAATATGATCAGTTTTCATCATGTGACTAAAAATTTTAGTTATGTGACTAAAATTTTTAGTCATGTAGTCATTTATTTTACAAATTCTAATAGTTATTGAAGAACCTAACACCTTCCCCGAGCGACAGAACAATGCAACTGAGCAACAGGCTACACACACTGATAATCAGGAAAATGCTCACAATGTTGAACCGAGTGATAATGAATATCAAAATGAAGAATAGAGATCTGAACCTGTACTTGCTAAATATGTTAGAAGACACCATCCATAGGACCAAATCATTGGAGACAAAAGAGTAGTAATGAGGACAATAAGTAAGTCTCTTAACAATAGATGTTTGATTTGTAATTTTGAGCCTAAATCTGTTAATGCTGCACTTGAGAATCAAGAATGGGTTAGTACAATGAATGAAGAGATTGAAAAGATTGAGAAGAATAAAACATGGACATTAGTACCTAGACCGAGTGAAAAAAATGTCATTGGAACCAAATGGATTTTCAGAAACAAACTGAATGATAATGGAGAAGTCACAAGAAACAAGGCAAGACTGAAATGCAAAGGGTATGCACAAGAAGAAGGTATTGACTATGGAGAAACCTTTGCACCCATTTCTAGACTAGGAGTAAGAATTCTACTTTCTTATGCTTCTTTTAAAGGATTCAAAGTATACCAAATGGATGTTAAATCTTCATTTTTGAATGAAATACTAGAAGAGGAGGTATACATTGAACAACTTGAAGGGTTTGTTGATCCTAACAAGAGGAACATGGTTTGTAAACTACACAAAGCCTTGTATGGATTGAAAAAAGCACTGAGAGCATGGTATAAAAGACTTCTCTCTTATCTTATTAGTATTGGATTTATTAGAATAAGTGACAACAATAATCTATATTTGAAAGGAGATACTAATGACAAAACTTTGATTGCTGAGAGATTTGTTGATGATATCATATTTGGAGGTAATGATATGCTATGCAATTAATTTGCTGATGAAATGAGAAAATAATTTGAAATGTCAATATTTGGAGAGATCTATTTTTTTCTTGGTCTACAGATTATACAACAGGCTGAAAGAATCTACATCACACAATCCAAATACATCAAAGAAGTTATGAATATATTCAAACTAGAGGACTCTAAACCAGTTGGAACACCTATGAAAACTAGATACAAATTGAAAAAAGAAGACAAGACAACCAAAGTAAATAAGACCTTATATAGATCTATGATTGGAAAACTAATGTATGTTGTACATGTTAGAAACACTGAGAGGGGGGGGGGGGGGGAAACAG
>MU228345.1:2321379-2343081 GCA_018584345.1 Thuja plicata
AGTATCACTTTCTGAGAGAAAAAGTTGTAGACAAAGAAGTGACATTGGATTATGTAAACACAAAAGATCAGCTAGCAAACATTTTCACAAAGCCTTTAGCAAAGGATACTTTTGAGTATCAAAGGGATAAGTTGGGAGTCATTCCCTCTCTTAAGTATGATTAGAAAAAGCAGCAAGTACATCAGTCCTGTGTGACTGATGAATGGTTGACTACTCTACTTCTGGAGTAGTACCTGTGCAGAATGATTTATGGAACCCTTTGCCATTGATTTCAATGGGGGAGTATGTACCAGTAAAAACAAGACAAACAAGGAATACATACAAGGAGCTTATACTATGGGGGAGTAAAGGAACACAGTAGGGAAGCATGATAATGGGGGAGTATTCAAAGAATACACAGTACATGAAACTGTAGCAGTGTAGACAAATCTTTGTTGAGGATATTGAGAAGATTGTAAAAGAAAGAAGGCACCATGAACGGAATTTGTTTTTACCATATGTTGCCATCAATGCCAAAGGGGGAGATTGTTGGAGATTTGATTCTAAACAGTTGAATGATTGTATGTTTGTCATTGATGACAACATATAATACACAGCAGTACTTCTGTATGTACTTATCCATATGATGACATGAAGACTAGCGTGGATAGATACATGTTTTTGACATGTTTACTATCCTATGTTCATACACGCAGACTCAGATATGATATTTTAGTAAAGATATGTAATTCTATCATTAACGGTTACAGTTCTGGAGGATTAACAATTTAAGGCCGACGTATGCAATGTGTTAATTGAGTTGTGCATATCTTCTACATATGCATGTGTATATTCATGATTAATTATGATTTGTTGATATTAATCTAAATGCGCTAATCATGTTTCAAGAAGATTACAATGTTATGGTCAAATTGGTGAAGCCGACTTAGTGAAGCGACGCATTTGTTCAGCATTGACTTGCGCGGTTATAATTATGCTTGTGCGCTTAGTAAAGCTGACAAAGATGTTATGAAGAGTTGTCTAACAGGTCCCATGATCTCATACTTGGTGTATGTACTTATAGAAGGTCATTTGTGATAAGAAGAGTTGCGAAAGCCAGAGATTGAAAAGCAGAGCAGAGTGTTGATGCAGCAAAGCTATATTTATCATATGTTGATAATATAGATGTTTATGTTGAAGCATTCAAAATATAGATTAGATTTTTATATTTCTTTACAAGAGGTTAAAGCATCAGCGCATGAAAGGAACTGATCAGACAAGCAGTGTCACAAACAGCAGTTCATCTTGTTGATACAACGTGTATCAAATAACTAGAAGGTTGTAGCCTTCACCACTTGGATAGTGAGTTCTCCACCCCTAACAGGGTTACATGTAAAAGACTCCTAATAGGTTTCGACCCTTAACCAGGTCAACTATACTACTGCATTATATTGTACAAATCCTAACAAGGTTAAAGAATCTTTTAACAAGGATTACTATAAACAATATAGTTCTTTGTGGGTACTAATTCCCACCGGGGTTTTTACCATTTGGTTTCCCCGTAACCAAATTGATGTGTTGTGTAATGTGTTATATAAATGTGCATTTACTTTGTATCAATCTAAATTAATAAGTACAAAAGATTTAAATTTGCAGACAACTGATTCACCCCCCCCTCTCAGTTATCTCTGAAGTATCCTAACACAGCATCATCGAGTAGAATCAAAGTGGAGAAAAGGTATAAACAGAGTTATATTAATCAGAATAGTTTTGTGAGATTACAATAGATCTTAAAATCTGCAAGTATAAGTTGTATATGTGAATAGATCATACTATTTCAGTTTAACCATTGATTCAAAAATTCTCTTAACCGAGTCAGATTTAAAGATTCTTTCTATATTGAGATACATCCCAAGGAGTATCAAAAATTTTGATCATGAAGATAGCATGAGATGCCAGATACCAATTGATAGGCCAAGTGAGTGTTTGATCAAAGATGGTAGCATAGAGATGCCCGATATCAAGTGACATACTAAACTTTTAAATCCTCTAACAAGGTCACACCTAACAATGTGTTTGTAACCTTTGACAAGGTTGGCTGTTCACTGAGATCACTTCAGAAGAGTGAAAATTTTGGGTTACCGGTCCCAAGTGGTTTTTCCCTTAACAGGATTTTGACTTTAAAAAATCCACGTGTCAATGTGTTTATGAGTCATTAATTTAGTGTTTTTCATTACACTTAACTTAACTAGATTGATTGGTATACTCTAAATAATTTATTGTCTTTTGGTAAATTAATAGACTACTTTTCGGTAAACATATAGTAGAAGGTTTTACAAAGCATTCCGAGCACTAGTAAATTGATAAAAGTATTTGGAGGCATTCATATTATAGGATTGAAGATAACTAGAGGTATAATATTGTGGTACTAAGTTTTAAGGGTTGATTATTGGAATATTTTTGAGGCCACTAATTCACCCCCCCTCTCAATTTTTACTAACAATTGGTATCAGATCTTGTGTGCTTAGAAAGGGAGTTTAACAACTCAAGAAAAAGATTACAAGATGAAAAGGTGAGAGGTGCCCAAGTTGAATGAAGACAACTTTGCATCATGGAAATGTAGAATAAGACTCCACTTATCAGGTATTGGAAATGATATTGTTCAATACTTAGATATTGAATATGTGTTGCCTACAGGACCTCACACTCTTGAACAATTAAGAGTCAAGCATGGGCATAACTGCAAGATGATAGAACTTGCATCATCACTCTCTGATGCTGAGTTTGAAGATGTCAAAACCTACACCTCTACAAAGAAAATGTGGGATTCGTTGAAGCTTGTACATGGAGGAGATGCCAATGTACTCAGAGCAAAGGCAGATAGCCTAAGAGGGAGGTTTGATGACCTAAAGATGAAAGAAGGAGAAAACATCACTCAGTATAGCTGCAAAATCAAAGAGGTAGTAAATGCTATCCAAGGAGTTGGAGGTGTACTTGAAGAGGAGACAGTGGTAAGCAAAATATTAAGAACCTTATTGTCTGTTTATGCTATTAGAGTTTCTGCTATTCAATAAATTAGAGCAGTAGTAAACAATACAGTTACTCTAGATAGTTTGATTGGTAGACTAATTTCATTTGAGATGAATAACTTTGACAATAGTGTCTTACCATCCATAGAATCTACATTCAAATTTTCTCTAAAGATAAGTAGCTCAAGTCATAGACATGCTGTTAGAAATGATAGTGACAGTGATAATGAGGATCAAGGACTTGATGAAATTGAAGCACTTATGGCTAGAAGATTGCAGAGAGGCAAAGGCAGATACAAAGGTAAATTACCACTTGTATGTTTCAATTGTAAAGAGGTTGGACACTTTTATGTAAGATGACCAAATTGAAGAAAAGATGACAGAGGAAATGACAGATCATTTGAGAAGAAATTTGAAAAAGGTGATAATAGAGATTACCAAAGCAACTGAAAATATGACAAGATAGATACCTGAGACTACAAGGACAAAGGGAAGAAAGCTTGTTACCTAGTTGAGAATAGAGCTGATGACACTGACACCAAATAAGAAGAAGACATCAAGATGGTATTTGTAGCCATGAAGGATGATTCAGGTGAAGATGAAGAAAGGTATGTAGAAAATGGACTCATATCTAAAGTTAGTAAAAATGATGTCTAGATCATAGATAGTGGCTACACTCATCATATGACCAGTGATAAACAAAAGTTTGAGACTTTTGAATACTATAATGGTGGATCAGTGATAATGGGAAATGATACACCTTTTCTAGTTGAAGGTAAAGGTACCATCATGTTGAATAACTTGATAAAATGTGAAAAGGCTTACTAGGTTAAAGGACTAAATTACAACTTGTTAAGTGTTTCTCAGTTGAACAATTTAGGTCATAGAGTAGCATTAATTTAGTATTTTTCATTACACTTAACTTAACTGGATTGATCGGTATACTCTAAATAATTTACTGTCTTTCGGTAAATTAATAGACTACTTTTTGGTAAACATATAGTAGAAGGTTTTACAAAGCATTCCAAGTAGTAGTAAAGTGATAAAAGTATTTGGAGGCATTCATCATATAGGACTAAAGATAACTAGAGGTATAATATTGTGATACTAAGTTTTAAGGGTTGATTATTGGAATATTTTTGAGGCCACTAATTCACCCCCCCTCTCAGTTTTTACTAACAATTGGTATCAAAGCTTGTGTGCTTAGAAAGGGAGTTTAACAACTCAAGCAAAAGATTACAAGATGAATAGACGAGAGGTGCCCAATTTTAATAAAGACAACTTTACATCATGAAAAAGTAGAATAAGACTCCACTTATCAGGTATTGAAATGATATTGTTCAATACTTAGATACTGAATATGTGTTCCCTACAGGATCTCACACTCTTGAACAATTAAGAATCAAGCATGAGCATAACTACATGATGATAGAACTTGCATCATCACTCTCTGATGCTGAGTTTGAAGATGTCAAAACCTACACCTCTGCAAAGCAAATGTGGGATAAGTTGAAGCTTGTACATGGAAGAGATGCCAATGTACTCAGAGAAAAGGCATAAATCCTAAGAGGGAGGTTTGATGATCTAAGGATGAAAGGAGAAAACATCAATCAGTATAGCTACAGAATCAAAGAGGTAGTAAATGTTATCTGAGGAGTTGGAGGTGTACTTGAAGAGAAGATAGTGGTAAGAAAAATCTTAAGAACCTTATTGCCTATTTATGCTATTAGAGTTTCTTCTATTCAAGAAATTAGAGCAGTAGTAAACAATACAGTTACTCTAGAAAGTTTGATTGGTAGAATAATTTCATTTGAGATGAATAACTTTGACAATAGTGTCTTATCGGCCATAGAATCTGCATTCAAATTTTCTCTAAAGATAAGTAACTCAAGTCATAGACATGTTGTTAGAAATGATAGTGACAGTGATAATGAGGATCAAGGACTTGATGAAATTGAAGCACTTATGGCTAGAAGATTGCAGAGAGGCAAAGGCAGATACAAATGTAAATTACCACTTGTATGTTTCAATTGTAAAGAGGTTGGACACTTTGCTCCAAGATTCTCAAACCAAAGAAAATATGATAGAGGAAATGACAGATCATTTGAGAAGAAGTTTGAAAAAGGTGATAATAGAGATTACCAAAGCAACCAACAATCTGACAAGAGAGATACCCGAGACTACAAGGACAAAGGGAATAAAGCTCTATTACCTAGCTGAGAACAGAGTTGATGACACTGGAACCAAATCAGAAGAAGACATCAAGATGGTATTTGTAGCCATGAAGGATGATTTAGATGAAGATGAAGAAAGGTATGTAGAAATTGCACTCATATCTAAAGTTAGTAAAAATGATGTCTAGATCATATATAGTGGCTGCACTCATCATATGACCATTGATAAACAAAAGTTTGAGACTTTTGAATACTATAATGGTGGATCAGTGATAATGGGAAATGATACACCTTGTCTTGTTGAAGGTAAAGGAACCATAATGTTGAATAACCTAATAACATGTGAAAATGCTTACTGGGTTAAAGGACTGAATTACAACTTGTTAAGTGTTTCTCAGTTGAACAATTTAGGTCATAGAGTAACAGTACTTTAGTGTTTTTCATTACACTTAACTTAACTAGATTGATCGGTATACTCTAAATAATTTACTGTCTTTCGGTAAATTAATAGACTACTTTTCGGTAAACTTATAGTAGAAGGTTTTACAAAGCATTACGAGTAGTAGTAAATTGATAAAAGTATTTGGAGGCATTCATCTTATAGGACTGAAGATAACTAGAGGTATAATATTGTGGTACTAAGTTTTAAGGGTTGATTATTGGAATATTTTTGAGGTCACTAATTCACCCCCCTCTTAGTTATTACTAAAAATTGGTATCAGAGCTTGTGTGCTTAGAAAGGGAATTTAACAACTCAAGAAAAAGATTACAAGATGAATAGCCGAGAGGTGCCCAAGTTGAATAAAGACAACTTTACATCATGGAAAAGTAGAATAAGAATCCACTTATCAGGTATTGGAAATGATATTGTTCAATACTTAGATACTAAATATGTGTTGCCTACAGGACCTCACACTCTTGAACAATTAAGAGTCAAGCATGAGCATAACTGCATGATGATAGAACTTGCATCATCACTCTCCAATGCTGAATTTGAAGATATAAAAACCTACACCTCTGCAAATCAAATTTGGGATAAGTTGAAGCTTGTACATGGAGGAGATGCCAATGTACTCAAAGCAAAGGCAGGAAGCCTAAGAGGGAGGTTTGATGACCTAAGGATGAAAGATGGAGAAAACATCACTCAGTATAGCTGTAGAATCAAAGAGGTAGTAAATTCTATCTGAGGAGTTGGAGGTGTACTTAAAGAGGAGACAGTGGTAAGAAAAATCTTAAGAACCTTATTGCCTATTTATGCTATTAGAGTTTCTGTTATTCAAGAAATTAGAGTAGTAGTAAACAATACAGTTACTCTAGATAGTCTGATTGGTAGACTAATTTCATTTGAGATGAATAACTTTGACAATAGTGTCTTACCATCCATAGAATCTACATTCAAATTTTCTCTAAAGATAAGTAACTCAAGTCATAGACATGTTGTTAGAAATGATAGTGACAGTGATAATGAGGATCAAGGACTTGATGAAATTGAAGCACTTATGGCTAGAAGATTGTAGAGAGGCAAAGGCAAATACAAAGGTAAATTACCACTTGTATGTTTCAATTGTAAAGAGGTTGGACACTTTGCTGTAAGATTCCCAAATCGAAGAGAAGATGACAAAGGAAATGAAAGATCATTTGAGAAGAATTTTGAAAAAGGTGATAATAGAGATTATCGAAGCAACCGACAATCTGACAAGAGAGATACCTGAGACTAGAAGGACAAAGGGAAGAAAGCTTGTTACCTAGCTAAGAACAGAGCTGATGACACTGACACCGAATCTTTATCTTGATGACACTAACACTACTTGTTTAATGGATAGAAACGAACACATATGGCTGTGGCACAAAAGATTGTGTCATGTGAACTTTGACAACATGATAAAGATAAGAAACAAAAGGAATGTCAGAGGCTTACCGACAATGACTAAGCCTGAGCATATCATGTCCAAGAATTGTCAAAAAGGTAAAATGAAAAAGTCTAGTTTCAAGAGTAAAACCCATACATCTACTTCAATTCTAGAATTAGTCCATACATATCTATGTGGACCCATGAGGACAAAGAGCTACTATGGAGATAGGTATTTTATTCTCTTTGTTGATGATTTCTCTAGAATGTTGACAGTCATGTTTTTAAAAGATAATTCAAAAGTATTTCAGATGTTTAAATGGTATAAAGAAATGGTAGAAAAACAAAGTAAAAAGAAATGGAAATGCTTAAGGTCAGATAGAGGAGGGGAATTTTATTCGGATGAATTTACTGACTATTACAATGAGCATGGAATTAAAACATAGGTTTCTGCACCAAGGACACCATAGAAAAATGGAATTACTGAGAGGACAAATAGATCAATTGTTGACTATGCAAGAACATTGAGGATTGAGGAAAGAATCACTCAAACATTTTGGAGAGAAGCTGTCAGTACTGATGTCTACACATTAAATAGAGTACAATTGAAGAGTGACACAAAGAAGACACCCTATGAGCTTTGGTATGGTCATACACCCAATATAAGTTACTTTAGAATATTTGGTAGTCAATGTTATATAATGAAGGATAATAGAAATGGAGAACTTTACTAAAAAAGTGAAGAAGGTATCTTCCTAGGGTACTCAACCAAAAGAAAGACTTATAAATGTCTTAACAAGTCATCTAACAAAATCATTGAAAGTGAAAATGTAAAAATAGATGAATTTTTAGAAAAGAATGATAAGGAAAGAAAAAAGGAACCAGAGGACTACAATAGGTTTGTTTATAAAGAACCTCACACTCTACCTGAGCAACAGTGTGTCACTCCCAAGCATTAGAACATTGCACCCGAGCATCAGGCTGTAATTATCGATGATTGGTATAATACTCAAGATGATGTTCTGAACAATGGAGATGAAAATGAAGGTGAAGAAGATAATCATAATGATGAACATAGAGCTAAACTCAAACTTTCCAAGTATGTCAGAAGACATCATCCACAAAATCAAATCATAGGAGACAAAAATATTGGAACAAGAACAAGAAGTAAGTCACTTAACGCCTGATGTTTACTTTGTGATTTTGAGCCTAAATCTGTTAACAATGCACTTGAAAATGAAGAATGGGTTAGTGCTATGAATGAGGAGATAAAAAAGATTGAGAAGAACAATACATGGACACTAGTACCAAGACTAGATGACAAGAATGTCATCGGTACCAAATGGATATTCATAAACAAGCTGAATGAGAATGGACAAGTCACTAGAAACAAAGCAAGATTAGTATGCAAGGGATATACACAAGAAGAAGGTATTGACTATGGAGAAACCTTTGCACTCGTTGCTAGACTGGAAGGAGTTAGAATCTTACTTTCTTATGCTGCATTTAAAGTATTCAAGGTATACCAAATGGATGTCAAATCTGCATTCCTAAATGGAATATTGGAAGAAGAGGTATACATTGAACAAACAGAAGGGTTTTTTGATCCAAACAAGAGAAACATGGTATGTAGACTACATAAAGCCTTGTATGGGTTGAAAAAAGCACTGAGATCCTGGTATGAAAGACTTCACTCATATCTTATTAGCATAAAATTTGTTAGAACAAGTGAAAATAGCAATCTATACTTAAAAGAAGATACCGATGGTAATATTCTGATTGCTGAAATCTTTTTTGATGATATCATTTTTGGGGGAAATGAATTGTTATGCAAATCCTTTGCTAATGAAATGAGAAATGGATTTGAAATGTCTATGTTTGGAGAGATCAAATTCTTTCTTGATCTACAGATTCTTCAACAAGATGTAGGCATTTACATCACTCAATCCAAATACATCAAGGAAGTGTTGAAGATATTCAAGATGGAAGATTCCAAACCAATTGGAATACCTATCGCTACCGTATGTAAGATGACAAAAGAAGACAAGACAAATGAGATAAATAAGACCTTATATAGATCAATGATTGGGAAATTGATGTATGTTGTTCATACCAAACCAGATATAGCACATGCAGTGGGGATAGTTGCAAGATTCTCTGCTAATCCCAAAGAATCATATATGACTGTTGTCAAGAGAATTCTAAGATATTTAAAGAACACTGAGGACTATGGCTTATGGTACAAAAGAGAAGGAAAATTTGAGCTACAAGTCTATATAGATGCTGATTGAGCTGGAAACATTGATGACTGAAATAACAACTGGAAGAGCATTCTTCATGGGTGATAGACTTGTCACATGGATAAGCAAGAAGCAAGGATGCATCTCCCAGTCTACTATAGAAGCAGAGTATGTGGCTTCTGCTACAAATTGCTCCAATATTGCATGGATCAAACAATTGCTAAAAGGTATGCATATGAAGATCTTTGAACCAGTAATTATCTATTGTGATAATATCAGTGCAATAAACATTTCTAAGAATCCACTCATGCATGCTAAGATTAAGCATATTGCTATCAAGTATCACTATCTAAGAGAACAAGTGCAAGCAAAGGATGTGAAACTAGAATATGTTCAATCAAAGGAACAATTAGCTGACATATTCACAAAGCCATTACCGAAGGATACTTTTGAGTACCTAAGACAGAGATTAGGGCTTCAACCCTTATCTATTGGTTAGTAATCAGACTAGGAGGTTGCATCAGCCTATACCAAATCTGAAGATCAGTCATGTTTATGAAAACACTGAGATGGACAGCAAAAGATACATCTTTACATTGCAAGGTACATATCTGCACCGAAAATTAGAACTTTGTATTGTCGATGGATAGGGAAATTCAAGGAATATATTATGAAAATGAATAGAACATGATATAAATGAGAAATAAAGGAGAATATTTTTGTTTGGCATTTTTGTCAAAGGGAGAGATGTTCTCATTATCATACAAAGGAAGATAAATATCTCATTATCTTAAGGGAGAATCATCATTAGGGAGATTTTCTTTATCATACAAAAGGAGAGATGATTCTATATCACATAAATGAGAGATATGATAAAAAGAGAGATTATATCATTATCCATGAAGAGAAGTTCCTGAGAATTAGAAAGGAAGAGCTAATCAATATTCTAAGGGAGAGAAATTGATTACATATGAAATATCCATCTACGGGAGAGAAATAAGAAAGGGAGAGAGCTTATACAAAGAGAAAGATTGATGTCAAATGAAAAAGAGATTATCAAGAAGAGGAACAGTCAAGGCAGAACACATATTAGAATAGAGATATCAGATGATACATCTATCCATTGTAGGGATTGAAGATTGAAGACAACCACTCTGCATGAAACAAATCTAAGATATTTTTGAGCTTACCGAGACCCAAAAATTTGTAATAGTTATATTAGGAAAGCTTGATGAAACTGTAGATTTCATATTGTATTAGTGATAGTATAGTATGATAATGTAGTATGTTTCCATCAATATCAAAGGGAGAGATTAATGATATGTAACTAAATGAATGTTTAAAGATGTTAAGTTGATCACCAAAATATAGAAGGATGATGCAAGACATTAAATTAGTTAATGGATTGTATTTTCATTGATGTCAACTTGATATAATCTAATCAGTTATGATCAAAGTGTAAAAGACTTCAGAGAATCAGAGAGAAAAATATTATGCTTTCTATAATGCATAAAAGAAAAGATTTCACATTGTGACTAAAAACACTGACGGTCAGTGGAACCTGACGGATAGAGATCAACGACAATCAAGTTATAGTGATGCCTGAGCAAGAACACCGACGAGCATTATAGATGAGCAGAATCACAAGAATACCTGATGTCTAGAAACATAGTGTAAACCGACGGAGAAGCCCAAGGAGAACTGGAGTGTTGACCGATGCTATCAAAGAGTTAAACACCGAGATTAACTTGAATTTAGAAATGACAAAATATATAGCTGGCAGAGATAAATATAGATTTAACTAGTAGTTATAATTTTTATCATCAATAAGATAAGCCAGAGATAAGTAATGAATTTAAAGCTGATTTTGTCTAGTTGGCAAGAAGATCTCAGCGAGATAAAATAGGAGTTTTTCTTTAAATCTAATTGGCGAGAATTGTGGATCATGCCAAGATCAAGAAGATCAAGAACCTAACAAAAATGATATCATGTCTATAAAAGAGATAGCTCAATTCATTACAAATTGGTATGGGTGAAATAATGAAATAGAGGATGCTGAAGAGAAACTGATGAAGAGACACTTCATACAATGATGATCAATCAAGCTGAGGAAAGAGCTAAGGTTTTCTGCAGACACCGAGCAACATAGCATAGCATCATTGAGCATAATCAAAGTGGAGCAAAGGTATAAATAGAGTTATATTGATCAGAATAGTTTTGTGAGATTACAATAGATTTGAAAATATGCAAGTATAAGTTGTATATGTGAACATATTATATTGTTTCAGTTTAACCATTGATTTAGAAAGTCTCTTAACCAAGCGGGATTTAAAGATATTTTCTATATTGAGATACATACCAAGGAGTATCAAAAAGTTTGATCATGAAGATAGCATGAGATGCCAGATACTAATTGAAAGGCCAAGTGAGTGTTTGATCAAAGATGGTAGCATAGAGATGCCTGATATCAATTGACAGATTAAACTTTTAAATCCTCTAACAAGGTCACACCTAAAAGTGTGTTTGCAACCTTTAACAAGGTTGGCTCTTCACCGAGCTCACTTCCGAAGATTGAAAATTTTGGGTTACCGGTCCTAAGTGGTTTTTCCCTTAACAGGGTTTCCACGTTAAAAAATCCACATGTCAATGTGTTTATGAGTCATTAATTTAGTGTTTTTCATTACATTTAACTTAACTAGATTGATCAGTATACTCTAAATAATTTACTGTCTTTCGGTAATTAACAGACTGCTTTTTGATAAACATATAGTAGAAGGTTTTACAAAGCATTCCAAGAAGTAGTAATTTGATAAAATTATTTGGAGGCATTCATCTTATAGGACTGAAGATAACTAGAGGTATAATATTATGGTACTAAGTTTTAAGGGTTGATTATTGGAATATTTTTGAGGCCACTGATTCACCCCCCCTCTCAGTTATTACTAAAAAGTAGAATATGTACAATCCAAAGAAAAACTAGCAGACATATTCACAAAACCATTTCCAAAAGATACATTTGACTACTTGAGGAATAGACTAGGGGTTCGACCCTTATCTACTGGTCACTAAGATGACTAGGAGGCATCATCAACCTACACATTATCAGAAGATTAATCATGTTGATGAATGTTGAGATATGAGCTACAATGACATATCAGTCCACTAAAGGGAGAGAAAGCTTCAAAGGGAGAAATAGATTGTTGCCTACTATAGAGATGTATATTTTTTTGGCATTCTTGTCAAAGGGAGAAGAAGATTCAATGAAATATATAGTAGGAAGAAGAAAATATAAAGGGAGAGATATATTTAATGAAGTAACCATCCATCAAAGGGAGAGAATTGGATATATTTAACACTGCATATCTATCTAGAAAAAGGGAGAAAGTATTCTACAAGAAAGGGAGAGACATAATCAAAAGACAAAATTGCTACACCTATCTGTGTGTGTGAAATATTTCACTTGTTACCTGCGACACAACACTTCAATAGATCATTGCATTAGTGGAAAACATGGTTAGAAGAGCATACAAAACACTATAATCGACCTATTTCTTTCTAACTAAGAAGAGTACGATAAGCAACATAACAACCCTTAGATTATACTACTATCAGTGACATATACGACTTAGCCTGAAAGATTTGAGTTAAAAAAAACTATTAAACCATTAAGCATGCATATTATCTGTAAAAATGAACATTATAACTATGCATGATAATGAAACTATGAAGTAAAAATGAAGCTATCTAAATCTTAACAGCATAACAAGGTATTTTCAATCTAAAAATCAGGCTGCTTTGTGCTCAAAAACTCCTATTTATAGAAGAATAAGGAGAGAGAGGGGGGACATGATACACTAATGGAGTTTGAAAAACTCATTAATGAAGTGTAAGAGGCATTAATGCCTTGGGCATTAATGAGGCATGGTGGAGGAAAATGCATTAAATACTACATTAAATGTTATAAGTAAGAGGCATGGGTAGGGGTACAAGTCAAGTTTGAGAAGGTGGACTTGAGGAAAGGAATCTTGAGATTCTTTGACTTTCTCAAGTGGGTTGAGTCCTTAATCATTCCTTAATGGAATGTGACAACATTAGGAGGTGGGTTAGGGAAGAATTAGGATTAGAATTAGATTTAGCAAGGGTGAATGGGTTGGGATAGGTTTGAACCCAGAGTCAAAGTGGTTGAAGTGGGTTAGGTTGGGGTTTAGAGGAATATTAATGAAATAAATAAAACTTATTTAATTCATTCAAAAATAGGAATATCAATTATTTAAGCTTTTAATTTCTTTTTAATAAATAATAGGACTATAGCCATTTAAATTAAATTAATTAGGCTAGGGGAATGGGTTCCTTTTGCAAGTGAGCAATTGATTTAGGACTTTATTTAATTCCTTAGAAATTAATCATTTTAGCCATGTATTTGATTGATTTTGATTTTGGCTAAAAGTAATTAATTTAGTGATTTGATCACTTTAGGAGATTAAATTGATTTCAAAATAATTATGCCAAGTAGTAATAGGGTCATTTGAACATAATTGGGGGTATGATCACACTTAGGGAAAATAGGGTCTATAGTTGGAGCAGACCAAATCCAGATGGTTACATTTTCTCCTCTTTGAATTGATGTGCGAGCAACGCATTGATTCAAAGAAAGTTTTTTTGATTTTGACTTCAAAAAGATTGAGAATTTCCCTCATGATCAAACAAAAATGCATGATGAGATTAGTCTCTTACTTGATCGAACTAAACTGATAAAATTGACTTTGTACTTGGTTGTCATACAAAGGTCAATAAAATATCTTAAAGATACCAATTCTGAACTTGGTTGTCGTTCAAAAGTCAGTAAGAAGCTGCCAGGAGCTTAGTAAGAATATTTTAAAATGAGGAAACACAAGATATCTATCTTATTAGAACCAAAGCTTTCCATCCAATAGTTCCAACTTAGTCAAGGAAACTGTCACGCCCCTGTTTTTTGATAACGAAGTCATTTTAATGTTGTTTCGAGCAAGAATTTGATTGATGATAGTGTGATCATGCCCCATCAGGAATTAAATTGAAGGAAAGAAATGAAATCCCTCTGTTGAAATGATGTATCACTTGCATGGGACAGGTAGGATGAGAAATATTTATGATGAAATGTGCAATTTGACAGATTTTCAGAACAAATGGAGCAAATCTACATTTTCAGGAGCTGTCGTAAAAATGTTACTACACTGCATAAAATACCTTATGCACCTTTGATTTGGTTCCCGATTGATCAAATAGAGAACAAAAATGTAGTTTCAGTTTCTTAGGAGGAGTTTCAGAACTCCTAAATAGCTCAAAAGACCAATATATATCTCAAAAATTAACATTTTACTATTCATTTTCACTCTTACCTATTGTAAATTTGAGCGCTCTAAAGAGAAGATGGTGGTCCCAATCAGGAAGCATAATTTTGAGCTCAGCCATCATCATCAGTGCCTGGCCGATTACGCACCTCTGGTAAGTACTTAGAAAACTACCCTGTGAATTTTTCAAATTTGAATTTCATGCATTTTTACAGCTTTTATAGCCCTTTAGATTCTGGGTCACATCCGAGATTCTAGATCGCACCTTGCAAAACCCGCATCGCATCCCATTTTTCTGGGATCGTATCTTGCTTTCCTAAATTTCTGAGTCGCATCTAGGATTTCTTGGATCGCATCTGGTTACCTTGTTTTTAGCTTAGTTTTAGGTTGAAATTTATTATACATCGTAACCTGTCTGTTTAGGATCATACCCCTCTTTTGGGGTCACATCCAAGATTTCTAGGATTGCACCCCGTGTTTACCGTCACATCCTGTGTTTCCAGGCTAGGAAAAGAGATCACACCCTTCCTTTCTATGATCGCATCTCATTTTTAGACTTAGAAACTTATCCATTTTGACCTATTTCTCTGTTGTAGACCCTGAATCACTGAGCTGGTCTCGAGTCAGCATCTTTGTTGTAGATAGAACACTGATTCATCTTTTTATGTACTAAACAGGCTTATTTTGAGGTAGTCGCTTTCTAGGGTACATACCCAAGTCATGTGCTTGACTTGTCTGGAATTTTATCAGATGATGAGCAGGGAAAAGTGATCCGCTGTGGATTACAATCCTTGATTGGTTTACCCGACATAGGGGTAAATTGGGGGCTGTTGACTACTCTTTTTGAGAGATGGCACTCAAAGAACAACACCTTCCATCTTCTGACTGGGGAGATTACAATTACTGTAGAGGATGTATGGCGTATACTATGTGTTCCTATTATGGGCCGCAAGGTGCGCTTTGAGGTGACTTCTGTCATGGCGATTGGTGCAGTGTGATGGTATTTCCAGGATGACACCATCAATCAAAGATACCTTTCTTGGGACTACATGTGCGATCATTATGATCAATTATCTGTGTATTTAGTAGGTTTGATTGGTGGCATCCTGATGCCAGATAGAGGACAACACATGTTCCTCATCGGATGGGTAGACATGTTGGAGCAGATGCTCATCCATAGATGAAGATTCACATGGGGAAGCTGTATCTTAGCCCATATGTATCGTAAGCTTCATGAGATTGTGTACCACTATACTCAGAGCATGACTATGGGTATTTTGATTCTTTAGATCTGGGCCTGGGAGCACATCCCAGTGACATGACCCATAGTAGATAGGTATCATGTACCTGTGCAGGCTTACATATATATGTATGCAGGTCTTATTCAGCAGCCCCATCTGGGCAAGGTAGAGTACTCGCGACAGATTTTTAATGATATGACAGAGGTAGTTTGGCGGCCATACTTAGATTGTGAGGAGTGGACCTCTGATGCCAGACAAGTTCCATTTTTATTCTAGAGTAGGTACCTTATTGGGAGGACCAGGTATATAGTAGAGAGGTTTGTTCATACCTGAGTTTTGAGACCAGATGGCCGATGGTAGGGTAGGACACAGGACATCACCGTATATGCCAGGACCCATGATGAGGCACCACTGTGGGGTGCCCATCTAATTTATGAGAATGCACACGAGGAGATTAGAGACATGGTTGGAGTAGATTGGGATCTCCATATTGATGTTGTAGATGCAGGTTTCTTAGATGGGTACATAGCAGAGATGCTTCAACATCTATTTCCTTGATTTACAGTTCCTGAGGAGGTCATTCCTCGTATAGAGGAGCTAATAGACTATGATCCTGATGATTGTCTCACTAGAGGGAGAGGAGGAGCCCAGAGAGACATGGGTGCCAACAGACATGGAGGGAGAGATGGTGGCAGAGATGGAGGTAGAAATGGGAGACAACCACCTCCAGATGAGGGGGATGATGGTGGAGACGGTAGGATTGGTGGTGCTGTGGTTGGTCATGTAGATGTGGCCAGTGCCAGTGGAGAGGGTCGGTGCACCCAATTCAAATTTGTTGCTCCCAAGAGAGATCCAGGCCCATTACTTATAGGGGAGTAGCAGAGACAACAACATTAGAGGCAGCCTAATAGATCACAGGATAGAGCCTCAGGATAGGATTCACATAGGGGTTTTGGTAGAGATGGAGATCCTCTATCCCAGTGTGAGCAGGAGCAAGACCATCTCAGGGCACAAATCATAGCTTTAGAGGGGAGGATTACTGCATTTGATTCCCAGATTGCCATATCAAATGCATTGCTTGCAGATAGGGACAGATAGTTAGAGTGCCTTAGGGTAGAGCGGGACAGGCATGGCAATATGCTTAGAGAAGAGAGAGATGTGCAGGCCAAGATAGCCACCCATCAGGGATAGAGAGCATCTTATTACTTTGCATTATACCATGATGCAGTTCTAGAGGGATAAAGAGCACTTTCATTTTTATGGGTTGCCCAATAGTCTAAGGAAGCGATGCCTCCTCCACCTCCATTTGTACCACCTCCTTCACCTCCTCCAAATCAGGGAGAGGGGGGAAGCCAGAGCTGATACATATCTTTTTGTACTATTTTGTGAGATCATTTTGTATATCCAGAGCCCTATGAGGCCATTATTTTGTACTATTGACACTTTGATATATGTATATCTGATTCATCTGTATACTCTAATACTCTTTGTGTAGCCTTGTGCCATTTGATTTGTAGCATGTTTTGCAATATATATCTGATGTGGTTGTTTCTGATTCTAACATGATTCATGAGTTTTCTCTGCTTTGATAGATTTATTTACACATGTGATTATATCTTGGTCATATGATGAGTTAGATTTAGATGATGACATCGTTTATGCATTTTTGATTTATCACTGATATAAATATGTTTCAAAGGATACTATGTGAATATGAAAAATGTATGTTTTTGAGTTTTTCTTATGCAATTAAAATGTATGGATGCACTTAGGATGTAGAAATAAAATGCACAAATGCTTTGTTTTTGTATTTTTCCTCTGCCTCATTTTATGAATGCAAAATGTATGCTATGGATGTGCAATGATATAGATACCAGTAATAGTACATGAGTGTAATTAACTTGGATTTAGAAGAAGAAAATAGAAATCATTTTTTAGCTCAAATTCCTTATGATTTTACTTCTTTCACAAATGCATCACGCAATCTCTAAATGCAGCTATATGCCGACTCTTAGGACTTGTCACTGATTTGCAAATATTGTAGCATTTTTATCATCATTGGGCATTGTTTGGAACATATACCACTTGATATTCTAACCATCACTAATACCCAATGATATTATGAAAGTATGAATACTATGTTTTATTGAAATGTTAGAAATAGACTTAGGCATCAAGGAATAGAAGCCAGGATAACAAAATAGTCACCTTCCTTTTATTATATCAGAATCTGTCTAAGGCAAGATATTGGACCTGTAATGACCTTGAAAATTCATATCCTTGGGTACATTATGCTTTGTATACCTTAGCGAGAATCTAAGGTTAGAAAACAGACAAGAAAATTGTTTCAAACTCACTGTAGTTTACACATAACAAAGATCAAGATATATGCGGCTATCCACTTAGAGTGGTATCTCTTACCATAAACATCCAACTTAGGTGAAATTTATAAGATCATTTGGAACAATCACCATACATAGAAAACCAAGAAAATGTTATGCCCCCTATCCTTGCGACTCTTTGTCTTTGTGTAGACATCATAGAGAAACTCAGAAGACATAACAACTATCAATTGTGAATCAATCAAATAAAATTCATAACTTCTTGGATGCCCCTAGTGAAAACATCATGGGTTCATAAAAGAGTCATAATCAAAACAAGATCAAACTGTGTTTAGGTAGTATTTGAGAAATACTATTGATTCATTTTTCAAGTGCAGTAGAGATTCAACAATCAAAAAGTTTGGAATTCAAGAAATATGTGTTCGATGTCTGTGTATAAAATTCTTTTTGTTTGCAATCCAATGTAGATCTTAGGAACACCATTTAGGTTTGTGCAATGTTTGTGTCATTCTGGTCTCATGAAAGGGATAGTTTAGGTGAAAGCATCGAGTATCATTGTATTATGAGACAAAACATCCTATGATGACCTAGTAGACACAAGCTATCATACTAGAAAAGATGCCCCCAGTGTAGAATGACTTGACCTTAAGACAGAAATGCAGACAAATCCCAAGTGAGGATAATGTTTTCGTAAGGAAATGAAGTCAACTTTTAGCACAAGCATAATCATGAAGGCTTAGTATCAAAAATGTATCGATAGATGGAGCATAGAACACAAGTGACACCTGATTGCCAGTTTACACCACTTGACAAGACCTTTTATTCTTTTTGCTACCAGGATGCCTGTTTAACCAGGTTGTCATCAAGGCACTTTTCTCTTTTTCAATTTTTTTTGCTATTTTTGATTTTTTGAATTTTTTTGTAGTATCAAGGCACCTGTTTGCTAGGTTTTCACCAAGGATACCTTTCTTCAGGACTTTTTCCACTATTTTTGGATTTCTTCAAAATCAATTTTTTGAATGTTTTTGGTATTTTCTGAGAACTATTTCACTATACAGGCTCTGCTAGCCGAACATCAAGCGTAGAACTGCTTAAAATGTAGAGTATTAATAGGATCAGGAAGAATGTCTCCCTTAGGTGTGGCTAATTGATAAGCTCCAGTCCCAAAAGTAGTAGTGATAAGATAAGGTCCCAGCTAGTTAGGTTCAAATTTTCCCTTCTATTCTTTGCTGGGCTGGTTCTTAGGATTCTCCTTTAGGACGAGATCTCCCACTTGAAATTGGCATGGTTTAACCTTTTTTATTGTACCCCTTGGACATGCGTGCTTGGTACACCTTCAGATGATCAAATGCCTGTTATCTGCGCTCATCAAGTAGGTCTAAAGAATTCACTCTATCAATGTGGTATTTCTCATCAGTAACCAGACCTTGTAAAGATATCCATAAAGATGGGATTTATACCTCAATAGGTAGTACTGCTTCAATGCCATAGACTAGAGCAAATGGCGTGGCTCCAGTTGGTGTTATGATGCTTGTTCTATAGGCCCATAGTGCCAGATTTAGTTGTAGATGCCAGTCTCTGCCAAACTTACTTATAGTTTAGTGTAGGATATTGAGAATATTCATATTAGATGCCTCAACCTACCCATTATGTTGAGGATAATAGATTGAGGAGCAGCGTTAAGTAATGTGGAACTGTTCACAAAGGTCATCAATGTCTTGATTTTTAAATTGGCCCCCATTGTCTGTTACAATTGAAGAGGGTATCCCATATCTATAGATAATGTAGTTCAGAATGAACATAGCCACATGTTTTCTAATGGCTATGATTAGAAGCATGGCCTTGACCCACTTTATGAAATACTATGTGGTCGTAATGATGAACTTGTGTCCATTTGAAGAGTTGGGATATATTTGTCCAACAAAGTCAAAGGCCCATTGCTGAAATGGCCAATGTGTAATAAAAGGTATAAGTTCTCTAGCAAGAGCATGGATGATATTTCCATGTGTCTGGCATTTATGACATGTTTTCAAGAATTGAATAGCATCTTTTTCCATGGTAGGCCAATAATAGCCTACTCTGAGCAGTTTCTTTGCTAGTGACAAGCCATTTGAATGTGATCTGCATACACCTTCATGGACTTCTTTTAATGTGTGATCTGACTCCTTGAGTTCTAAACATCTAAGAAGTGTACAATTGAGACCTTACCAATATAAGTTATTAGCTATGAGGACATAACGCGATGCTATCCTAATCAGGGCTCTTTTCTCATTTCTGGATAGATTGTTGGGAATAGTTTGGTCAGTGAGGTAAGAAATGATATTAGCATACCAAGATTGGTCTGGGGTGTTCAAAGCACAGATTACTTGGTATTCAGGGGTATCAAAGGCAGGATAGGATAGTTCTTCCACCAAGAATTCATATAAAAATTGTTGTTCCTCTAATTGTAACATGGATGCTAATGTAGCCATAGCGTCTACAACCTTATTCTCTATTCTGGGTACTTGCTGGAATGTGATGAAGACAAAGTATTTATTTAAGTCATTAACCAGTTGTTTGTAGGGTGTCAATTTCTCATCTTTCATTTGGTAATCTCCATTGACTTGATTGATAATGAGCTGGGAGTCACCATATACATGTAACTTTACAATCTTCCACTCCATGGCGAGCTTAAGACCGTTTACCAGTTGTTGGGACTAAAAAAAGCAGTAAGGGTTTTTGAAGTACCATGTTAAAATTTTGCATTTTAACCCCCTAAAGTCCTTTTTGAGCCTATTTTCCCTGATGAAATTCTGAGGTCTACCATGCATGTAAGGTGCTAATCACTCTTGTTTAGGCATTTGAAGACATCCTTGTTCATCAATTTCAAGTTTCGAGTATTTTTGTGATGTGTTGTTTTAGGCACTTGTCAAAATCTGCATTTATGCCTAAGTGTCAATCTGTTGTAACTGGCCTTGTTTGCCTTTGAATATCTTGCACCCAGAAATTGCTTCTTGATAATGGATTGGGACTTCTAAATTCTCAAAATTTAGGGTACCACCAGTGGCTCTTTCTGGGGACGTATGCTCCCTGTGAGCATAGCGAGATTCCATCTATCTCTAGAGAAGCAGACCAAGTATCCACACTTAGTTTGATGCAAAGTGAAATTGGGTGGCCCCAGGCCTCCCCCCCCAAAAAATGAACACTGCTACTTTCCTCTATCAAACACATAATTTTGATCATGTAATACTTTGGATCTCCCGAATACGATTCCATCATTCTCATGGACAACATTCATTTCTTTATTACCATGCTTTGACTCTTGTTTACCCTTAGAAAATTTAACAGGTGCACTGTAGTCCTTGCTAAATAGAATATCTTCATGCATTTTATCAACCCTAGAAGTAACTATATTAAGCTCTTCTACTTGGATTCCTTTATGTACACAATCTTCCCTACACTCAAAATGTTGTTTCTCTTCACAAAAAAGATTTGGAGATAACTCACATTTAGGAACTTCCTTCTTATCAAGAATTTGA
>MU228345.1:2359085-2383479 GCA_018584345.1 Thuja plicata
GAAAATGAATGTCATGTTGAAGTTTCAAATTCATATCAGCATGTAGTATCCCCTGCTGTTACAAATAATGTTATTGAAATTTTAGACTTAAGAACATGTGGTGTTGGAGTTTCTTTGTTACAAAGAGCTGATTCTATTTTTGGTGAAAAGAACACATGTGTTAGTAATGTTATAGCAGTAAATGATAAAGTTGATTCGCTTGATGTTTCCCAATTGCAAGAAGTGGTTTTAGTTGTTGCTTCTCCTATTAATGAATTGCATTATGTTGAGAATGTTACTAATGATGATGTTGAAGAACATGCATCTCAGTTTTATAGGAATGAAGAAGTTGAAAGCTGTGTTTCAGGTGATGAGAACAAGAGTGATCCGTCATGGGATGAAGGGGCATCAAATGAAAATGAAAGTGATCAGTATGTACTACAGTCCAGTGATGATGATGAAACTTGTTATCCAAGTGAAGGTGAGGACAATGAAAGTGTTTGTCCATCTTCCTATGAGTCCGATACAACATGGGAGGAAGAGAGCAATGACGGGAGTGAGTTTTCCCATGAAAATGAAGGTACAGTTCTTTCTTCTAAATCTGAAAATGATGTTTCATCCCTGTATGGTATAAGTCAGCTTGTAGTTGATAATTTTGAAGTGAGTTCATCATTGCAATATAGATAATTTTGAAGTGAGTTCATCATTGCAATATGAGGATAAAGAAGTAGTTGAAGAATGCATTTCACATTATGATAAGTTACATAGTTGTGAAAAGAAATGCCATGAAGATGTAAGTGATTTTTCTTCCTCATATGTTGAAAGTACACATGATGTTGATGTTGAAAGTAGTTTCAAGGTGTTTGTTAACCCCTTGTATGATGAGGATTTTGATATGGATCAACCCATCATTTGTCAAAATGTGTACAAAGGAGCTTTGCATGGAATTGTTAATCCACTTTTTGAAGAGCATGATGAAGTTTCAGATTTGGCTAGTTTTGATTTTGATGATGATGCAGTATTATACTGTAGTAAGAAATCAAATTGCTTCTCTTCTAGTTGTGACAGTGATTACGATGCAAATGTTGTGTTTGATGATTAGAGATATGATCAAGTAATTGTTGAAAATCAATCGGCATGTGATAACAAGTTTTATGATCATTACTTTCATGTTGTTGCTAATTCAGTGTGTGACTGTGAAGATACACTAAAAAATTGTGGAGTAATTTCAGAGGCTGATGTTGATGACATGTGTGAATACAAGTCTGATTACTCATTTGACTGTCGTTTGGACACACAAGGTGAGTTACAAATTCATGACACATATGACTCATTTGGTGAAGCAGAGTTTGAACACTTCATGTTTCTGATTAATAGCATGCATAAATCAATTTATGAGGATGAACTTTAGTTTGATATTAATATTCATGAGCATGCTGATGTATATTTTCATAGCGAACAAGATGAAGAAAGTGTGTCAGGTTTTTATATGCACTATGAAAATGAAGAGAGTTATTTTGTTTTGCGAAACAAGGAGATTGAAGATGTACATGAAATTCGTGAAACTGATATGAATGATATTTTCAGCTTGCCTCAAGAAAATGCAAATGAAAATCAGGTTTATGACAGAGGCAAGTGTTGATTTTAGTTGTGAGGTGTTTGAGGATTTTTGTAAATGATGTACATGTTGTATAGTCGCTTTCCCTTTAGTCGTGTGGTGTGTTTCCTTTCAATAATAGGTCCCCTATTTTTGGAGAAGAAAGTTTCAAAGGAAAAGAGAGAGAAAGTGGAGAGAAAGTCTAATGTTTCTTTTTGGGTGGTCTGCTATACCATGAGATTCTGAAATTTCTCTACATGCCCTAATGGGGTACGCTTCCACAGTCAGAGCCACTGTTGGGACTGAAAAAAGCAGTAAGGTTTTTTGAAGTACCATGTTAAAATTTTGCATTTTAACCCCCTAAAGTGCTTTTTGAGCCTATTTGACCTGATGAAATTCTGAGGTCTACCATGCATGTAAGGTGTTAATCACTCTTTTTTAGGCATTTGAAGACATTCCTGTTCATCAATTTCAAGTTTCGAGTTATTTTGTGATGTGTTGTTTTAGGCACTTGTCAAAATCTGCATTTATGCCTAAGTGTCAATCTGTTGTAACTGGCCTAGTTTGCCTTTGATTATCTCGCACCCAGAAATGTTTCATGACCCTCCACTTTGGGGATGATGAGTATGTGTATCAAAAAACCTATGTTTCGAATCCCAAGTCATTTTGATATGTTCTGACTAGTTTTCAAACCCCTCAAAGTTGGTAGTTTGTTGTTGTCATGCATTGTGTAATTGATCAAAATTCTGAGTAGCCCTGTTTGACTGACTGTAAATTTTGACCTAGTGACCTAATTGATAAAATTCCTCTTATACTCCATTATAGAGGTCAAATACTTCTTGAGTATCCGTCATCAAGTTATGAAAAGTCCTAGTGTGCCAAACTGTCAAATGCAGATTTCTGAGTGACCTACTTTGAGGTCTTATAATTTCACACCCTATTGAATGGAATAGATAATTGAATGATCCTTTGTATTCTAGGCATGGAAATGTGCTATCCTAGTGACTTTCAGGCCATGATGAATCCGTTTGTCCAATTTGCCAATCCGATTCCATTTGCAGTTTCTAACAATTTGGTGCAGATCAGTTGCACTGTTTGGTCAGAGGCCCTGTTTGCGAGGTTATATCTTGAGTACTATGATTGGTCATATCAGGAAAGTGGTTGCCCTGAATTATAGACAAAATTTAATTCAAGTTTTCCAGGTCTCAGATCTTCAGGGTTTTGTTTGCACACTTTTCAAGTTTCCTTTCATTTGCAGAAATCGATATTCTTCATGTTTCCTGTTTTCTGCATTTCCAAGTGGCTACTTTCGAGGGGTTGCCAAATGTACCTGGATAATTTTCAAGAGGCGCCCTTCTGTATATGTATCATCCTCATAGCATATTTCTAGTATCTAGAGGCTTGAATTCTGAGATCATTTGACTTGTTTTCAAAGTCAAAACCAAATGCGTTTACCGCTATCTGACGAGGTGATTTGCAGAATTGTTCTGAATAGGCAACTTGGGCGGTTAAAATATTTTCACCTGTTTGGTTTCGTCAGCTGCCGCTTTGCAGTATGGAAGAATGTCAATCACAGGATGTGTGTGCCCACCGCCATGTTTCGGTTACTTGATTCTATCATTTTTTAAGGCCAGTTCCAGAGGCCAGTTGTGACTCTTGAAGATCAGTTTACAAAAGTTTAAAATTCGGGTTTAAATGATTGCCAGTTCAATATTTCATGGTCAAATTTGCACAATGGTTAAATTTAGAATGGGGGAACTCATCTGAGACACTTTTGAGGTATGTGAGAACCTAAAGAACACATCAAAGCATTATGGTGGACTGATTCGATAAAAAGCAAAAGCATAATTCTTCCATTATTATTAATCACGCTTTTAGTGTTCATTATTTTCCTCTTCCAGTCTCTCCATTATAAGCTACTCACAAACCTTACATAGGAGGCAGAAGCTTGTAATAACTTTCCGACAAAGGACCAAGGGAACTATTCAAGAAAAAAATGTCCGAGTCAAAAGCTTTTATGAAAAATCTTTCACAAGCCGATGCCTCTAAATTGGTCAAATCAATAACTCCACTATTTGATATCGGCTGTCATAAAAGTCAGGCAAGAAATATAGCTGTAATTGGTTGTTTCCATGTCAGAAAATAGAAAATAGAATGAAAGATAAAGATACCCCACAACAATTGCATGTGCATTGCGAAGTTAGAGAGTAAGACTTTAAAGAAACATTTTAAAATTTTAAACTTTTCAAGTGGAAGTTGGGAAATTGATAAGAATGTGCATGGAAGTTAAGCATATAGCTCTCTTTAGTCCCGGGTACACATTTTTGCACAAGTTGATAAAGATTTTTCTAATCATCACTGTCAGCATTATTAATTAGCCATATAGATTTTGTTCCACAAAGGCTAAAAAAAAACTCCAGGGGAAAAGGCGTTCAAACATGCAGACAAGAGGTAATTGGGGGAGATGTATTCAGACAGGGATAGTTTTCGAAAAGATAGTGAGATGAATTCTTGAGTAGTGGCTTCCATTCATATGAAATAGACTATCAAACATCCATGTGGATAATAGAATCCAAGGCTTAAGGAAATTATAACAAAAGGTATTCATAATTCTTTGAAAGGGAAGTGCAATCAGCAGGTGTAAAATACAAATTTGTCGAGTCTTCCCAGCCTCCTCCTGTTTTCCTGATGGAGAGTTTTAAATCTGCGCAAGTTTTGATTAAGAGGAAATGTTTAATAGAAACTTTCAAACAAATGCAATGAAGGAAGCCAACACATAAATCAGCGCTGGAGTTGATGAAACAGGCTGTGCAGAGGCTAGCTCATGGAATATTAAACACTCCAAAGAAAATGTAATTGGCTGGTGTAAAGCCAGAATTCCACAACTTTGCCAGCGTCCTCTTTCCCTGTTGCCAGCGCCTCCCTGCCTGCAAAACGTGGAAGCATAAGCAGAAAAGGCATGTGAACTGTTTGACAGCCGCTTCAAAGAGATGTCATCTCACAAAATGTGATCATTGCAGGCTGTGTGCAAAACAAATTTGTTGACAAGGCTTTAGAAACTTTGAAGCAATGCAATCTGCAAATGCAAAACACCAATGAAGACAGCCACCAAGCTTGCGCAGCAGCATTAGGAGGAAATGCCAACATTTTTGTCGAAATCTTCATTGTTTGAACATTGTGCTGGAAAATGGAAGCAGAGACAAGACAAGTTAACTTGAAATAGCACACCAATTCCATAAGGCAGTGTAGCATTTAGAGGGGGCAACATTTTTGACAAGTTTTAAAAAATTTTAATCAGCCAATGCAAAAGATGGAGGCCTACGCATTGGAAGGTAAAGCTTTAGGAATTTTCAAGCAGATAACAATCGGTTGATGCAAAGCAATTAGTTTCACAAGCTTTTCTAGCATATTGCATACGCTGGTTGTGATGGAGAACATTTTCCCTTCCATTAAGCTTTGTATGATGACCATGCTCATTCCAAGCATCCACGCATGCAGGGAGTTTTCTGACAAAAGCATTTGGAATTTGGGTTTAACACCTGCAAGATCTTCAGACTCCCTTTGCCGTAGTGATTGGGAATTTCTTTTCCCCCATGTCTTTGAGCAGAGCGCCCCTTCTAAAGAAAATTTGGAAATCAATGCACAACAACAGATAACTAAAAATGGAAAACAAAACCGTTTGGAAGGTTACAGATAAAAGGCATTTGTGTTCTAAATTTGACAAGCTCCTTATTAATGAAACAATAGAGGTGAGTGAGAAATAGAAAGAAGCTTGCACCATTTCTGGGGGGATTTTTTAAATATTTCGAATCAGTTCAAGACAGTCCACTCCAGACAGAAGCCAGTGCATATGTCAATGTCAGAAGAAGGTTTTAAATTTTCTTTTAAAATGTAAAATTGGAAACCATAGGAAAAAATGCCCATCCCTATGGAGGAGACTGGTGGTTTTATAAGGCAACAAAAGATGGCCATTAGTGAGCAGCATAGAAGAAGTTTGAAAGCTTGAGAAATGCAAAGAGGCATTAATCCCACATTTGCTATGCGGGGGCATTTTTAGGCTTTATATACTAAATGACTTAGTATGTAATATGAAGTGAAAGGAAAGGAAGTCCATGGTGGGCCTCTTGGCCTGTTGAAAGGCTTACTACATGCGGTGGGCCCAACTTTAATGTTGGACGAAAATGCACAGATGACAAGTGGCGCCTAGTTGGCGGATAGCGAATCAGAGGATGCCATGTGTTGCCTAGTAGGTGCCAAGTGGTGCAATTGCAATGCATCTCAAAGGCACCAATCAGAAATTGACATGTGTTGCCAAGTGGACTTGCAGACCAATTAGAGGGTGACACTTGCTGCATTCTGGTGAGGTGTGCCAATTTCATAATATTTTTTATTTTTGAAATTCCTTGAACAAAAGGGTTAAAAAGTGTGCATCTTCCACAAAATCCAAGGGTTTGCTTATTTTCTTAATGGAAAGATGCACACCATCTAACCTATAATAAAATAAGCCCTTGCGCCAAGTGTCACATGCTGGTGCATTGTGAGGAAAAATGAATTAATTGAATTAATTAATTAAATTCATCACAAATGGCAAAGGGTTAACCAGTGTGCATCTTCAAAAGGATCTAAGGTTTTTCTTATAGGCTTAATAGAAAGATGCTCACCATCTAACCTATAAGCAAATAAGCCCTTGCGACAAGTGTCACCTTGTAGTTCATTCTAGGAAATAATGAATTAATGGAATTATTTGATTAATTTCATCACAAAAGGCAAATGGTTAAAAAGTGTGCAACTCCAAAAAGATCTAAGGTTTTTCTTATTAGCTTAATTGGAAGATGGTCACCATCTAACCTATAATCCAATAAGCCATTGGCCCACTTGGCACTTTAGACACATGGCACCCAGTGGACCTGCAGACAAATCAGAGGTTGCCACGTGTCACTTTTTGGAAAAGGGTTTTGAAATGGTATTAAAAAGCTTTTGAATCTGTGTAATATAAAATGAGTTTGAAATAGTAAAGTGAAATACTATTCAATAGTCAAACTATTGCATAATGTCAAATATTTCAAAATATTCCAAAGTTTAAAATTGAATATGCATGGGAGATGGAGTTTGTTATGGAAGATTCAGAGGGCGAATCTCATCAAAACTATGGACTATCATATATCGCCGGAAAGGTCTCAGAATGAGTATTCTGATTTTGTAGACCATTTAAGTCCGGATCAAATCAGATTCTTGTAGTTTCTATTTGAACAGTTGCAGATATTTTCTGGGGATAGACAGGTGTCGGTGATGGAAATGATTTTTCAATTTCTCCTATATCTTTCTTTTCTCCATTGTAACAGGGGATGGTGAAAATTATGTTGTTGGGTAGTATTCAGGCTCTTGAGTTTTATTTCTTTGTGTTCATGGTCTTGTAGTGTTCAGTTCCAGATGAATTTCAATGAATAATAATGGAATCCATGTTCCAATATCTGTCTGATGTCTTTGTATGCTTGGTGTTAATTCTTGTGTATTAATTTGTAAGGCATGTTAATGCACCAGTTACAAGGTAGCCGTGGTTTTGTTTTTTGAGTTTCTTTCAAGGAGAGATTAAATCTTGAATGTAATTTCTTAGAATTGAATGTTTGCATATGAATTTGATGTTCGAATATTGAAATGAGAAGAATGAATTGTAAGGCATTTCATTCGGGTTATTTGAGTTTGAAGTTGGGGTTTTCTGGGAATGTATATTTGTTTGACTCTATTGCCCAATAGATAAGGCACTGGTCCTTTACTGGTTATGCAGTTTCATCATCAATCATTTAAAATCAAACCATTTTCCCTTTCTTGTTTAAGAGAAGAATTGTGTACAAGTTGCATTGAATAGTGCAAATATGTTTGGTGATTCCTTGTAGAAGTGAATCTGATAGGTTAGCCTGCCTAAGCCTCCGGGTTCGAAGAGAAGAAGGGTGAATATCCTTATTATCACATTGGCCATTTTTCTAGTTCTTAGCAAACCATGTAGGTGGGATCCTGCATCAGATTGGTTGAGTTGAACTCCCACATCTTGTATGTCTGAGAACTATCCATTGATTTTCATGTCTGCATAAAAGGTTTTAGTGAGAAAGTGTTATGTATGCAGATTTAGTATGTTTTAGGTGCACCCACCTAAGTGTGTGGAACTCGAAGCAGAAGGAGGATCAAATCCTCATCAATTAGCCTTTTCTTGCCCCTTAATTTGTATGAAGAATCAGATTCATGTGAGTTGGACTAAGATCCCCAAGTCTAGTTTGCATATTCTCTTTTAGAATTGAAGGATACAAGAAAACGAGCTAACACTAGTGCTTCATATTTAGAAATGTTGTTCGTGCATGGAAACATCAATTTTTAAGACTTGGGTATCTTTTAGCCTTGAGGAGTTATGAATATAACTCCTTCTCTAGAGCCGTTTTGTGTGAAAGAACCATCAAAGTACATCTTCCACGGGTGCTCAGTTATATGCATAATGGTCTAATTAGGGAATTCAATCCTTAAAGTCTCATTATCTTGAAGTGGTGAATCAGCTAGTTGATCTGCGAGGACTTGTCCTTTCATAGATCTTCGGTCTATATACTAAATGTCAAATTCACTTAGAATGAGGACCCATTTTTCTAGACGTCTTGTTAATGTTGTTTTTCTTAAAAGGTACTTCAGAGGATCGATCTTAGTAATGAGCCTTACTGTATGTGAGAGCATGTAGTGTCCCAATTTTTGTGATGTGAAGATGACTGCTAAGAATGCTTTCTCAATAATTTTGTAATTGAGCTCATAGGAGACTAGTATTCTACTGATGTAGTAGATAACTCTTTCTTTCTTTGTTTCATCCTCTTGAGCGAGAAATACTCCTAGTGGTGTAGTTGTAGCTGAAATATATAGGAGTAAGGGCTTTCCATGAATAGGCGCCATAAGAATAGGAGGAGTAGCTAGGTACCCTTTTAACTCTCTGAAGTTGGCTTCACAGTGTTCATCCCATTTGAATGTGACCCCTTTCTGTAATAATTTGGTAAAGGTTTGTGCTCTGTCATCAAGTTGTGACATGAACCTCCTGATTGACTTAATTCTCCCTTGTAATGTCCTCATTTGACTGATGTTGCATGGAGGAGTCATCTCTAGTATAGCTTTGACTTTTGTAGGATCTACCTCAATTCCTTTTGCTGAGACAATAAATCCTAGGAGCTTACCTGATTGGACCCCAAAGGAACATTTCTTTGGATTGAGCCTGAGTTGGATTTACTCCATTTGATCCAATATTTTCCTTAAGTCATCAATGTGAGTACTTTTTTTGGATTTGGCTAAGGTGTCATCCAAGTAATCTTCCATGTTTTTATGCATCATATTATGGAATATAGTAGTCATGGCTCTTTGATATGTAGCACTGTCATTCTTTAAGCCAAATGGCATGACGTTCCAGCAAAAGATTCCCCATGCGCATGTAAATGTAGTTTTCTCTTGATCCTCAGGGGCAATTTTTATCTGATTATAGCCTGAGAAGCCATCCATTAGTGAATACATTTGGTAGCCTGCTATGAGGTCTATGATCATATCAATATTAGGCAGGGGAAAGTCATCCTTAGGACATGCCTTATTTAAGTCCCTGAAGTCTATATAGATCCTAATAGATTTATTAGATTTAGATACAAGGCCCACTTTGGAGATCCATCCTGCATAGGCAATGACTCTAATAAATCCAGCTTTCAACAATTTCTCTAGCTCTGCCTTTACTATCAATGCAACATGAGGATGCATCTTTCTGAGTTTTTGTTTCGCGGGTTTTATTTTAGGAGCTATAGACAAGTGGGACATTATTAATTCAGGGTCCAACCCAGGCATATCATTATAAGACCATGCAAATTTTATCTTCTTCTCTTTCAGGAACTCGGTGGACTGTGTCTTTTCCTCTTCTGACAAAGATTGTGCTAGGTGGACTATTTGAGGAACTTCAGCTATGCCTAAACTAATTGGCTGTGTTGGTTCTAGCAGAGTTGAAGACCTTTCCTGAAAGTGCTTGGGGAGGATATCAAGAATCTCATCCTTTGGCGCCTCTAAGAGGTTTTCACCATTAGAGGCATCTTTTTTTATTATTATTTTAGGATCTGATACTGCCACAACGTGGTTTTCACCATCAGTTCCCTTTTTATTTTTATTTTTCAATTTTTGACTGAGAAACTTGATATCCTCCCGTGACATGTTCACGCTCCTTGCATTGGTGGAAGAAGGATAAGGTTCACAAGCATTTAGATAACAATCTAAGGTGTAGTCATTGGGAAAGTTCATAATAGGAGTAGGATCTGTATTATCCCAATCAATTAGGTTGGGGTTTATCAAAGATAGGGAGTCAGTCTTTGGGAAGGAAAACATTGCATTAGCATCAAGACCATTAACCGACATGACATGTTCCATTAGGTTAATTTATTGGATGTTTAGATCAATAAGAGTTAGATCGTCTTAAAAAGGGTCATTGTTAGTTATATGTGGACCAAAATCAAGTGCCTCATCATTAGAAATTTCATCATCATCTCTTCATAAAAGGAGGCTTCTTACTTGTTTCCTTTGAACTTCCTCTAGGCTTAGGAAAACACCTATCTCTCCATCAATGATTGGGAGAAGGAATTCCTCCTCTACTTCATGAATATCAACATTGTTGGGAGTAGTGTTAGAATGTTCATGAGGTGCTGAGGGAGTTGAAAACATGTGAATTTTATCTATTTCAATGTCTTCTATGGTGATAGATAGCTCATCCCATTCATAATCATGAGAGTCAGTGATTTTGTCATCAGATCTATTTAAGTATTCATCAATAGTTATCTGGTGTACTCGGTTAGCTATCTATGGATCAAAGTGTGGTAAATCAAGGACATGTGTGATTGTTACTAACTTACCCAAATTAGGATGTGAATCCGGCCATTGGGGTGTGCTCTTTGTAGCTGTTGCTATCAATGGTACCTCTGGATCAACTGTTGTTATGTCTCCTACCTCCTGAATAGGAGGCTGTGGTAACAAAGGGGTGTGAAGATCTTGTGGTACCTCAAAGCTTGGTACATAGTGCTCTCCTTGATAGTCAGGATTCTCTGTGCCTACATGTAATAATCTTTCATAGGACCATGGTTCTAGTTCTATCTCCTCTGTTTCATCACTCCCTTTGTTAGAGATCAGACTATCATTTGAAGCTAGTTTGTCAGATTCAGTATTAAAACCTAGTCTTGTTTTATCTCTGGTATTCCTGAACTCCATGTGTACAGGTTCAATAAGTCCCCTCCTTGTTTCGTTTAGAGGTCCTTTTCCTTTGTATCCCATTTTATTGAGGAGATCATACCCTTTACCATACTATTCCGGGGATATTTCTACATGTTTGACCTCAGCTTCCTTTGGTTCTCCATTGTAAAGCCAGTCCAAGACTACTTTTTCTTGTGTGTTATCTAAAGAAGATGTTGATTCTTTTACCATGCTAGTTACTTTGTGTATTTCTGGCTCCTTGAATGTAGTAGGTGTGAATGTCGAGGAAGGTTTTCCATAGGATCATGGTGACACCAGAAGTTCTGTCAGTGATGGAGTTAGGTCCAGCTTGTATTCTCCCATACCTGTTTCTTCAAGTTTTAAGGTTTTACCAAAACTCTTCATAACCATGTCCTTGGTAGTCTTAGGAGAAACCTCATCCATAGCCTCTTTGTTATGTGGAATCATACTACCTACTTTGATATTGTTGCAAGTATAATTAGCATCCGTAGGAATTGTCACTTCCACCCCATTATGTGGGAACTTGATACACTGGTGGTAAGTAGATGGCACAACTTGCATTTTGTGAATCCATGGTCACCCCAATAGGATATTGTAGGCTAGGGGTAGATCTAGAACTTGACATATGACATTCCTTTCAATTGGTCCAACTTTGATGGGTAGAAAAATAAGACCTTTAGAGGATCTTTCTTCCTCATCATAAGCTTTGATATTTATTTTGCTTCTAGAGTCAATGGTCTATTCTGAGAGACCTAGTTTCCTAATTAGATTAAGTGTACAAATATTCAATCATGCACCTACATCTATCAATACTCATCTAACACGTGATTTATGAAAAAGGACTTCAATATGGGGGGTTGATTATGTGGATGTGTCAATGATTTGTCATCCTCTTCAGAAAAGGAGAGATAATGTGGCACTGAGATGTGATTGACCATTGCTTGGAATTTGTCTATATCAAGGTCCTTTGGTACATTTGTGGCATGTAGGGCTTGTTCCAGGATTTCCCTATGCACTGTGGATATTTTAAGCAACTCAAAAATAGAAATTTTGGTAGAGGTTCATTGAAATTGGTCCACCAAGTCATACTTTGCTGCAGGAATAGTAACCATGTATTTTGCTACTGGTTTAGGGATAGTAACAATAGGAACTTTGGATGCTGATGCTAGTTTTGGGAAAGAATTGGGTCCTTTGAACATGACCTGTGCTTGGCTCCGAGTCACCGCATTTGTTTGGAAAGAAACACCTTTGATTGTGACCACATTAATTGATTTGGTTTTAATGTCTATCATATTGATCACATTATCATTATTGGAGTAGGTGTAGTTGACTTCATTACCTTTTCCTTTAGATGTTTCCCCTTTGTCATAGTTAGGGAATGGTTTTTTGAAGGCGGTATGATCTTCATTGGTAGTGTGTCCTTCCACTTTGATCTTACCTCCTTTGATGAGGTCTTGAATAACATGTTTAAGCTTAAGGAAATTGTTAGTCTTGTGTCCTTTGTTTTTGTGAAAGACACAGTAGGAATTATCATCCCACCACCTTGGTTTGACTACTCATTCCCATGGTTTGGAATCTGGGATTGTGAGAACTTTGTTGTCCAATAGTGTCTTCAAAATAGTCTCGAGAGGCTCTCCCAAAGGAGTGAATGTTCTTTGAGGTTTTGAAGTTCATGGCCGGCCCTTTTTATTATCATTATTTACTTTGGGTGTGGGGGTTGTTACCTTGGTATCTTTTCTTTCTTGCATACTGTTAGTTAGATTTAACACCTCAGGTTTAGGACCAACATTGGATGCATCTACTATGCCATCATTGACAACATTTTTGTTTTGCTTCCACAATTTAGGTATGGAGTTGGAGTTGTTAGGTTTGTTTTCACTTTGAAGAGTGATCTACCCCTTTTTGACCATAACTTCTTCGATACAAAGGGTTTTCTTGATCATCCTGTTGAAGCTAGGGGAATCTTGCATTTGCAATGCATAGTTCAATTCTGGTATCAAGTTATTGACAAAGATTTCCATCTTCTCAAATTCGGGAACGACTCTTGAATACTGTGAAAAGATTTTCCTCCACCTTTGTAGAAGTGGGTAAAGGATTTTCAAGTCTTCTATTCAGTGTTGCATAGATCCATCATAGTCACGTCATGCTAGATATTATAAGAGTAATGTTGGATAAACTGTTGTATTAACTCCTCAAAATTTTTGACCTTGGGTGTAAGTTTTGAGAACCATTCCATGGCGTTGCCTCCTAGACTTCTAGGAAACAGACACATGAGGTAAGTAGGTTCATGCATGTACTCTATGCTAAGAGCACAAAATTCTCAAACATGGTCATGTGGATTGGTCTCTCCTGTATACTTTTCGTATTTTGGCCTTGCCACGTTGGGAGGGAATGGAACCATAGTGATACTCTTGTCAAAAGGAAATGGACAAATGGAGTCCATAGAGTACTTTGCTGTGGGTTTATCCTTTTCTTTCTTGAGAGTTGCAAATTCTGTTTGCATTAAGGTGAGTTGTTTGGCAAGAATAGAAATAAGAGTTGGTACCTCCTTTTCCTTTAGTTGTTCCACATCAGAATCCTTGGGTAATTTTACACTAGTGGATGCTAAATGGAGGAAGTATTTCTCTTTATCCTCATTAATCATCCTTTCCAGTATCTTGTGGAACTTCTTTCTCTATTTGAGTTTATTGTACTCTTCTTCAGGGATGTCTTCCTCACTGCCTGATCCAAATGGAGGATGTTCAAATGTGAGTTCTTCATCTTCATCAATATCTTCATGTTTTTGGTTTTTTCTATTGTCATATTTGTCAAAAGCCTCACTCTATCCACGTGTGGACCTGTCCATTTCTAGAGAGTCTACATTGAGTATGGAACTGTGAGATGTCTCTCCTTGAAAGTGTGGTGATTTAGGTGGTACTTTTGATCCTTTAGACTTTTACTTGTTTCATCTTGTGTTAACCATGTATCTATATCTCAACTTCATCAAAGTTTCTCGAGAGTGTCAGGCAGTATCTTGAATCATTCAAGTGAGTGTATTTAGGTGGGAGTATCATTTTTATTTTGGTGGAAGTAAATGATTCCAGTGTCAGAGGGTTAGAATGCCCTGATAGTGAGCTTGGAACCAAGTTGTTGTAAAAAAATGGATAGACCACATGTATTGAGATGGATAACAAAAAAACTAATTGGACATGCAAGGTAGACGTCTGAAAAAGTGTTTTGGCACAGCGACATGGAGACTAGAAAAGACAAAAGGGGAAAACTAAAGAGCCAAAAGGGTATCCAAATCAACTGAGTTTTCTTGAAAAACTATTCTACAAATTTCCACTAGCCTAGATGAAAGCTCCCAGATGTGAGCCAGGAAATATGGGATGTGAGCTACTGATGACCCTAGATGCAAGCTGGAACCCTAAATGCGATGATGTGCTGACCATATCCGAGCCAAGATACTAGATGCGAGCCAGGATACCAAAAATGATCCAGGAAATCTGGAATATGATTTTCTGATGTCTCTGTCAGATTTGGTTAGTTTTGAAAAATTTGTTTTGGAAGTGCGTGAAATTTGTCTAATTATAGATTAAGTTCTGAGATTTGTATGTGGGTGAAAAATACATGTGTAGACCCAGGATTAAAATTTGTTTCTTGTTTGAAAATGTTATCTTTTTAGTGATCTTTTAGTTATGTCAGCATTGTTGCATTGTTAAAGGGGTGAACAAATACATCTTTATGCCCTATTTCTAGGTGGAGGATAAAATTCCTTTCTCATTGACTTAGGTACACACTCAAATGCTAATCAAAATACAACCATCACAAAGCACGCAATGGATCTAGTCATGATGTTGTATTAGCCGACTCCAAACGCAAGTGAGGGCACAATATGATGAGTGTCTTGAGGCAATAACTTTTTGCCTTGCACAAGGATTATCACCCTTTTGGGGGTGAATCAAGAATTATTTTTGTTTAAGTGTTGTCTATGATTGGGTAATCCATTTGAAATTGTCCCCCATAGAATTGCACAAGGGAAAATTGAGGCGTATATCCCTATGAGTACTTAAATATGTGTAGTCTCACAAGAAAGATTCAAGTGGCTCTGCTCTACACACACCCAAGAATGTTCAAGGAATGATGTCAAAATTCCAGGTACAAAACCGATTCCGTCTTCTAAGGCTTTAGCCTATGAGGAAGCAACTATTTATAGTGATTTGAAAGGATTGGCATAAAACTTGTCCTCACTTGGGTCATTCCCAGGAGATTTTTTCCTCAAACACTAGGCCCTCTAGTATTAAATAAGTGTACAAAGGATTGGTGAGCATAGGACGTTTAGATTTATGATTCCTCTGAAAAAGAAGAGCATACTCTCCTAATCCATGCCATTTTCTCCCAAAACAGTTTCAAGAAAATAATTCATTCCCTCAAGCAATGTCGTGCTCGATTTAAGATGTTCCTATTTTAGGAAAAACAAAATGCTTGAAAGTAACGTTGTGTTGTTCAATTATCCACAATTTTAGATGTGTAGCTTGTTCAATTTCTGAACCCCAAATTTAGACAATGAGATTGTTCATTTAGCCCTCAAATTTAGTGCTTTGAGTTGTTCATTTACTGATCCAAAGAAATTTAGTTTTGGTTTCTTGGTTCAGTTATCTCCAAATTCCTTTCAACTCATAAATTGATTTGTGAGTTTTTGATTTTCCTTAAAAGGAAAGAGCATAGTCCTCTAGTCAGTTTAGTAGAAGATTAGAAAATGTTCTTAGTGTGAAAATCATGTAAATAGAGGTCAAGAAGGGGGTTGGGCAACCTGAAAAATCATGTTATTATTATTTGTTCAAATCCCAAGAAAAACCTTTGATAGCAACCTACAAACACTAGTTAGTCTACTTTAAAAGACAAAAACAAAAGTGATCAAATTGTTAGAGGTTAGGCAATGAAGTACGGGAGATTTTTAACCAGATACGATCCTAAAAACATAAGATGTGATACCATATGTTGGATGCAAGCCCTTGTTACCAGTTGCAACTGAATGTTCCCTAGATGTGATCCTAAATAGAAAACAATCTAGGAAATCCTGGATGCGAGCCTCATTTTCTGCGGTGCGAGGGCGTATCCCGGATGCGAGCCAGAATGACTAGAAATGACTTTGGACCTGAAAACTGGGAGGATAGATTAGTGAAAAATCAAGTTAAAATGAGGCCAAATCCAAAATCAAGCCCCACGGTGGGCACCAGAAATGTGTGTGAAATATTTCACTTGTTACTTGCAATACAACACTTCAATAGATCATTGCATTAGTGGAAAACATGGTTAAAAGAGCATATAAAATACTAAAATTGACCTATTTCTTTCTAACTAAGAAGAGTATGATAAGCAACATAACAACCCTTAGATTATGCTACTATCAGTGACATATATGACTTAGCATGAAATATTTGAGTTAAAACAAACTATTTAACCATTGAGCATGCATATTATCTCTAAAAATGAACATTATAACTATGCATGATAATGAAACTATGAAGTAAAAATGAAGCTATCTAAATATTAAGAGCATAACAATGTGTTTTCAATCTAAAAATCAGGCTGCTTTGTGCTCAAAAACTCATTCTATTTATAGAAGAATGAGGAGAGAGGGGGGACAAGGTGCATTAATGGAGTTTGAAAAACTCATTAATTAAGTGTAAGAGGAATTAATGCCTTGGGAATTAATGGGGCATGGTGGAGGCAAATGCATTAAATGCTACATTAAATGTGAGCAATTAAGAGACATGGGCAGGGGTACAAGTCAAGCTTGAGAAGGTGGACTTGAGGAAAGGAATCTTGAGATTCTTTGACTTTCTTAAGTGGTTTGAGTCCTTAATCATTCCTTAATATACTGTGACAACATTAGGAGGTGGGTTAGGGTAGAATTAGGATTAGAATTAGATTTAGCAAGGGTGAATGGGTTGGGATAGGTTTGAACCCAGAGTCAAAGTGGTTGAAGTGGGTTAGGTTGGGGTTTAGAGGAATATTAATGAAATGAATAAAACTTATTTAATTCATTCAAAAATAGGAATATCAATTATTTAAGCTTTTAATTTCTTTTTAATAATTAATAGGACTATAGCCAATTTAATTAAATTAATTAGGCTAGGGGAAAGGGTTCCTTTTGCAAGTGAGCAATTTATTTAGGACTTTATTTAATTCCTTGCAAATTAATCATTTTAGTCATGTATTTGATTGATTTTGATTTTGGCTAAAAGTAATTAATTTAGTGATTTGATCACTTTAGGAGATTAAATTGATTTCAAAAGAATTATGCCAAGCAGTGACAGGGTTGTTTGAACATAATTGGGGGTATGATCACACTTAGGGAAAATAGGGTCTATAGTCAGAGCAGAACAAATCTAGATGGTTACATAGTCAGAGCAGATTAAAGGGAGAGAAAGCTTCAAAGGGAGAAATAGATTGTTGGCTACTACAGAGCTATATTTGTTTTTGGCATTCTTGTCAAAGGGAGAAGAAGATTCAATGAAATATATAGCAGGAAGAAGGAAATCTAAAGGGAGAGAGATATTTAATGAAGTAACCATCCATCAAAGGGAGAGATTGATGAACCATAACTGATTGAATGTTTGAAGATGATAGAGCTACAAAAGTGAATGCAAGGCATTAAATTAGTTAATGTATCATATTGTCATTTATGTCAAATTGATATGGCTTAAATTTTTCATACACATATTGGTCATAAACTTGAAGATCTAAAAAAACAAAGTTTATGTGGTTTGTAAAACTTAAAATATATGTATACACTAAGTGACAGTGAACACCGAGCAGTTCATAGTGTATACTGAGCACCACAATAACCAAGCAAGTGTTACTAAGCAAGATATAATTACCAAGAATAACTGGAGTTGACTAATCTGAACTGAAGTTAAAGAATGACAAAACTACTTAGCTGGCAGAGCTATATTTAGGGATTGACTGATTGATTGCTTTATTTTCAATGATCAGTTAAACTAAAGCATAGAAGAAGATTTAAAGCACGTTGTATTCACAGTTATCAAGGAGAGATATGTGAAATAAAAATAAAGTAGAGCTTTATAGGATAAAGCAAAGCATGGTGATTTTTACAGATCAAGAAGTGATCTACGAAAAAAATAAGGAGATTGAGCGGCTGATCATGTCTATATAAAGAGATAAGGAATTCATTAGAAAAAGAGGAATGTTTAATATAATTTGTGTGAAGATAGAATTCTTCATACAAATTTGATCATATAGGCTGAACAACATAGCCAAGAAATTATGTAGACACCGAGCAAAAGAGGACAAAGCATTCAATGAGAAAAACAAAGAAAGAGAGAAAATGAACTGAAGTGAATATTGATTAGAGAGGTATTATTGAACTAACAATAGATCTGAATATTTTCAAGTTAAAATTGTATTGTGAATAGATCATTTACTATATCAGTTTAACCATTGATTCATAAAATCTCTTAATTGGGTGGGATTTAATAGTCCTTATTGTATTGAGATACTCAAGAGTATCAAAAATTTTTCTTGTTAACAACATAGTGAGTGCTACGTCAAAAGACAAACTGGTAGTTTTAAATCCTCTAACAAGGTTGCACTTAACAGTGTGTATTGTAACCTTTAACAAGGTTGGCTCTTCACTGAGATCACTTTAGAAGAGTGAAAATATTTTGGGTTACCGATCCTAGGTGGTTTTTCCCATATTGGGTTTCCGCGTTAAAAACTATGTCAAATATGTATATGTTTCATTGCATTGATATTTTGCTTTACACATTATTGAAACTAGATTGGTCGGTTAACTCTAAGTTTACTTGCTGCTACTTGGTAAAGTCTAGAAAAGATAAATAGTATATCTTAATGAGAAGTTTATATTTGTTAGAATTATTTAGGGCATACATCTTGATGATTGGGGACTGTAAGATAACTAGAGGGTATTATATTTGAGATATAATTTTTTGGTTGGATCTTTTGGAATTATTTTTAAGACCACTGATTCACCCCCACCGCTCTCAGTTATTCTAACATGGGAAACTCTACTTCATAAGCATTTATTGAATCATGCTTCTTCAGTATTTTACATGGTCCAAACTTCTTCATCTTCAACTTGTTATATATTCCTACTGGAAATATCTCATTTCCCAAATGAACCATAACTTCATCTCCCACCTGGAATTCCTTATGCATCCTTTTCTTGTCTGCCTTATCCTTGTACTATGTATTCATTTTATTAATATGTTTCCTCACCTCCTCATGCACATTCTTCAAGTGTTCTACAAAGTCTTCAGCTTCAGCGCTACTTATCTCTCCTTTGTCCAACTTTCTTAATTCTGATGCATTTCTGGGACTACTTCCATATACTATCTGGAATGGTGATTTACCAGTGCTCCTATTGACAAAATTATTATATGAAAATTCTACCTATGGTAAAAAAAAATTCTATCCCTTTGGTTTATCTCCAACCAAGCATCTCAATAGGTTTCCCAAACTCCTATTCACAACTTTTATTTGTCCATCAGTTTGTGGATGGTGTGCTGAGATGAACTTCAAATATGTCTTCAACTTTTTCCATAAGGTTCTCCAAAAGTACCCAACAAACTTGGTGTCCCAATATGAAAATATGCTCTTTGGTAATCCATGTAGTCTTACCACCTCCCTAAAAATTGATTCTACTACATGAATAACATCATTAGTCTTCTTGCAAGAAATGAAATGTGCCATTTTCAAAAACCTATCCACCACTACAAAGATGGAATCATGCCCTCTCTAAGTTCTTGATAGGCCAAGAACAAAGTCCATACTAATATCCTCCCATGGATTCTTTGGTATAGATAATGGCTGATACAACCTTGTATTCCGCTTCACTCCTTTTTCCATCTGACATACCCTGCAGCCTTGTACAAATTTCTTAACATCTTGCTACAACTATGGCCAATAATAGTTCTCACTAACCAGAGAAATGGTATTATCTCACCCAAAATGTCCAACCATTCCTCCATTATTCTTTTCTTTGATTATATTATCCCTCATGGAACTCTTTGGAATGCACAACTAACTACCTCTCAATAACATATCATCCTAGATTATGAAATCAGAGCATTTGGGTCTATCCAGAGTAACAGGTTCTCTACAAGCTTTCCAAGCTTTGCCAAAATCTAGATTTTTAGGATACAAACTCTTGAGTTCCTTGACCCAAACAACCTCAATCTACATCTCTGTCATAAAAAATCAATCTTCTGCTAAGGGCATCTGCAACCATGTTAGAATTCCCACTCCTATGTTTGAAAACAAAAGTGTATGGTGCAGGAGCACCTAGGCTAATCTCCAAGCTAGTTTAAATTTTGTCTTGTACTAACCTTAGATAAGTTAGTAGAGTTTACCTTTTGACCTTAGAAGGTATTGCATGTTTTTTCCTAGGTGGATTAGACTAGGCTCAATCCAACCTAGATGTTTAATGCTTTACTAGTGGATAGTGCTAGATTAGGCCTAAGATTTGAAAATGGGTCTTAAAGCCTTTAAGACTTGGGAAAGGGTAGAAATATGCTTAAATTAGTTCCTAGGATGTTTCTACATCATTCTAGGTCAGTTAGAGACCCTTAGCATTAATGTTTCTCAAAGTTGTAAAAGTTGTCACAATGTTGCTTGACAACATTTTAGCAACTTTTAATGTTGCATGACAACAATTACAAGAATTGGATTCTTTTCAAAGAATCATTATTGGTAGTTTCCATAATGACCTAAAATCAAGGGTAAGGAATATTAAGACATCTAGGATCCCATTTCCTTAGGCTAAGAGTGATTTAATGCAAGTTTGGATGTGAATAAAAGAAGAGAGTTCTGGTTTTCAGTGACAGTCGACTTACATTGTGTTGAAGTGACATGTTATGGATTGAACTATGAGAGTTAGTGTTGGATCTATGTATTAGAATTTTTTCTAAGAATTTTATGTTTAGTAGTGTAGTTTATTTGAATTCGTTAGAGTAGGTTTTGAAATTGATTTGTAGATAGTATAGTTGCTGGTATAGTTTAGACTGTTTTTGGTTTTATGGCTCTCCCATAGTTCTCCACCATGAAAATCATCACGGACCTGAGAAATATGGTAGGGGAATCATTGAAGTATTTTTGTGTTGAAGGAGGATCTAAGAAGAGAAATCTTTCTATTTTTAAGATCATGCCCTAAGCGAGATCAGTGTGCCTGACTAGGTGTATGACATAGGAAAATTGATGTGCCATTGCAGGGGAAAGAGAGGAAGAATAGAACCAAGCAAGGTTTTAAATAGTTAGAGTTCCTATAGACACCTAGCAGTGAGATTAGGCATTGGCCAATCCATTTAGGTAGATTTCCAAGTATAAATCAGAGGACTGCACAAATATAGCCCAATCAACCCTATTAGGCCTACATTTTAGGAATCCATTGTACGGATGCCTTAGGAACTTAAGACCACTAAAATATTCAAGGTATTGAAAAAGGGTATCTAAATGTAAAGTTATTTTTGGGGGTTATTTTGAATTTTTAAGAAATAATTGAGAAAAACACTCTGTTTAGGGCTAGTAGACCAATTAGGCCTATTAGGCCAAAACCATAGTCAATCTTGAACTCGATTGAGAAAGACTTAATGAACTATTCAAATGGGATAATTGGGAAGAAAAATATTTGTTTCAATGATGAATACACCCCCATCAGCACTTATGATGACCATGTGGTTAAGTTCCACTTGGAGACACCCAAGGCGGAGTGAAGAATTGAGGTACACTTAATGATAGTTACCCCTCAAGGTGAAGCACAAGGAAACCAACTCATAGAGTTGAGTTATTGAAGTCTTAGGAAAATAGAGAAAAGACTTGTGAGGTCCTAGAAGTAAATTTACGATGTTGAGAAGGCTAGGATAGATTGAGTCCTAGATAGTGTTTGTGCAAGCACACCTTGGAGTGTATCTATCAGATTGGTATTAGAGCCAATCAGATTTGGCTTGTGTTGAATGTTCCAACTAGTAGATTCAGAAATTCAGTAGGAGAGTCTACAATGGTGACTAATGAAGAGTTGGAAAATAAGGTAGATGAGAAAGAAGAAGAGAATAGATTTCTAAGAGAGAGATTGGCACAATTAGAACACAAAGTGGACCAAGTGGAAGAAAATACTGAAGAAGTGAAGGATAAGGTTGAAAGGAAAGGTAAGGAGATTTCCATAGATGATGAGGTCCTAGAAGTTGACCCTTTCCTCCCTAAGGAACCATTATTTAAAGCACTAAAGGCTTTGAGTGGTAAATCACCAGAAGGAGTTCCTATCTTTAGTGGAAAGATGGAACCAGAGATAGTCCTAGATTGGATAGAGGGACTAGAAAATAACTTTGAGTGTGATGGCATAATAGAAGATCAAAAGATAAAGGTAGCTACAGGAGCACCCTAGTTAACCTAAGTGTTTTGTTTGGAACTTATGGTTTCCTTGAAGGTCCTAGTGGCCTTTAGATCATGTTAGAATCAAAGGTTTCATATTGGACATCTTTTGTAAGACCTAGTTCCAAGATTGACATTTTATAAGCCATTGGTCAACTATTGGTCAAATAATGTCCAAAACCTAAATTATATTTATTTTCATGTTTTACATGTTTTAATCCATTAGGGATCATAAAATATAGGTTTGGACCAATTTTGGTCACTTAGAGTGCAAAATTGCAAAATATTGCAAAATTGCTAAAAAGTTGTCAAGCAACTTTGACAACTTTTGTCAAAAATTGTAAAAACAATTCCCAAATGGATAGTTGGTTTGAAAAATAGATGTAACCATTGGTAATGCCTACAAAATCCCTTATATTTGGGTGGTAGGAGAGCTGATGTAATTTTGGCATTCAAATTAATAAAGATCACCATTTTCCTGCAAATTCATGGAACAGTCATTTGGTACAGATAGGTACGGAAGTTTAGGAAGGAAAGTCTGACAGATTTGGATAGAATTATGAAGTATCTTCCTTTTTCATTTGGTATCATTTCCTAAAACCCTATACTTTGAAATTTATTGTATTTCATTCTTGTTGCCTGGTTTGTAGGCCCTAAATCAGGGTTTCATCCAAAATTGTGCATATTTCTTGTTTCTACCACGGGAATCTAATGACCCTTGGTGGAAATAATGTATTAAAAATTTCCTTCAAGATTATGTAGGTTTGGTTTGGTAACATTCAGGGAGATGGGTTTTCCATGATGCCCTAGGTGTACATGTCCATGTGTGCACCAATCAAGCGATTAAGGACAGTCCACATAACTTTCCTTTGGGGATTCACCAAGACCTCTAAATTAGTGTGTAGGGTCCTTATGCATGTCCTCACATGATCCATGTGTTGGTTTGGATATTTTTTGCAAGTAATTAGCACTTGTAGTGCAAATGCAGACCTAATTAGGCCTAATTGCCTTGTCAAAATTGGGTGTCATCCTATCTTCCTTTCATTTCCATTTTTTTGGTGCTTAAGTCTAATCCCTTTGGCCATAAAGGGTACCTAAATCCATAATCTATTTAGAGGGTTATGTGGAATAATTTCAAACTAAGTCAAATTTTCTAACTAAAAAGGTTATAAGCCTAGGAAAGGCTTAACATAGAAACCATGATCAAATAAGTGTACATGGTGAGTAGAATCACTGGATTCTTGTCTTAGGGACCTAAATAGACCAAATCCATGAGAATATGTCACCCCTAGTCCTTAGAGTCAGTTTATGGGGATTTTTTGAAATTTTGGTGTAAGTGCCTACTGACCAACAATTCAGAGTTGGATTGAAGACTTGGTAGAACCTAGTGATTAGGTTTCACTATTGGGAATAGGTTGTGACAACCTAGTAACAAGTAATTTCTACATTTGTGATAAGTGCAGAGGCACCTTGTCTTTTTGAACACCTAGTTGGTGGTGTATCTCTTGAGGTTGAATATTTGAAGCTTCAATCTATCTTTTTGGGACTTCTAGCTGATGACATGTAACTGATTGAATGTTTGATAATGTTAAGTTGAAGATAATACAAGACATTAAATAAGTTAATGGTTTGTATTGTCATTCATGTCAACTTGATATCATCTATATGGTCATGTACATAATGCCAAAGACTTCAGAGAATCAATGGAACAAAGGTTATGCTTTCAGCAATGCATAAAAGTCAAGTATTCACTAAGTGACAGACAACACCGATGGAGTGCACACCATCAGTAAAGGAAAAGAAGAAAAGTCATAGTGTTACCCAATGAGTAGAAGACAATGTTTCTCAATGAAGCAAAACAACAGGATTCCTGATGAGCTGAAAATAGAGTTATCCGATGAGTAAAAATCCAATGATGCCTGACGGATGGAGATCCCGAAGCTAACTGGAGTCAAACCGACAGAATTGTCAGTTGTCATCGGTGACTAACTGTAGAGTTGACCGATGGAATAGAGAGTTTAGAAAATGACAAAATTGTTAGCAATAATTGAGAGGGGGGGTGAATCAGTGGCCTCAAAAATTTATCCAATTTAATCCACTAATCAATACTTCTCAAATTATTAAGTCCCAACAAGATGCATGCCATTGAAATATTTGAAACAAATAACTGTCTGT
>MU228345.1:2397441-2416562 GCA_018584345.1 Thuja plicata
GAAAGGTTATCCATTATCACATTACTCCAATAGGGAGAGATTATATCCTAAGGGAGAGAGAAGTTGTATAAAAGATTACACAAAGGGAGAGTTGCTGACAAGAGAAAAAGACATCACAAAAGAGAGAGCAGTCAAAGGAGAGAAATTGACACAAGAAGAGGACTCAACACATCAGAAGACAAAGAGCTACAAGAATTAAATCTAAGCTAAAACAAAGCTTACCAGAGATCAGACATTTATCTGTTATCAAACAAAAAGATTGGTAGTTTGATGAATCTCAACTATTGTATTAGAAATAGTATAATATGATAATATAGTATGTTTCCATCAATGCCAAAGGGAGAGATTGATGATATGTAACTGATTGAATGTTTGATAATGTTAAGTTGAAGATAATACAAGGCATTAAATCAGTTAATGGTTTGTATTGTTATTGATGTCAACTTGATATCATCTATACAGTTATGTACATAATGCCAAAGACTTCAGAGAATCAATGAAACAAAGGTTATGCTTTCAGTAATGCATAAAAGTCAAGTATTCACTAAGTGACAGACAACACCGATGGAGTGCACACCATCGGTAAAGGAAAAGAAGAAAAGTCACAGTGATACCTGAAAAGTAGAAGACAGTGTTTCCAGATGAAGAAAAACACCAGGATGCTCGATGAGATGAAAATAGAGAGTAAAATTCCAATGATGCCCGACAGATGGAGATCCCAAAGCTAATTGGACTCACACCGATGGAACTATCAGTTGTCACTGGTGACTAACTACAGAGTTGACTGACAAATTAGAGAGTTCAAAAAATGACAAAATATCTAGTTGGAAAGAGCTAAAGGTAGGCTTAATTGGTTGTTTTCTTTTTTTTATTCGACTAGAGTTAAGTAATTGATTTAAAGAATATTTATACAATTTCCAAGAAGATAACTATGAGATAAATCAGGAGTTATGCTTTAAATCAAATTGGCTGGATTGTTTTTCATGCCAAGAATCAAGAATCAAGAATCAAGAATCAAGAAACAATGAATATCATGCCTATATAAGAGACAAGCTTAATTCATTTTTGCAATGCATGAAAAGGGGAATAAGGGGAGTGAATAGAAAGAGGATGCTGAAGAGAAACTGATGAAGAATATCTTCATACAGTCCTGATCAATCAAGCTGAAGGAGAGCTAAATAATTCTGCAGACACCAACGAATAGTGAAGCACAACATCATAGAGCAGAAAGTATTGAGCACAAAAAATTGAATTGATACATTGATTATAGAGGTAATGTACTTAAATAGATCTGAAAATCTACAATTCAAAGTTGCATCATGAACAAGTCATAGTGTTTCCGTTTAACCATTGAAGCATCAAGTCTCTTAATAGAGCAGGACTTAAATGTCTTATATATATTTAGGTACATACCAAGGAGTGCAAAAATGTTGTTTCATGAAAGTAGCATTGGAATTTTCTGATACCTATTGACAGTCTAAGAAGGAGGCTAATTCAAGGATGGTAGCAATAGATGCCCGATACTAAGTGACAACCTCTATGTATAGAATCCTCTAACAACGTCACACTTAACAGTGTGTTTGTAACCTTCAATAGGGTTGGCCCCTAACAGGGCTCACTTTAGAAGTGTGAAAATTTTGGGTACCAGTCCCAGTGGTTTTTTCCCTTAGCAGGGTTTCCACATTAAAAATACATGTGTTATGTGTGTATGATTCATTTCTTTATTGTTTTGTATCTGACATAGTTAACAATAGGTTGAGCGGTATACTCTACTTATTTACTAAGTTTCGGTAAATAGTTATACTGCTTACCGGTAATCAAGGAGAATAAGGATAGACAAGGAAAACTGACAGATAGTTAAATCATTATTAGTATTTCATGGCATGCATCTTGTAGGGACATAATAATTTGAGTTTTATTGATTAGTCGTTACAATTTGAAGGATAAATTTTTGAGGCCACTGATTCACCCCCCTCTCAGTTATTACTAAAAGTTGGTATTAGAGATTTTGTGCTTAGAAAGGAAGGTTTCAAGACCTAATTCAAGATCACAAGATGAACAGATGAGATGTGCCCAAGTTGAACAAAGACAACTTTGCTTCATGGAAAAGTCGTATAAGACTCCACTTATCAGGTATTGGTAATGATGTTACTCCATTCCTAGATACTAAATATGTGTTGTCCATAGGATCATTAATAGTAGATCAATTGAGAGAGAAGCATGAACACAATTTCATGGCCATAGAGCTTTCTTCCTCACTCTCTAATTCTTGAATTTGAAGATGTCAAGGATTGCAAAATTCCAAAGAAGATGTGGGACAAACTGAATCTTCATGTACATGGAGGTGATACAAATGTTTTGAGAGGAAAGGTAGAAAGCCTTAGAGGAAAATTTGATGATCTCAGAATGAAAGAAGGAAAAAACATCACACACTACAACACAAGAATAAAAGAAGTAGTCAATTCTATACGAGGAGTTGGAGGTACACTTGAAGAGGAGATAGTGGTAAGTAAAATCTTAAGAACCTTACTGCCTATATATGCTATTAGAGCTTCTTCCATTCAATAAATTGAGAGCATTTGAAAAAAATACAGTTACTCTTGATAGTTTAATTGGTAGACTGATTTCATTTGAGATGAATAACTTTGATAATAGTGCCTTACCAAACTTAGAGTCTGCATTTAAGTCTTCTATGAGAATACGTAAATCAAGTCATAAACACACATGTAGAAGAGATAGTGAAAGTTAAAGTGAAGAAGAAGATCTAGATGAAATAGAAGCACTTATGGCTAGAAGAATGTAGAGAGACAAAGGTAAATACAAAGGCAAGTTACCACTTGTATGCTTTAATTGTAAAGAAATTGGACACTTTGCTGCAAGATGTCCTAACAAAAGAAAAGATGACAGAAGTAATGATAGATCTTTTGAGAAGAAATCTTACAGATGTGATAACAAAGATTACAGAGGTCACTGACAATCAGAAAGAAGAGATACACAATACTACAAGGACAAAGGCAAGGAGGCTATCTACCTAGCTACTTGCAAAGATGAAGATACTGACACCAAACCTGATGAAGACATTGAGATGGTATTTGTAGCTGTGAAGGATGATTTAGGTGAAGATGAAAGGTATGTAGAAACTGCACTCATATCTAAGGTTAACAAGAATGACATCTGGATTATAGATAGTGGTTGCACTCACCACATGACCGATGATAAAGAAAATTTTAATACTTTTGAGTATTATAATGGTGGTACAGTAAGAATGGGTAATGATACACCTTATCCAGTTGAAGGTAAAGGAACTATAATGCTAAATAACCTGAATAAATGTGAAAATTATTATTGGGTAAAAGGATTGAATTATAATCTGTTGAGTGTTTCTCAGCTGAATAATTTAGGTCATAGAGTAGCATTTGAGAATAAGAAGGCAAAAATCTTCAATGAATCAGGAAAATTGATTGGTACCGGTGAACAAACTAAAGGTAACTTATTCTATCTGAATGATACTAACACCACTTTCTTAATGACTAGAAATGAAGACATATGGTTGTGGCACAAAAGATTGCATCATGTGAATTTTGACAACATAATGAAAATAAGCTGAAGGAGAAATGTAAGAAGCTTACCGATGATGACAAAGCCAGACAACATCATGTGTAAGAATTGTCAAAAAGGTAAAATGACTAAGTCTAGTTTCAAAAGTAAAACCCATACATCTGATGACATTCTAGAATTATTCCATACTGGTTTATGTGGACCAATGAGGAAAAAGAGTTATCATGGAGATAGATATTATATTCTCTTTGTTGATGATTACTCTAGAATGATGACAGTCATGTTTCTAAAAGATAAATCTAAAGCATTCAAGATGTTTAAATGGTATAAAGCTATGGTAGAGAAATAAAGTAGTAAGGATTTGAAAATATTGAGGTCAGATAGAGGAGGAGAATTTATATCAGATGAATTCAATAATTTTTGTAATGAGCATGGTATAAAAAGATAGGTTTCTGCACCAAGAACACTACAAAAAAATGGGATTGCTAAGAGAAGAAATAGATCAATAGTTGATTGTGCTAGAACACTGATGATAGTGAAAGAAATCACCAAAATATTTTGGAGGGAAGTTGGCAGTACTGCTATCTACACACTTAATAGAGTACAGTTGAAGAAGGACACAAAGAAGACACCTTATGAGCTATGGTATGGTAAAACACCCAATGTAAGTTACTTCAAAATATTTGGTAGTCAATGTTATGTCTTAAAGGATGATAGAAATGGAAAGCTTGATGCCAAGAGTGATGAAGGTATTTTTCTTGGGTATTCTACCAAGAGCAAAGCTTATAAATGTCTCATCAAGGCTTCTAACAAAATTGTTGAAAGTGCAAATGTAAAGATAGATGAATTTGCTGAAAAGAATGAGATGGAAAGCACAAAAGAACCAGAGGACTACAACACATTTGTATACTATGACGAAACCATCATTCTACCTAGGAAACAGTGCTTAATTATAGAACAACAGAATGTTCCAACTGACGGCCAAACTGCTATTACCGAGAGTCAGGATAATAATCAAAATAATGTGCAAGGTGATGAAGAAAAAAATGAAGATCAAAATGAAGATCAAACTAATACACAAAGAGTTGTACCTATACTTTCAAGATATGTAAGAACTAACCATCTAGAGATCCATATAATGAAGAATGGATAAGTGCTATGAATGATGAGATTGAATAGATTGAGAAGAACAATACATGGTCACTTGTGCCAAGACCAGCTAAAAAGAATGTCATTGGTACAAAAAGGATATTCAGGAATAAGATGAATGAGAATGGAGAAGTCACAAGAAACAAAGCAAGACTAGTATGCAAGGGTTATGCACAAGAAGAAGGTATAAACTATGGAGAGACATTTGCACCCATTGCTAGGCTAGAAGGAGTAAGAATACTACTTTATTATGATGTATTTAAAGGATTCAAGGTATATCAAATGGATGTCAAGTCAGCATTCCTAAATTGAATACTTGAAGAAGAGGTATACATTGAGCAACCAAAAGGGTTTGTGGATCTAGACAAGAGAAACATGGTATGTAGACTTCACAAAGCCTTGTACAGATTGAAACAAGATCCTAGAGCTTGGTATGAATGCATTCATTCCTATCTAATAAGTATTAGATTTGTAAGGACTAGTGAAAATAATTATCTTTATTTGAAGGAAGATACTGATGCTAACACTTTGATTGCTGAAATATTTGTTGATGACATCATATTTGGAGGCAATGACATGCTATGAAAATCATTTTCTAATGAGATGAGAAAAGAGTTTGAGATGTCTATGTTTAGAAAGATCAAGTTCTTTCTTGGTTTACAGATCATTCAACAAAGTGAAGGTATTTTCATTACACAGTCCAAATACATCAAAGAGGTCTTGAAAATATTTAAGATGGAAGATTCCAAACTGGTTGGAACACTGATGGCTACTAGATGTAAGTTAACAAAGGAGGAGAAGAAAACAAAGGTAAATAAGACTTTGTACAGATCAATGATTGGAAAACTCATGTATGTTGTACATACTAGACCAAATATTGCACATGCAATAGGAATTGTTGCTAGATTTTTTACAAACCCCAGGGAATCACATATGACTGCTGTGAAAATAATTCTAAGACATTTGAAGAATACTAAGGAATTTGGCTTATGGTATATAAGAGAAGGCAAATTTTAACTTAAGGTGTTTACCGATACTGATTGGGCTAGAAATCTTGATGACCAGAAGAGCACAACTGGAGGAGCATTATTTATGGGTGATAGACTTGTCACATGGATTAGCAAGAAGCAAAGATGCATCTCTCAGTCTACTATAGAAGAAGAGTATGTTGCTGCTGCTGCAAATTAATCAAATATTGCATGGATCAAATAGTTGCTAGAAGGTATGCATATGAAGATCTTAGAACCAGTAATTATCTATTGTGATAACACCACTGCAATAAAAAATTTCAAGAATTCAGTCATGCATGCAAAGACTAAACACATTTCCATCAAGTATCATTATTTGAGAGAACAAATTCAAGAAAAAGAGGTGATACTTGAGTATGTACAATCAAAAGAACAATTAGATGATACCTTCACCAAGCCACTGCCCAAGGATACATTTGAGTACTTAAGAAAGAGACCAGGGGTCAAACCTTTGTCTACCATTCAGCAAAATGATTGAAGGCTGCATCAACCTACATATTATCATAATATCATTCATGTTGAAGCCAACAAAGAGATGAACTTCAAAGATACATCTATATACAGATAAGTATATATCAGAACCGAGCACTAGAGAATATTGTTGTATTGCTGATGGATAAGGGAAATTCAAGGAATATATTATGGATGAAAAGAAAATGATTGTTTGACATGAATGTTAGATATTTGTAAAATATTTATTTGGCATTGTTTTCAAAGGGAGAGAGATTATCCATATTATCACATCTTTCTAGAAAGAGAGAAAGGTTATCCATTATCACATTACTCCAACAGGGAGAGATTATATCCTAAGGGAGAGAGAAGTTGTATAAAAGATTGCACAAAGGGAGAGTTGCTGACAAGAGAAAAAGACATCACAAAAGAGAGAGCAGTCAAAGGAGAGAAATTGACACAAGAAGAGGACTCAACACATCAGAAGACAAAGAGTTGCAAGAATCAAATCTAAGCTAAAATAGAGCTTACCGGAGATCAGACATTTATTGGTTATCAAACAAAAATATTGGTAGTTTGATGAATCTCAACTGTTGTATTTCATATTGTATTAGAAATAGTATAATGTGATATTATAGTATGTTGCCATCAATGCCAAAGGGAGAGATTGATGACATGTAACTGATTGAATGTTTGATAATGTTAAGTGGAAGATAATACAAGGCATTAAATCAGTTAATGGTTTGTATTGTTATTTATGTCAACTTGATATCATCTGTACGGTCATGTACATAATGCCAAAGACTTTAGAGAATCAATGGAACAAAGGTTATGCTTTCAGCAATGCATAAAAGTCAAGTACTCACTAAGTGATAGACAACACTGACGGAGTGCACACCATCGGTAAAGGAAAAGAAGAAAAGTCACAGTGATACCTGACAAGCAGAAGACAGTGTTTCCCAATGAAGAAAAACACCAGGATGCCCAACGAGTTGAAAACAGAGTTGTTCGACGAGTAAAAATCCAATGATGCTCGACAGACAGAGATTCTAAAGGTAATTAGAGTCACACTAACGGAACTGTCAGCTATCATCGGCCACTAACTACAGAGTTGACTGATAGAACAGAGAGTTCATAAAATGATGAAATATCTAGCTGGCAAGAGCTAAAGATAGACTTAATTGGTTGTTTTCTTTATTTTATTTGACCAAAGTTAAGTGATTGATTTAAAGAAGATTTGTACAATTGGCAAGAAGATAACTATGAGATAAATCAGGAGTTATGCTTTAAATCAAAATGGCTGGATTATTTTTCATGCCAAGAATCAAGAATCAAGAATAAAAAAAAAATGAATATCATGCCTATATAAGAGACAAGCTTAATTCATTTTTGCAATGCATGAAAAGGGGATCAAGGGGAGTGACTAGAAAGAGGATGCTGAAGAGAAACTGATGAAGAATATCTTCATACAGTCCTGATCAATCAAGCTGAAGGAGAGCTAAATAATTTTGCAGACATCGAAGAACAGTGAAGCACAACATCATAGAGCAGAAAGTGTGGAGCACAAAGAATTGGATTGATACATTGATCAGAGAGGTAATGTACTTAAATAGATCTAAAAATATGCAATTCAAAGTTGCATCATGAATAGGTCATAGTGTTTCAATTTAACCATTGAAGCATCAAGTCTCTTAACAGAGAAGGACTTAATAGTCTTCTATATATTGAGGTACATCCCAAGGAGTTCCAAAAAGGTTGATTCATGAAAGTAGCATTGGACTTGCCTGATACCTATTGATAGTCTAAGAAGGAGGCTGATTCAAGGATGGTAGCAATAGCTGCCTGATACTAAGTGACAACCTCTATATATAAAATCCTCTAACAAGGTCTCACTTAACAGTGTATTTGTAACCTTTAACAGGGTTGGCTCCTAACAGAGCTCACTTCAGAAGAGTGAAAATTTGGGGTACCTGTCCCTGTGGTTTTTTCCCTTAACAGGGTTTCTACATTAAAAATTCATGTGTTATGTGTGTATGATTCATTTCTTTATTATTTTGTATCTGACATAGTTAACACTGGGTTGACTGGTATACTCTGCTTATTTACTGAGTTTCGGTAAATAGTTATACTCCTTATCACTAATCAAGGAGAATAAGGATAGACAGTTAAATCATTATTAGTATTGCATGGCATGCATCTTGTAGGGACATAATAATCTGAGGTTTATTGATTAGTGGTTAAATTTTGAAGGATAAATTTTTGAGGCCACTGATTCACCCCCCCCCTCTCAGTTATTGCTAACACTGGCTGCCCACTTTGCATTAGTAGCTAAGAAAAGACTTAGAGGGTCTGCACTCACTTGGTGGAAGTTTATTGAAGATGAGAGAGAGAAGGAAGGAAAGAAGCCCATTGCCACATGGAATTCTATGGTAACAAAAATTAGAGATGCCTATGTACCTGAAGATTATGAGATCCAGTTACATAAAAGGAGAAAAATTCTAAGACAGAAAGACTTAAATGTGAACTCTTATATTGAAGAGTTTTGAAGACTATGCATGAGGTCTCGATTTGCTAAAGATGAGAAGGTGAAGGTAGATAGATACCTTAATGGTATCAAGTGGACTATACAAGATGAAATGAGTATCTTGACTCCTGATACTGTTTAGAAATGCCACCAAATTGCTAAAAAAAGTAGAAGAGAAGCTAAGGAAGAAGCAAGACTCAAGCACCACCAGAGGTAGAGGAAAAGGAAGAGACAATAGAGGACATAAAGGTGGATATGGTGGTAAAAGTTCTGAGACAAAGGCTCAAGGAGAGACCAAACTTACTGAGAAGCAAGAAGGAAATTCAAACAGAGGAAACTCTAATAGAGGAAGGAACTCTAAAAGAAATTGGAGAGGAAGAAACAGTGGTCAAGGAAAAGGTTCTTACTTTTCAACTCTGAAGTGTTACCACTACAACCAAATGGAAAACCCTGCATACAAATGTCCAGAGAAAGGCTCTACTTCTCATGGAAGTAACAAGAGGGAAACATTTGTCCAAGGGGAGTCTAGTGCAGTAGAAAAACACCCTGAGGTACCCTTAGATTCAAAAGAAGGAGAGAACTTGATGATGAGAAGGACATTAATCAAGGAACTAGTTAAAGAGGAACCTATTCAAAGAAGGTCATAGTTTAGAGTGAAATTAAAAATGATGGGAAAAGTTTGTAGAGTCATCATAGACTCAGGGTCTACTAACAATATAGTATCAGAAGAAGTAGTCAACAAATTGAAGATGAAGAGAATACCTCATGCCAACCCATACAAAGTCACTTTGTTGAACAAAGGACAACATGTCCTTGTTAATGAACAAGCATGGGTAGAATTTTCAACTTGGAGATACAAAGACAAAGTGTTGTGTGAGGTCCTACCCTGACCGTCCTTTCAGAGTTGATACTTTGCTATTATGTTTATCAAGATGATATATTAGTTTTGATACATTATCGTATTGGATAGAGATTTTTTAGCATAGATATCTTATGATGAATCTATTTTGATGATGTTTAGATGTATTGTTTTATACATATGATTCTCTGATCTTGATGACATGTTTGAATAGTTTCCATTTTTATGTTTCTAAAATTTGTAATTTGATCATGTGACATGCAAATGTGGATTTCGGGTTTCAATTCTGCAAATGATCCATATTGGTTAATTTAATATGTTAGATAAGTGATTTCTAAGGATTTTGTGATTTATTAGTTATATGTATATGGATGACCTAGTTCTGGAAAGTGATGTATAATTTATGGTTAGATAAATATATTATAAGGTATAATATCATGAATGTGTGATTTCTCCTTGGACTACTGATGCTCTATTCAAGTGTGCAGGTGAATAAACCATGATTTCAAAACTGGGGAAACAAGTTTGGGCTAAATTGTGAATATCCTTGTGAAGCCAAGGTTAGCCCTAAAGTGGAAATAACCTAATTATAAATGTTATATATGTTGTAAATATTCATGGTTGTAAATTTATTTCCTTTTCATTTTGCTAGTTGTTTTTATAAACATGCCATGGTATAAATGTGAGGTGCTTATGTAGTGTCAATTGACACATGTGTTGTGACATGACATGCCTATGTGGATTTTTAAGTTGAGTCTTATTCTAGGTTAGTTTCAGTGTTACCATGTGAAGTAAGCTTGTCTTGAAAACCCAAAGTCATGAGTGTTATCCTTGAAATTGGAAGGTAAACTTTAGGTGAGTTTTTGAAGGGTTAGAATGAGTCCTTTGAGGTAGTTAGAGTTAAAATTAACTAGTATTTTCATAGTAATATGGGTTAGGGGTTATTTTTCATTGTTTTGAGTGTCAAAACCTATTTTTTAGGCCTTCTTAAATGCCCTTCAAAGATAGTGGCGAAAATTGGGGGAAGGGGAACGACCCTCACTTTCTTCAATATAGCAGAGTCCCTTCCATGCATGAGATTTTGACATATGTTAGTAGGAAGGACACATGCCTCTATCTTCTTAATGGAAAAGAGGTGGAGTTGGGGAAGAGAGCCTTTTAGAGGAAAGGGAGAGGAGAGTTGGGGCTGATTTGCCCACTCTCCATTTTGGGAGACTTATAGAATGTGCTTGGGAAAATGTTGCTAGTTTGGAGAAGTCAAGGGAAGGAGAGCTAGAAAACAAAGGATCATCTCAAAATATCAGCCATTGCTAGGAGTAAGGTTGGTACTCCTAATTCCATGTGTGGTTTTCTTGCATTCTTTTTTGTTAAAATTCTTGTTGAATTAAATTAATTCAAATATTTCATGTTGTGCAAATGTGGTTTGAGATAATATGTTTGGTGAAAGAAATTTTTTTTTTGTTCTTTTATTTGCTATTATTTTGGTGTTGTTCATGGGAGTGAATTGATATATATCCCCCTTGGGAGAGAGGAGAAAGTCATTTGTGGGTGAAGGGAATAGTTGAGAAACCATGATAGTGTAGAGTCTCTTCTTGGGAAAAAGAGGGATGTATCATGGATGTTATGGGCTTCATGTGCCAATGCTATCTTGTGAATTTTTATAGGGGTGATAAGGGGTTTATGGTTGTGCGTATGGAGATCTTGAGTTAAAGTATAATCCTTGGGAAGGCATGTGTATATTTGTGCATAATTGAGGTACTCTTTCTTGGCATTCTCCTTCATGATTGTTCCACCTTCACTCCTAATTGAGTCCATTTAGACCCAATTTGTGCATAAACTTGGAAGGGAGTTATGTGATTTTTTGAGAGCTGTTTATGTGTAGTGTTTGAGTGTGTGTCACCCAGCCTCTTCTTGTTTCCCCTAGCTTGGGGGTGGTCTCATAGAGACCTTGGGTGGGAGGTGAGCTCCCATAGTTTATTTCCAAATCCTTGTTTTGCAGATTTGTAGTTGTCTCTCTACTTGGAAGGAATTATGTTTCAAAGCTTGGGAAGGAGGAAATATAGTTGATTACCATTGTGTTTTATGAAAATTAGTTTCATCTCAAGCCATAGGGCTGAGTCTTGTATAATTGAAATTTTGAAATTTGGCTTAAACATATTGTAGCATGTAATTGTAATAAGGTTGCTGAAAGGGAAGAAGTGTAATATTTTGTTTTCTATTTTAAGAAATACTTATAGGAAACACATCATTGTTTATAGTGTACCCAACTATAAAATTGATTTAGAGAGATGAAATATTTTTCCCCTTTATGTAATTTCTGAGTTAAACCTGTAGCCAAGAATGATTAATAGTTGTTTATCTTAAGTAGTCATTTTCTGATTTATTAAGTCCCTAAAGAGATATCTTTGTTCACAAATTGTAACAACTTTATTAAGATGTTATTATCTGCTTATTAAGTTGTTGCCTTGTTTATAAAATTTCAAAAATAAACTTATGCTTATAATTGCATGTAATATGTTTTTTCAAATATATACTATTCTGTTTAACAAAAGGAGTCTACCTGTTTATCTTATCATCAGTTTTCTACAAAATTTTTTTTTATGTTTCCTCTATTTGTATACATAGTTAAGAATGCTTCAGAAAAGCATATCACATAGATGTAAAAAGCAATTTGATACATTCTTCATTTTTTTTTTTTATTATATATTTTTTTTGCACAGAATAGAATTAATCTTCATTCCTTAATGAAATGTTAATAATCACATTATTATATGATGCATAGATAGAGATGTTGTTTTCAATATATTATTATGTATATATAGCAGCCTATATACATATAATAGATATATAATCTGAAGAGCATAATAGACCCTTTAAACATACATAGGTCTCATGTGCAGATCTGTACAATAAATGCACACACACACACACACACACACACACACACACACATCCTTAATATATATAAAATCACATATTTAAAACCATAAATTTATTGTAGCTTTAAATCTACTATTGTTGTGTATAAATCAGCAAGCTAAAATGTAACTATTTAAAAATGAAATACTTCATCCTTTTGCACAGAAGAAAACATTTTGAAAGTAAATAAAACTTCTAGATTTTAAACAAGTTAAACATCAAATCTATTTTTAATAAATACTCTGAGACCTGCACAAAAGGAATAACATTACAGAGCTTTAAATCTGAAAAACTAAAGCAAATAAAATATATGGATGGTTGCAATATACACATAAGATACATACACATATCTGTGAGCATGCACCTATGTGTAATTGCTGATTTTGTTTGTTTTTCCATGGTAGCTATTATCAGACCTGCAAATCTTCAACATAGAAATGGTGAGTAGAAATTCAGATTAGGATTTGGAATGGAGGAAAGAAAAGAATGAGGAGAAGATCCTCAACTTAAGGCTCTACTATTTGGGTCCCTAACCCTAATTTTGAATTAGGGTTAGGGATTCCTCTAGAAGGATGACTTATATTTTGTTTTAAAAATATATTTTCTCATGTTTTCCCTTTTTTTGGAGTTTTATTTCTTTCTTTTCGTGGTTAACATTTTTGATGATTAAATTATACTTAGTTTTAGTTTTATAGAAATCATAGTAAAGAAATAAGAATATTATGTATGGAACTTTAATAAAATTTTAAGTAATTTATTTAAACTATAGAATTTATTTTAATCCTTTTTATAAAGGTAACATTTATAATTTTAATGAAATTAAAGTTTATAATCCAGAATTTTCTTAGACTATTAAAACATAAAGTGTGTAACTTAAAAATGAATAATAGAATGTTGTTTGTTTATTTATTTATTTTTGTTTTATATAGATTAAATAGATCCTAGCGTTATTGCTTTTAAATTTATATATAGAAATAACAAGATTTGATACAATAATATTTTGCATTTGTGAGCTTTTTATTTATTTATTAAAGAAATAACCATTTAAAGAAAGCTAAAGGAATATATTTTAAATATTTATATTTTGGTAGAAAGTATTTAAAAGGCAGATTTTTTTATAAAAATCAGATTTGGTATAAATATTTATATTTAGGTAGAAAGTATTTTAAAAGATAGATTTTTATAAAAAATAGACTTGCTATATATATTTATATTTAGGCAGAAAGTATTTTAAAAGGGCGGATTATAAAAATCAGATTTTATATATATATATATATATATATATATATATATATATATATATATACACCCTAGCCTTATTCCTTTTAAATTTAACATTAGAGATTATTTTAAAGGTTGACCTTTCTTAATTTGGAATTAAGTTATGTGGAGACTTAATAATGTATTTATAAACTTATTTGTTTAACTTTATCAAAACATCCTTATATAATGAATGTTGGTTATTAGAGGGTTAATTAAAGCTAAGAATAGTAAATTTAATATAGTGTAGATTAACTTAACATAGTGGGTATTAATACTAGCATGTGAAAAATATTAATAATTTCTTGATCTAAACCTTAATGAAAAAATATGTTATGTATTTATAAAGTGCAGCATAACCTCTTGATGATTTTTATTTATTTAATTATTTAAATGTGGAACTTGGGGTAATATCAGTTAAGTTGTAATTTTAATAAAGCAAGGGTGTTGGATTAACTCAGTTTATTATTGCTATTAAAAGATCTAGGTTTTCAACTTTTAATGGTTATATGGAGGATTATAGTCTTTTAGTTAGACCTTTTAATTAGTATGAAACTTAATTAGTTAACCTAATTTAGGCTTGATTGTAAAATTAAATAATGTTATTTTTTTGAGTCCCTTACATGTGGCCAGTGTAAGGTTCAACGTAAGAATAATGTTAAATACCAACCCTATTTATTTTATACGCCTAAATTCCTGAACTAGGCATAAAATATAATGATTGAATAAATCTTCGCAATTTTATCTTTGAACTATTGTATCGAGGAAGTTGAAAACCAAGTTTAATTAGAACTCTAGAAAACATCTGAACTGCATTTGTTTAAACTTGAACCTTGTAAACTCATGGGTTGAGAGACGTTGACTCACGTTTTTATTTCCCCTCAACCCTTATGTTGACATTGGACCAATTATCCCTCTTAACCTAATCCGTTTGCCTAAACTTATTTACTCTTTTGGACACTTAGTAGGCATGAGATAACGGTTACTTCATCCGTTTAGTAAACCTTAAAAAAAAAAGGTTGTTGCATTTTTTTTACATGGAAATTTGGGCATGACATTTTGGTATCAGAGCTATGTTTCAACCTTGGAACCTTAGACCCATTGCGTTTAACTGTATTAACCTTTAAAATTTTCTTTAACTTGTAGGATGCCTCCCATTATTCTGTAGGTTCACCAACGTGGGATAGGTCATGGTCATTCCCGTGTGGCACCAACTCGTGCTAAGCGAGATGTAAAGGGTGCTAGGGTGGGAGCGGGAGAGGAACAAGAAGCTCATCTTGTTCCACCACCAAATCTGAATCAAGAAGTACTGAATGCTCTCCAGAATCTTGTAGGGATTCTTATGGATAGGTTACCACTTGGAGATCAGATAGCAGGGCTAGGAGGAGTAGCCCATGAGCAAAGTAAGAGCCCTCTGCCTCGATGATTCAAGGAGTAGGTGGAGCAGGAGGGTGAATATGTTCTCATGGTAGGTCCACTAGTAGGGTTTGTACCTCAGGCAGGTAGAGGATCACCCCAGGATGTGGGGGACCAGATTAAGGATTTTCTCTGCTTTAGACCACCCTTTTTAGGAGCCACAAATGGGATTGAGGCTGAGGGGTGGTTACTGAGTTTAGAGAGATGATTTGGGTTGCGTGCATGTGAGAGAAATGTGCAAGCTCAATTGGCCATCCTCTTGTTGAGAGGAGGTACCTTGGTTTGGTGACGACATGAAGTGTTTAAAAGTAACCTGGTTATTAATGTCCTCACTATGGAATATTTTTTAGAGATATTTAGGGACCGTTACCTCTTAGAGAATTACAGGAAGCATCGTATAGATGAGTTTCATGATATGCAGCGAAGGGGCTTATCTATTTCTTAGTATAAGAGCATATTTCTTGAGCTTCTACCTCACATAGAGTATATGAAGGATGAGAAGCTCCGTGTCAACCACTTTGTTAAGGGGTTGAATGCTTTTATTTCTAGAATAGTGTGCATGGCAGCACCAGTGGATCTATGAGAGGCCATAGAGAAGGCATTTATTGTAGAGGAGGTATAGGGCAGAGGGAATGATACATGGGATCGGTCATAGAACCAAAATCCTGCACCTCAGAGTAAAGGATATCAGAGACCCCATTGGAAGAGAAATCTGAGGCACTCATCGAGAACCTTTAGAACTCCACAACCTCAGCCTCAACAAACTCAATAGTCCTCTTGAGGCAGATTTAGTGGCTCTGATAGGACAGATGGCTCATAGTTTTCTAGGCCTCAAGAGATTAAGGTTCAAACATGAGGGCCATGTTACACATGTGGTGCCATGGGTCATCTGGCTAGGGAGTGTTTGCAGGGAAAAACAACAGTCAATCAGAGAGTGAGCACATCATAGCCTACAGTAGAAGACATTGGAAGATATCATAGGGGTTTCCTAGTAGGTGATGACAATCAGTTAGATAATCAAGATATGATTATTGAGGCTGCAGCTGGAGTCGGATGAACATACAACTTTGGAGCCTAGACACATTTTGGCATGACAGACATTGGCTCCTCAAGGCCAAGAGATGGACTAGGTTAGGGTCTAGTGGAGTTTTTATGATGAGGTCACAGCCTCATGGGAGGATGCAACATACTTGAGACATGAGTACCCCCACCTTTTTGATGAACTCTAGGAGAAAGTTCATGCCTAGAGGGGGAGGATGTGAGGTCCTACCCCGACCATCCTTTTAGAGTTGATACTTTGATATTATGTTTATCAAGATGATACATTAGTTTTGATACATTTTCATATTGGATAGAGATTTCGTAGCATAGATATCTTATTATGACTCTATTTTGATGATGTTTAGATGTATTGTTTTATATATATGATTCTCAGATCTTGATGACATGTTTGAACAGTTTCCATTTTTATGTTTCTAAAATTTTCTATTTGATCATGTGACATGCAAATGTGGATTTTGGGTTTCAATTCTGCAAATGATCCATATTGGTTAATTTAATATGTTAGATAAGTGATTTCCAAGGATTTTGTGATTTATTAGTTATATGTATATGGATGACCTAGTTTTTGAAAGTGATGTATAATTTATGGTTAGATGAATATATTATAAGGTATAATATCATGAATGTGTGATTTCTCCTTAGACTACTGATGCTCTATTCAAGTGTGCAGGTGAATAAACCATAGTTTCAAAATTGGAGAAACAAGTTTGGGCTAAATTGTGAATATCCTTGTGAAGCCAAGGTTATCCTAAAGGGGAAATAACCTAATTATAAAATTTTATATATGTTGTAAATATTCATGGTTGTAAATTTATTTCCTTTTAATTTTTCTAGTTCTTTTTATAAACATGCCACGGTGTAAATGTGAGGTGCTTATGTAGTGTCAATTGACACATGTCTTGTGACATGTCATGCCTATGTTCATTTTTAAGTTGAGTCTTACCCTAGGTTAGTTTTAGTGTTACCATGTGAAGTAGTCTTGTCTTGAAAACCCAAAGTCATGAGTGCTATCCTTGAAATTTGAAGGTAAACTTTAGGTGAGTTTTTGAAGGGTTAGAATGAGTCCTTTCACTACAACATTTGGGGTCAAATTTTGACACCAATTTGCGATGGTGCTACCATTTGTATGTATTTTTGTGTTTTTTTTTCAAGTGCCCCCGATGTTGTCATAATATTGACGATACCGTTGTAATTGCGACACCCTCTTGTTTATAACAAAAAAGATAAAAAGAAAGGCTCATTTGTGATTGAGCTATGGCATGCGAGTGGAAGAGGGCCCTAATGATGAGCTTGGTTTCTCCTAGTAATACAACCACTTAGCTTCTTTCTGAGGATATGTCACCAATGATTTAGTTCATCGCAAGGTGAGTAAAAATCTCCAACACCCATTTGATTTTGCAAATCTACAGTTATAAGAAACCATTTGATTTTCTTCTATTGTTCTGTATTAGGCACTATGATCAAGCTATGGCATGCAAGTGAAAGAGGGCCCTAATGATGAGCTTGGTTTTTCCTGGTAACACAACCACTCAGTTGCTTGCTGAGAATATTTCTCCTATGATTTAGTTCATCGCAAGGTGAGTAAAAATCTCCAACACCCATTTGATTTTGCAAATCTGTAGTTATAAGAAACCATTTGATTTTCTTCTATTGTTTTGTATTATGCATCTATGTATGTATATTATTAATATCAGACCTATTGTGTCTACATATATAAATACATTTGACTTCATAAAAGTGAGTGCATATATGCACAAGATATAGGCATGAGTGACAATTATCCTATCCCTCGGAGGATCATAAATTGGCTTTCCCTTGCGGATGCCATGAATCCCTCTAATATCCCTCTAAGCATGTATAAATCTCTTTGCTTCACGCTGGCCATGGGATCCCATATCCTCATCAACAAATAATGTATCTCTAGGATCCCCTTGAAGCCCTAGATATTCATTCCCTTGTTTGGATAAAACCTGGTGATTTGCAATTGGATAGAAGGAAACCCCATTACCAGGGATGTTATTGGGAAAATTTCAGACAAATACAATGTTTTAACAACTCTTAAATATATTTGAGGCGGGACAATGCAGAAGTATTCTATCATTTTAAATAAACAAGGTTGTGAGGGCCACTGAATGAATTTTATTTAAATAGAAAAGATAGAATACAAAGAAGATTATGCAAGAAAATAGTAGCGAGTTCTCTATTTATTGCCTTCACGCCAACATATTTCCCTCATAAATTTCTCTTAAAGATACATTGTTTAAACTCTTTCCTAGCTGGTTTGAATTGGGTGTTTTGACAACGTTAATATGTGATGCATAGCTCATGCCAAAGGAGCTCTAGTTTAAGTTATTGGATTTTGCATTCTAAGTACACAAAACAAATCTCTAGCTTTATTTTTTTCCAATTTATATGTCTTAAATTAAACTATGTAAATCAAGTGATGAGTTCTATATTTAGAACTTTAGTTTAGCGGACTTGATTTATGCATGAAAAATAAATTCTATCTTAAATGTTTACTCTTTGAGGCTTTGACCCTTATATAAAGAGTTATCCTCGGTGATAGATATATAAGTCTATTAGTAATATTTCATTGAGGTGACAGTTAAAGATACAACATCTATGCTATTTTAATTGGTTGGTTTAGAATCGCATGTGTAGATGTAGTGGCAATATCAGGTGTGGAATCTAGAATTGTAGATCCTATTTAAAATTACTTGCTTATTAATAATGTATATGTAATTTATAATATGGTATTATTATGTGATATTTTATATGTAGAATATAGGAAATAATGTGTAATTCTTTATACGTTTTCTATAATCAATCATGGTAGGGATGATAGAGGAATATAAGAAGGGGAAGTAGTTATGAGGTACTCTTCTAGGTATGTCAC
>MU228345.1:2440567-2457417 GCA_018584345.1 Thuja plicata
TATGCCCTAGCCTTATTCCTTTTAAATTTAATATTAGAGATTATTTTAAAGTTTGACCTTTCTTAATTTGGAATTAAGTTATGTGGAGACTTAATAGTGTATTTATAAACTTATTTGTTTAACTTTATCAAAACATCCTTATATAATTAATGTTGGTTAATAGAGGGTTAATTAAATCTAAGAACGATAAATTTAATATAGTGTAGATTAACTTAACATAGTGGGTATTAATACTAGCATGTGGAAATTATTAATAATTTCTTGATCTAAACCTTAATGGAAAAATATGTTATGTATTTATAAAGTGCAGCATAACCTCTAGATGATTTTTATTTAATTTTTTTTTTTTAAATGTGGAACTTGGGGTAATATCAGTTAAGTTGTAATAGTAATAAAGCAAGGGTGTTGGATTAACTCAATTTATTATTGCTATTAAAAGATCTAGGTTTTCAACTTTTAATGGTTATATGGAGGGTTATAGTCTTTTAGTTAGACCTTTTAATTAGTAGGAAATTTAGTTAGTTAACCTAATTTAGGCTTGATCGTGAAATTAAATAATGTTATTTTTGCGAGTCCCTTACATGTGGTTAGTGTAAGGGTCAACGTAAGAATAATGTTAAATACCAACCCTATTTATTTTATACACCTAAATTACTAAACTAGGCATAAAATATAACTATTGAATAAATCTTCATAGTTTTATCTTTGAACTATAGTATCAAGGAAGTTGAAAACCAAGTTTAATTAGAACTCTGGAAAACATCTGAACTGCATTTGTTTAAACTTGAACCTTGTAAACTCATGGGTTGAGGGACGTTGACTCACGTCATGATTTCCTCTCAACCCTAATGTTGGCATTGGACCAATTATCCCTCTTAACCTAATCCCTTTGTCTAAACTTATTTACTCTTTTGGACACTTAGTAGGCATGAGATAACGGTTACTTCATCCCTTTAGTAAACCTTAAAAAAAAAAGGTTGTTGCATTTTTTTTACATGGAAATTTGGGCATGATAGTCCTACCTATGGATGCATGTCACCTACTACTTGGAAGGCCATGGTAATTTGATAGATAGGCCATGCATGATGGAGAAAATGATTCTTAGTCTTTCAAGAAGGACAATGTGACTTTCTAGATACAGTCATTGTTAGAGGAAGGAGAGATGAAGTCATCAAGCCCCAATATTCTTATGGTCAGTGAGAAGGATTTCATAGAAACCTTAGAGGAAGGAGATGGAGTAGGATTTTCACTTGTGTTGAAGCCAAAGGAAGAAAGTGCAAAAAAGGCAGTCAAGAAGAAAGAGTTTCCTAAGGAAGTGTAGGAGATGTTGCAGAAGTATGAAGGCATTGTAAGTGATCGAAAACCATCAACCCTACCCCCTAAGAGAGTTTTTAGGTCACCAAATTGACTTTATCCTAGGAGCTACCCTTCCTAACAAGGCTGCCTATAAAATGACCCCTTAACAAAATGAGAAAATTTCCAATCAAATCAATAACTCCTAAGCCAAGGTCTCGTTAGGAAAAGAATTATTCTTTGTGCCATACCCAATGTCTTAGCACCCAAAAAGAGAGGAACTTGGAGGCTCTATACTGATTCAAGGGAAATAAATAGGATTACCATTAAGTATAGGTTCCCTATCCCTAGGATAGAAGACCTAATGGACTATCTAGGAGAAGCCAAATTTTTCACTAAGATTGACTTAAAGAGTGGATACCTTAGAATCAATGAGAGAGATGAATGGAAGACAGCCTTCAAGACCATAGAAGGTCTGTATGAATGGCTTGTGATGACATTTGGGCTATCTAATGCCCCATCTACATTTATGAGACTTATGAACAAAGTCCTTAAAGTCTACATTGGAAATTTTTTGGTAGTGTATCTAGATGATATACTAATCTATAGAAAGGGTACTAAAGAGGAGCATCTCAAACATCTCCAGATTGTTTTCAAGAAGGTGCATGAAGAGGAGCTGATGATAAATTTGGAAAAGTGTGAATTCATGAAGCTGGAGCTGGTGTACCTAGGGTTTGTATTGTCTCAAGGCAACCTAAAGATGGATCCAAGTAAAGTGGAAGCAATTATCAACTGGCCTACTCCAAGGACTACTACAAAGGTGAGAATTTTTCATGTTTTGGCTCAATACTATAGGAAGTTTATTATGTAATTCAGTTCTATTTGTGCCCCTATGTTAGATACTATCAAAGGAGGGATGAAAACCAAATTTGTTTAGAATGAGAAAGATAACCATAGATTTTAATTGTTGAAGAAGAAGATTTCCACTCAACCAATCCTAAGATTACCAAGTTTTGAGAGATTATTCACAGTTGAGTGTGATGCCAGTAATGTGGCCATTGGAGCTATTTTCAGCCAAGAGGGAAGACCAGTAGCTTTCCATAGTGAAAATCTCAGTGATGCCAAGAATAAGTACTCTTCTTATGACCTAGAGATGTATTCTCTAGTCCAAGAACTAAGAAAATGGAGGCACTACTTTCTCCCAAAATAATTTGTGGTCTATTCAGACAATCAGGCACTTACTTTCCTTAATTCACAAGACAAGCTCAGTCATAAACATATGAAGAGGGTAGAATATCTAAAGGCCTACAATTTCAACATTAAGCACAAGAAGGGACTACAAAATAAGGTAGCAGATGCTTTAAGAAGAAGAGCCCTAACTATACAAGAGATACACATGTAGAGCATGGGTATTGAGAGCTTCAAAGACCTATATGAAGAAGATGAAGACTTTGTAGACATCTACAAGGTATGTCAAGAGTACAAAAATCATTTTCATAGTGAACTATCTAAATAAACTATGCAAAGTGATCTATTATTTAAGGGAATTCAATTATGTGTCCCTAGGGGATCAATTAGGGAAAATCTAATTCAAGAGAAACACAATGGTTGACTCATTGGGCATTTTTGTGTTAATAAAACCCAAGAGTTAGTGCAGAGGTTTTACTTTTGGCCTAAAATGAATTTGGACATTAGGAAGCATGTAGAAAGTTGTGTCGTGTGTCAGAAAGAAAAGGGTACATCTTCCAACACAGGCCTTTACAAACCTCTTCCCATCCCAAGTAGACCATGGGAATGCTTAAGTATGGACTTTGTTGTGGGGTTACCAAGAACCAAATAAGGATATGATAGTATATATATCATAGTAGACAGGTTTAGCAAGATGGCCCATTTTGTACCATGCAAGATAGTCCATGATGCAGGTCAAATAGCTCACCTATTCTTCAATTAGGTAGTCAAAATTCTTGGGTTAGAGCATAGTATCAGACATAGATACAAATTTCATGAGCCATTTTTGGAAGACACTATGGAAAAATCTAGGAACCAATTTGTCCTTTGGGTTTGTATATCACCCTAAAAATGATGGTCAAACTAAGGTGGTAAATAGGAGTCTAGGTAACCTCCTAAGGTGCTTAACTAAGGAGTATGGTCAAGCTTGGGACCAACTCATTGGACAAGAAGAGTATGCCTATAATGACACTGTCAATAGAACTACAGGGAAAAGCCCATTTGAAAGTGTCTATGGACTACACCCAAGGGGGATATTTAAACTCAAAGAGTTGAAGGATGGAGCCAAGGGTAGTGGCTATGTATAAGATTTTGCACATTCTATGCAAGAAGTGCATGAGACAGTGAGAAAGACATTGATTGAGAATACGGAGAAGATAAAGAACAAGGTGGATGAAAGAAAAAGGGATGTCCAATTAAAATTTGGGGATCTAGTAATGGTCCATCTAAACAAGGAAAGAATGCAAAAAGGAGTGCCTCATAAGCTAAAAATTAGAAGGATTGGCCCATGTACCATTTTGGCCAAATATGGAACCAATGCATATAAAGTAGAACTACAAGAGGATAGTGGTTTATCTCCTGTATTCAATGTGGCAGATCTAGTTGTATACAAAGGACCAATACTAGATCCATACTAGAGCCTTACAGAGGTCATAAAGGAGGTAGAAGACTTGAACTTGACCCCCACACCACCTAAGAAGGTAGAAAAGATACTTGACATTAGGGCCTACAAGAATACTAGAGAACAAAATTATTATGAGAATTTGATTAAATGACATGGACAAGGGGATGCAGAGGCAACTTGGATCAAGGAGACTCATTTCAATAAGTTGGGATTAGATTCCAACTTACTCAATCCAAGGATGGATTGAAATATTTTTATTTGGGGAGGATGGTGCAGGAGCACCTAGGCTAATCTCCAAGCTAGTTTAAATTTTGTCTTGTACTCACCTTAGCCAAGTCAGTAGAGTTTAGTTTTTTACCTTATAAGGTCTTGCATGTTTTTTCCTAGGTGGATTAGACTAGGCTCAATCCAACCTAGATGTTTAATGCTTTACTAGTGGATAGTGCTACATTAGGCCTAAGATGGGAAAATGGGTCTTAAAGCCTTTAAGGATTGGGAAAAGGGTAGAAATATGCTTAAATTAGTTCCTAGGATGTTTCTACATCATTATAGGTCAGTTAGAGACCCTTAGCATTAATGTTTCTCAAAGCTGTAAAAGTTGTCACAATGTTGCTTGACAACATTTTAGCAACTTTTAATGTTTATGACAAAAATTACAAGAATTGGATTCTCTTCGAAGCATCATTATGGGTAGTTTCCATAATGAACTAAAATAAAGGGTAAGGTATATTGAGACATCTAGGATCCCATTTCCCGAGACATAGAGTGATGTAATGCAAGTTTGGATGTGAATATAAGCAGGGAGTTCTAGTTTTCAGTGACAGTCGACTTGCATTGTGTTGAAGTGACATTTTATGGATTGAAATGTGAGAGTTAGTTTTGGATCTGTTTAGTAGAATTTTTTCTAAGAATTTTTTATTCAATAGTGTAGTTGATTTGAATTAATTAGAGTAGGTTTTGAAATTAATTTATATATAGTATAGTTGTCGGTGTAGTTTAGACTATTTTTAGTTTTATGGCTCCCCCATAGTTGTCCACCATGAGAATCATCACATCCCTGAGAAATATGGTAGGGGAGTCATTGAATTTTTTTTGTGTGGAAGGAGGATCTCAGAAGAGAAAGCTTTCTATTTTTAAGAGCATGCCCTAGGTGAGATCAGTGTGCCCATCTAGGTGTATAACAGAGGAAAATTGATGTGCAATTGTAGGGGAAAGAGAGGAAGCATAGAAAAAAGAAAGGTTTTAGAGAGGTAGAGATCCTATAGACACCTTTCAGTGAGATTAGGAATTGGCCAATCCATTTAGGTATATTTCCAAGTACAAATCAGAGGACTGCACAAATATAGCCTAATTAGCCCTATTAGGCCTACATTCCAGGAATCCACTGTATGGCTGCCTTAGGAACTTAAGACCACTAAAATATTTAAGGTATTAAAAAAAGGTATCTGAATGTCAAGTTATTTTTATGGGTTATTTGGAGTTTTTAAGAAATAATTGAGAAAAACACTCTGTTTAGGGCTAGTAGACCAATTAGGCCTATTAGGCCAAAACCATAGTCAATATTCAACTCAATTTAGAAAGACTTAATGACCTATTCAAATGGGATAATTGGGAAGAAAATAATTTGTTTCAATGATGAATACAACCCTTGCAACACTTATGATGACCATGTGGTGAAGTTGCACTTGGAGATATCCAAGGAGGAGTGAAGAATTGAGGTACACTTAATTATAGTTACCCCTCAAGGTGAAGCACAAGGAAACCAACTCATAGAGTTAATTTAGTGAAGTATTAGGCTAGTAGAGAAAACACTTGTGGGGTCCTAGAAGATATTTTAGGGTCTTGAGAAGGCTAGGATATATTGAGTCCTAGATAGTGTTTGTGCAAGCACACCTTGGAATGTATCTATCAGTGTAAATCTACAAAAACTCAACCCATTTCAAATGCCTTTGATTCAACTTTCCTTAACTATTCAAATATTGCAAATCTTGATGATCAATGAATAAAATAAACTCCTTTGGAAAAATATAATGTCTCCACTTCCTCAATACCTAAACTATAGCATAGAACTCCTAATCATAAACATAATATTTTCTCTTGGCATCATTCAAATTCTCACTAAAATAGGCAATGGGTTCACCTTCCTGACTCAAAATTGCTCCAATAACATTACCAATAGCATCACAGTCTACTTGAAACACCTTGTTAAAATATGGAAGTGCTAAAATAGGTTTTTCTATAACTTTTATTTTCAACAATTCAAAACTCTTATCTTCCCCTACAGTCCACTTAAACTCTTTCATATCCCCTCTCATTGTTTCAGTCAAGGGTCTACAGATACTACTAAAACTATGAATAAACTTTTTTTAAAAACTAGGAAAACCATGAAAATAACTTACCTCATTAGCACTCCTTTGGGTAGGCCATTCGAGGATAGTTTACACCTTCTTTGGGTCCATTTTTAGACCTTCTGCTGAGACTACAAATTATAGATACACTAATTCCTTTTTCGCAAAATTGCACTTCTTTAGATTAATCATTAAATTCTCTTACCTTAACCTCTCAAAAACCTTACTTTTGGCAAGTTGACTTCATGAGGAAGCATGGCTTATTTTGTGTTGTCAATCATGGAAACAAAGTCATACTAAGTTTCTGTCAAAGATAACTTAATAGATAAAATGACTAAGTACAGAATACAGAGCAGTAAAACAAATACAGTGATCAGCGCATCAGCGTGCATGTTAGAGATCACACCAGAATATGCATTCTTAGATATATACTCTATGGTGTATATAAATGCTATATCCAAATGTGTAGAGTATGGAACATCAGTATAGAAAAGTTATAGACATATTAGTACACTGCAGTCCAGGAAATAGTCCAGAATACAGAGCATAGAAGCTGACTACTGTTTTGATCAGCGTGTATTATTTTGTGATGCTAAGGCTATGCGCCTTTAGTTATAAGTTTATTATGATTTCATTAATGTTTTTGTAAACACGCTTGAGCCGACTTGTTCAGAAGCATTGTATATTTTGTTAAGAGGTCGACTAAGTGTTATGTTTTGGGTCGTGCCTATTCATTTGTAAAGATATAAGTATGTAATGTATTGTTATGTTATAGCATGTAAGAGAAGTTGATTATTGTGTAAGAATAAGTTACAAAAGGATAGTATAATGAATTCAGAAGATGATATAGCTCTTTGAAGAAGTAAGAGCATCCACGCATACATGGAACTGATCAGACAACAGTGTCACTACAGTAGTTCATTTTTGATATAGTCCATATCAACATTCAGAGGGTTGTAGCCTTCATATTATTGGATAGTGAGTCCTTGGACAGTGAGTCCACCACCCCTAATAGGGTTATTGTAAAAGACTCTTAACAGGGTCAGACCCTTAACCAGGTCATTGTACTCAATTTGTAAAGACTGCTTCTAATAGGGCAAAGGAACTTTAATAGGTTCATTATACCTAGTACAATATTTTGTGGGTAATAATCCCCACCGAAGTTTTCCTCTGATCAAGGTTCTCCATAATTGTATCATTTGTTATGTGTTCTTGTGTTATGTTTCTTTGGATGCACATTTGATATATGTTTAATTGGCTGAAATATAATTAATAAGATAAACACTGATTCACCCCCCCCTCTCAGTGTTTCTAACAATTGGTATCAGAGCTCTGGTCCTCCGAAAGAAAGTTTAAGAACTTGAGGAGATCATGGACTTAGCTAAATCAAAACATTCTAAAAATAATCTTGAAGTAGCTCTTGAAGATCTTGATAGATCTGAGAAAGAAAATGAAGAACTAAGATTGAAAAATTATGGCTCTCAAATACTTATCAAAAGGCTAAGAAAAGATCTGAAAGATTGTTCTACAAGTGATCTAGGACAAATGGTCAAAAAGTTTAATGAAGAGAATAAATCTCTAAAGGATAAACTTGAAGATCTGGAGGAACAACTTACAGATAGCTAGAACACAATTGAAGACAAGATCAAAGAAAGCAAACAATTGGAAGATGAACTTTTGCAGGCAAACATGAAAGTCTTGGAATTGGAAAACATGAAGAAGAAGTTGGAAAAATTAATTAACAGAAGCAAAGGATAAGATTGATAAACTCCACACAAATTCTGATTTGATTCAATCCCAGTTCAATGCACAAAGAAAAAAAGGGAACACTACTGGTCTTGGATTCAGTACAACACAAGATGAAATCAAATCATCACAAGAGAAAGAAAAAACACTTGAAGCATCTTCAGAAGCTAAGAAAATTGAAGATACTACAGAGGTTATATCTGAACTACCTAAAAGGGAAATCAGACAAGTTAATAGAACTTGTTATGCATGTAATAAACATGGGCATTTGGCAAGATATTGCAAAGAGGTAAGACCTTTTAATGGTTATTGTTTCTCTTGTAATAAATTTGGTCATAGGGCTATACATTGCAGAACTTAGTCACAGAAAAATCATAGAAGAATGAATCAAAACAATCAGAGAAATCAACCTCAAAAGAACTTGCAGAACACTACATATTAGATATGCAACTACAATGGACACACAACAAATCAATGCAACATGATGAAGAAAAACATCAGACCTCCTATCATTTGTCACACATGTGGAAAGGCTAGACATATCACAAAGTTTTGCAGATCCAAAACTCAGAAAAAAGAAGATCCCAAAAAGTCTCTATTTGAAGAGAAAGGAGAAGTCAATTTTGTCAAAGAAAATGATGATTCAAGCAAATTTTGGGTTGAAGTAAAGAACGAAAAAGATGTTGACAAAGTAGTTGATGCATCCACAGTGGACGCACCCTCTACTTCTGCTTGAATTGACCTTCTTGGTCTTAGGGGGAGCTAATCTAGCTCATAACCCCTGCGCAGTTAGTGTACTCACTTCTGAGTATGCACTTTTGGATTCATGGTTAAAAGCTCAGATTATAGCTATATGCATTCACGCATTATCTAAATTTCATCAGGATCAAAGTTTGAAAATCTCTATGTATGGTTGCAAGCATTAAATGCGGCAGATAGTATAAAAATAAAATTGTATTCGATCATTCTCACATTTACATTTGAAGAGAAAGAAATTGAAAGGAATTGAAGCACTAAGACATCTAGGTACGAAGGCATAGCAGATTGAAAGTTGGAACAAACGGTTAATCAGTTTGAAACAAAGCCCTAGCTGTCGTGTCATTTTATAATTTCGTGGAAACCCTACTTAAACAATCACCAAGTAAGTAATAGCGACCTCAGTTGTATTTGATGTAGCAGAAAGGAAGAGATTTGTATTTAAGAAACATCCATTCATGTCTATATTGGATGATGTGGAAGGAGCTTTATCTAAAACCCCGATTGGCGTTGTTCACGTGGAAGATATCCGCGCGTACATATACTGCAATAAGGAATCACTAGGAGATGATAATATAGCTTCTCACATGGAATCAATGCTAAAATAAGGACTTCACATTCAAAGATGAGTTCACGCACCTATAAGATAACCCTATTATTGAGTATTCAAATGCGCATGAGTTTGAAGAACCAGAATGGGTAAAAATCCTATTGACCAGAATTCATGATGATCTATTTTGGATTGGTGATGTCCCTATCCATATCACCATAGACCTAATCCATTAATTGACTGGACCAGTATTTCCCACTAGTAAAGATGTTAAGAATCAGATTGAGAAAGTTTGTTTGTCAAGAAGTGACAGGCATGGTATGACAGTAGACCCCATCAAGGAGGATGGCATTAAACTCATGACAATGATACTTGGTTACAAGTTCCAGCAAGCAAGCAGGTTGAATAGTGTATCTACAGCAATAGTACTTGTAGCAATCAGAATAGTAAAGGATAACACCCAGTAAAACCTTTGTGAGATCTTGCGTGATTAGTTGATTGAGAATATCAGAATCATCAAACATGATAGAAGAAAAACATTCAGGTTTGGATCTCTAATCATCTATTTGTATCATCATATAGTAGGAAAGGTTGCAGACCTCTATCTAGACAAAGGCAAACCTACAATGACACAAATATCTCTTAAGGCCACCTTAGAGAGAAGTGCAAGATATAAAATGGACATGGACATAAAGATATTCAAGGTTAAAATGCAGAGCAGGGTCAGACTATCTAAGAAGATAGTTGAAAAGTATAGGGATACAATTTGTTTTATGGTAGGTACAGATTGCACATGCATGGAGGCTGTTGAGCCTAGAACCAAGTGGATTCATCCACTAGGATATGAAGTTGAAGACCATGTGCTAGAGAGATATGCGCAGGTCTTATTTTTAGCACCTATAGACCCTAATGAACCTAGATGGGGAACATATAGAGAAAAGACTGATGAAGTGGATATTGAACTAAAACTTGCTGTTAATAAAAGGAAAGCATCCAGAACTACATCTAACATATTGGAAGCTCATGGAGTCACTCGAGAAGATTTGAATAAGGCAAAAGAAGCCAAAATTGCTAAAGTTAAGATTGAGGAGACTGATGAATCTCAGAAGAAGAAATAGAAGAAAAATGAGGAGAATACATCTGCACCTACTACCACCATTGACTTGGATACATCTCCACCTTCTATTCCTAGCAAGAAACCCAGAGGAAGGAAACAAGCTGCCATAGGTCATCCATCCTCAAGAACCACAAGGAGCACTACAAAGAATACACAAGCACCTCCTGAGGTAGGTTTCAGACCAAGCTTGAACATATTGAAGAATAGGATTATAAATGAAGGTAGATTGGATACACTTTCAAAGGTCTATGACAAATATAAAGAAGTTAATAAGATATAGATACACTACATGATCATATATCATATGATCAAGTTTAAGAAATCAGTTCTCAAACTTAAGACAGTGATACCGGATAACTTATGGAATATATTGGAAATTATGAAAAGACATGCTATTGAGGAAGATATGAAGATTAGAGAAGAAACTCTGCATACTCTTCTCCCTATTTGTTCACATAATGAGAAGGCTATTTTGCTAGATCTTGTAAAGCCTCATCTCCATAGTAAGACAAGGAATTTATAGATAATGAACAAGGAATACGAACAAGTTGGAAAGGAGACTGAAAAGGCATTTACACAAGTCTTTATGGATAGAGACATGTATCCACCAATGACGCCTACAACAAAAGTCACCCCAGCTTCTCCTAAATAGCATACAACTCCAGTAATTCAGATTGCGCCCATGATAGGTCCACAAGTCTCTGCGCCCATAGTGACAATAACTACTGAGAAAACTAAAGACATAAAGGACACTATAGTGATTGATGATGTAAAGATTTCTATGACAGCTTTAGATAATGATATGGATAAAGTTGATGAAGCCTTTGTTATCACCAAGGACATGAACATTGATGATACATCTTTACAACAGGATGGAGTTCCTTTGATTGATCCAATAGATTTGGATACGGAGAAAGACACTCAAGTTGATGAGTCACTAGTTAAAGAGGTACATATCAAAAGTAAATGTGTAGACACAAGTTAAAATACTATTCTGTCACCATCCACCTCATTATTGTCAAGGTTAACTCCCAATTCAGCAAGTTTTGACACATGGGATGAAGAAGACCTCATTAAGATCAGCATCCTTGCCATGGAAAAGGAAAAGGAGAAACATGTGATGAGAAACCCATGCTTTGTTGAATCAATAAACATTCTGAATGAGTTAGTTCCTGCTGATAAGAAAGTTGCAAAAGTTCAAACTGTTGAACATGTGGATAGTGTACTAACAAACTTCAAGTCACACCTCACCAGCTTAGTAGAGACAACTACTAAGATTTCAGAAGATGAGTATAAAAAGGAAAGATTAAATGAAGTAGTGAAGAAATTTACCTTGGATCTGAACTCTCTGAAGATTGGACAGTCTATATTGAAAGAGTTGGCAGAAAAAGGGAAGAAAGTTATAGCAAACTGCATGGATAGAGTGAAGCTCACCTCCGAGCACACTAAAAAGATAGCTAAAGCTAAAGAAATGGTGGACAACATAATAAAATCTATTGAGAATTCCATGCAGAACATAAACATATGCAATAATTTCTACCAAGGACAATTGGACAAAATTGAGAAGGCAAAGTTTGAAATAAGCAAGATAAGAGTCAGACAAACTCAGTTGAGAAATGCACTTGCGCCTTCATTAGCAGTTCTTATTGAGAACATTAAATAGATAGATGACACAATGCAGACTTATGAACAAGGTCCTTTCTTGGATCTAGTGAAAATGGAGAAGTTAACATATGCTTTATGGGCCCACCTCCAAACAGTTGATGCAATGAAAGCATTCTAGCAGAAAGAGATTCAGTCTCTTCAAGTTGTGTACCCAGATGTATATATGGAGTAAGTATGAAGACTTATAGTTTTTTGCACACCTTTGTCATTCATGTCAAAGGGGGAGTAGTATAGAATGTGTATATGCTGAGTAGTATATATGTATATATCATTAAGTTATGATATATAGTCATTTTTGAATGAGGTCATTTTGAGTAACTTAGCCACATTCCTTTGTTGCCATAAATGACAAAGGGGGAGATTGTTGGCAAGTTTACTTCCTGGGGAAGCATGGCTTATTTTGTGTTGTCAATCATGGCAACAAATTCATACTAAGTTTCTATCAAAGATAACTTAATAGATAAAATGACTAAGTACATAATACAGAGCAGTCAGACAGATACAGTGATCAACACATCAACATGTGTGTTAGAGATCACACCAGAATATGTGTGCTTAGATATATACTCTATGGTGTATTTACATGCTATATCCAAACATGCAGAGTATGAAACATTAGTATGGAAAAGTTACAGATAGATTAGTACACTGCAGTCTAGGAAACAGTCCAGAATACAGAGCACAGAAGCTGACTACTGTTTTGATCAACATGTATTATTTTGTGATGCTAAGGCTATGCGTCTTTAGTTATAAGTTTGTTATGATGTAATTAATGTTTTTGTAAACACGCTTGAGCTGACTTGTTTGGAAGCGTTGTATATTTTGTTAAGAGGCCGACTAAGTGTTATGTTTTGGGTCGCGCCTATTCGTTTGTAAAGATATAAGTATGTAATGTATTGTTATGTTACAATGTGTAAGAGAAGTCAATTATTGTGTAAGAAGAAGTTATAGAGGGATAGTATAATGAAGTTATAAGATGATATAGCTCTTTGAAGAAGTAAGAGCATCCACGCATACATGGAACTGATCAGACAATAGTGTCACTACAGTAGTTCATTTTTGATATAGTGCATATCAACATTCAGAGGGTTGTAGCCTTCATCTTATTGGACAGTGAGTCCTTGGACAGTGATTCCACCACCCCTAACAAGGTTATTGTAAAATAATCTTAACAGGGTCAGACCCTTAACCAGGTCATTGTACTCAATTTGTAAAGACTGCTTCTAACAGGGCAAAGGAACTTTAACAGGTTCATTATACCTAGTACAATATTTTGTGGGTAATAATCCCCACCGAAGTTTTCATCTGATCAAGGTTCTCCATAATCATATCATGTGTTATGTTTTCTTGTGTTATGTTTCTTTGGATGCACATTTGATATATGTTTAATTAGCTGAAATAGAATTAATAAGATAAACAATGATTCACCCCCCTCTTAGTGTTTCTAACACTTAAAAATATGGATCATATGTTTTTCAAATGTCTTACTGAAAATCAAAATATCATCTAGGTACATAATAAAAAACTTACCCATAAATTATTTTAGTACTTCATTCATGAGATGCATGAATGTGCTCGGTGCATTGGTTAGCCCAAAAGGAATGACTAACCACTCATACAATCCTTCCTTTGTCTTGAAGTATTTCTTCCATTCATCTCCTTCTTTGATCATGATTTGGTGATATCCACTCTTTAGATCTATCTTTGTGAAATACTCAGCTCCACTCAAACAATCCATAATATCATCCATTCTTGGCAAGGGAAATCTGTACTTGATAGTGATCTTACTGATAACTAGATAATCTGTACACATCCTCCATTCTCCATTTTTCTTTGGTGTTAATACCACTAGCACAACACATGGACTCAAGCTCTCTTGGATCAATCCCTTCTGCAATAACTCATGCACTTGTCTGTTAATTCCTCACTCTCTATTATAGTCATCCTATGGTATGCCTTGTTTGGAAAAATAGCCCCTAGGATCAAGTCCATCTGATGACTGATCTTTCTCACTAGTGGTAATCCATCAGGTACATTATCTAAAACAATATCCTAAAACTCCTCCAATGTCTACAACTTTTGCAGGTACATCTTCTACTTCTTTACCCACTTTTGTAATTAGAGAAAAACACATATTCTTGTGTCTCACACCTTGTAAGAACTTTCTTCCATCAACTAAACATATTTTGACATTGCTACATACCCTTTCTAATGTTTCCTTCAATGGCTTCAACTTGTGTCAGAATCCATCCTTTGTTAAAGAATAAGTATTAGCATGACCATCATGTATGGCAGGCCTGCCGAATTGCCAAGGCCTTCCCTACAATAAATGACATGCATCCATAGGGATGATATCGCAAAGTACCTCATCTCGATAACTTCCAATATTGAACTTCACTAAGCACTTGTCATTGACCAGGACCATGTGGTCATCCTGCACCTAGGAAATTCTTTATGGACGTGGGTGTTTTTCCCTTTTTAGCTTCAAATTTTTGACCATTTCTTCTAATACCATATTATCAGTGCTTCCACCATAAATAATCACATCAAAATACTTATCCCCGCACTTGCATCTAGTGAAAAATAGGCTCTTCCTTTTATCTGAGCTCTTCTCTTCATTTATTGGGATCGTCCTGACAACTAGGGTTTCTCCTCTCTTAACATCATTTGAGTGTTCTAACTAAGCTTCTCCATTTGCATGTGCAACTAATGCATGTCCTTCATTCCTCCTATCCATCCTTCCTTGATGCTATGGGCATTCATATGCTTGATGTCCTTTTTCTCCACAATGGAAACATGTCCCACAAAAACTGCCTCTTCCTGGTCCTTGCCCTCTTCCTCTTCCTCTCTGATCCTTATTTTCTTGATCACGGGAATGACTAAAATTATTTCCCCTCTAATTCTGACTGCTACTTAACTCATGATTCCTTTTCTGATCTTCATTTTGGCCTCCATAAGACTATCCACCAGATCTTCCACCATGTCCTGTTCCAGCTTGCTTGCTTTCAAATTTCTTTTTCAACTTCTCCTCCACTCTCAAGGAAAACTAGTATGCCTCTTCAATGTTGGTCATTCTAACCAGACTCAACTCATCCTGAATACTTGGCCATAATCCATAAATATAACAGTCAAACTTTCCTTCTTAGGTTCTACATGACCTATTCTAATGAGGACTCAATAGAACTCTTATGTATACTCCTGCACATATTTTCCCGCTTGCTTCAACCCTTGCATTTTTCTCTGCAAATCTAGCTCATAATCAATGGGAATGAAATTTCTCTTCAACTTCTCCACCATTTTGTCTCATCTTGTGATTTTCTCCTTTCCTCTCATATTCCTCTCCAACTAAATCTCTTGCCACCAAATTTTTGCATGGCCCTTCAGTTTGGCCTTCACAAATTTGACCCGATCTAGGTCTTTGACATCTTCATACTTATAATATTCTTCTAGATCACTGATCTAGTCAATCAAATTCTCTGGGTTAAGATTTCCCATAAACTTGGGAACTTCAATCTTAGGGCTCTTTCCAATCTTGGAAATGGATCTCAAAAGCCTATCATGTTCAGGATCTCTAGGCACTTCTAGTGCTTCTTGGTCACCTTTTCCTTCTTCTTAGGATTACTCATCACTTTCATCTCTAACTAAAATATTCATTCCTCTATGAAAATCCTCTTGCAATGCTTGCACTTGCATCTAGAGGACTCTAAGGCCCTCTTCTATCACACCGCCACCTCTTCTGCCACAGCTCCTTTTTGGAGGCATTTTTAGCTCTTTATCACGCAATCCCACAATCACATTCCTCATGTGAAATGCCTCATAGTCGGAGATCTATCTACACACTCAGGAACTCCTTCTTTGATACCACTTGATGAAGGGTGCTCCCCTTATTAACAAAAACACACAACAAAATTGAGAATAACAAGATTTGTAAAGATAGGAAATGAGCTTTCTATTATCCACCATGAAATGAAATTACAATATTATGAAATATAACATGCACCTTCAAAAATACAACATGCACAGCAACATGGGCATTTTATTACAATAATTTGCAAACCAGAGCCACCAGTTGCATAACCCAAAACTTCCCTAGACAACCCTACGTGCCTTCAATATATAGGCAATTTTAATCACCCAAGAAGACTCTATAAATTAAACCCTAAATTTTGAGGCCAACCATCACTAAGATATTATTATTCATTTTTATTACATAAGAGTAGGCCCAGACAACTTTAGAACCCAAAAACAAATTGTGAAGAAACTTTAACATCTTCAAGTTCACGTAGTGCAAATTTCAGAAACCATAACTCATCAACAGTTGACTTGATGGGCCGCTGTTACCCCATTTTGGAAATTCCACAAATCTTTTTTAAATGTTTGACTTTAGCGCATGCCCATTCAACCAAAGTTTCAACCTAATTCAAAGCCTCTAAAGCCTTCAAAACTGAGTTCGAAGTTTCTATACCCTGCTGCCAATACCAAAAATATCCAATATCTACAAAACTATACTTGATCTTGTAATGAAACTTTACTGGTAGGCTAATAAAATCAAAGTGAATCTCCAGGGAAGAAAATAGAATATTCTGAGCTCAAACAGAAAACTTACTAAAAATAGTAACTTTCCAGAAATAGTAACTCTGCACAAAATAACCCTTATTGAAAAGAAACCAAATAATATTTTTGGGTAATGCAAGATTTCTCTTACACCAAGAGTGCTCCTGCATCACTATATATATATATATA
>MU228345.1:2457499-2478830 GCA_018584345.1 Thuja plicata
ATATGCTTGTATAATCATGTATTTCTGTATGTACTTGCACCCTGTTTCCTGTACTTAACCAAAATTAGATCTGCCACTTGATCTGATCTTTTGATGAATTTCACATAGAGAGATATGTTATATACATCATGTTATTTCCATTAATGACAAAACTCTACTCATTTGACTGTGTCTCTTTCCATCTTGCCAACAATATCCCCCTTTTGCATTGATGGAAACACTTAGTGAAAAATTGTCTAAGTGCCCCACTTCAAAAATATGTATGAAATTTCATTCTAAAAAGATTTTTCCAAAAATTCATTTAAGTTCCCCCTTAGATATATCTACAAAAATGTTTGACTACTACACTCCCTCTTTAACATCAATGACAAAGGGTTTATTCATTATGCCAATACATAAACCAAAAACTTGTTACAAAAGCTTCAAAAGAGATATCCGTCGCATATATACAAACAAAAATTTCTTACTTACATCATTGCAAAATATCTACATAAATCATCTTCAATAATTGTAAATATTTGTCTCATCCTTGTTTTAGGCTGCTCAAAACGAAATATGTGCATGAAATATGTAAGAAATTGTCTTTTCCTTCACCAAATTAATTGGTTCTAAGGCTTTTATGACTTTTTGAGCTTCCTCCAAAGCATATAAAAGTGTGTGGAGTTTGGCGGAAATCAGATTTCTCATCTCACTCACTTTTCCAATCATCTTTTCCTTGTCATTCTCCAAAATCATAATGTTGTCAAGAAATGGTACAACTTGACTCTCTATAGAAGATGTGGAAGCATGCAAGTGATCAAATTTTGTGCAATATACTCTATTTTTTGTGCACAATCCTTTATTTGCTTCTCAAAATCTGGCAAAAACTTATTGGCATACAAACATGATATATATATATTGCTACCTTCAGTAATAACCTCTATTAACTTTTTTATATGAAAATAAAGGTCATTATGTCATATGAAACTATTTTCTTAAGGTGCTCAAATATTTTCTTATCAAATTTATTTCTCACCTTAATTTCTACAAACTTCTCAAAAGATTTAAATTGAGTGCTTACCCCAGCAATTAATTTATTGAACTAAGTTGAGGGACTGCTTGCTATATTCCTTGAATGTGATGGGATCATCTTCTACAAAATATCTTACGATTCTATCATCAAATTTCTGTCCTCTAAGTGATATTTCAACATCGCCTCTTTGGATTGCACCTGAACAAATTGAGAAAAATTGAGTTTCTGCAGTGGGGAGAGTGTTTATAGATCAACTGGTCCTTGGGGTACATGAGTGCTAGTAGAAGTGGTATCCAACCCCATGAATAATGACCTTTTAGTGTCTCTTTTCTCTATAGATTCAGTATCTTTGTGTTCAACTTCCTTTCTTGCATCAATATTTACTTCCTTTGGTTTTTCTTCCTTCTCCTTTTCTACCTCTTTTTCTTTCTCCATCTCTTTCTTTTCTTGTGCAATTTATTTTTTAGGTTCCTCTTCCTTGTCTTGTTGACTCCCTATTATGATCTTATGGATCTCAATTCTCCATTGTAATTTTCTCAAACATATGTTCTTGAGTCTCCATGACATCATCAACTAACTTTTCCATTGGAATTTCAGGTACACCAATGTCACTTATCACTGCAATAATCACTTGTGCAACACTAATGGTGCAGGAGAACCCAAGATACAAGAGGTTAAATATCCAAGTGTGAGAAATTAGGTTTTATTTGGTTCATTTATGATCTATAAGGTCATTTTATTAAGTATTGAGTCCATTTAAATCAATATGTAAGGCTATTTGAAGCCATTTGTAAAAGTTGTCATATTTGCCCTAGTAAGGTCATGAGTTTGTTAAATGGTCAAATTCTATAAAGAAGAAATGAAATTTAATAAATTTTTGTAAAATTTCATTTGGGGATCATTTTTATATTTTAGGATGGTTTCTACAAAATTTCAAAGTCATCTTGTAAAAATTGTAAAAGTTGTCAAGCAAGAAATGTTGTCAAATGCATAAATATTGCATTAAAAGTTGTAAAAGGGAGTTTAATGGTTATGAGAGGTAGTTGTAAGGTAAAAAATGACTAAACCTATATAAAAAGGAAATGTATGGTCATTCCAAATCAGATTTGAAGGAAGGAAATATTTTGACACATTTTTGGTGCATTCTATTGTTGTTGTTTTGATTGGTTTTTCAATTTTAGTGCTGGTTCCAGGTCTTGTATGGCCATATAAGGCATGGAAACCCTATAAATATGTAATATTTGGATAATATAATGAATTAAATTCCTTCTCCTTTTGTTTTGGATTAATTTAAGTCTATTTTTAGAAAGTTATGGAGGTTTTTCTGAAAGTTTTCAATTGCAGATTTGAGGATTCCACAGAAAAATCATGTTGCAGCATGTGGTACAAACACATATGGAATTTTTAGAAGCTATAAATGAATTCCTTGGAAATATATGTGAATTAAGTTTTTTTTCGCTTTGATTGGAGTCATTTTTATGCAGATTTGCATGCAGTGATTTGTGCTTGTAGAATTATTTATGGATTGGATAAATGAATGCCTTACATATTATGAAACTAGACTAAAAAATGGTAAATTTTAAATTGGTTTGGTTTCATTTGGATTTTTTTTGAGAAAGATATGGAATGTCCTATGCAGGGTTTCATGTTTTCTTTCTGGTTTATGACAGTAGAAATGGGTCTCAGGACAAAGAACACATCTTTTTATCTAACTGTTGGATTTATTTACATTTTGGATATGTTCTAGAGGGTCTGGTTTTGAACTAATCCACCCAAGGGATTTTAAATATGATGTGTTGGTTGAATTTTATTAATAACCATTTATAGGGTATCTAAACTGCCAGGAAAATGAGCAAGATGGTATTTGAAGAATAGATTTGATCAATTAGTTGGGAGTTGATTTGTTTTGTGAATGGAACCAAATTGTGTTGTTGATTTACATTAAATTGTTCCTCTAAATGTTGAATTTAAGTATATTAGATCATCAAGATCCTAAGAAGTTGATTTAGTTTGCAGGATGCTCTGTATCAATTGGTATCAGAGCCCAGAAAAAGGTCTGGGTTGAGAGAGATGTTATTGTCTTGGTTTTTGTTAATGAGTTATGGTTGCAGGTACCTATCCACTAAGTTTCAAGTGGGAAGACATGAGAAGTCTATCATGACCATTCTCCAATAGAGATCAGACTGGATAAGGAGGTGCAAGTGAGGCATCTTCCAAGATCTATTGTTGGGTGAGATGGATGGTCCCATTGATTTCCAAAGAGGAAGGATGGGACTCTTGAGTTGTTGGTGAGTTTGAAGCAGCAAGAGTGGTGGATTTTTTACTGATAGTACCTTGAGAGTTGTAGCCATGAATGTTCCACTGATAGGGGCACTAGATAAGAAGAAGGAAAGGAAAATCATGTTTCCTTGAAAGGAAATTCAATGAGAGAAGAGGCATGAAGAGGAAAAGGAAGGTAAAGTGAATAAGGTTTTCAAATATGTTTCTTACAGGTTATTGGTTCCATGTTTCCAAGGGACTTGGACACTTTTGAAGCACCAGATTATGGTGTAGGAGCACCCAAGCTACAAGAGGTTAAATTTACAAGTGTGATATATTGGATTTTATTTGGTTCATTTATGATCTATAAGGTCATTTTATTAAGTATTGAGTCCATTTGAATCAATATGTAAGGCTGTTTGAAGCCATTTGTAAAAGTTGTCATATTTGCCCTAGTAAGGTCATGAATTTGTAAAATGGTCAAATTATATAAAGAAGCAATGAAATTGCATAAATTTTTGTAAAATTTTATTTGGGGATCATTTTTATATGTTAGGATTGTTTCTACAAAGTTTCAAAGTCATCTTGTAAAAATTGTAAAAGCTGTTAAGCAAGAAATGTTGTCAAATGCAAAAATATTGCTTTAAAAGTTGTAAAAGGGATTTTAATGGTTATGAGAGGTATTTGTAAGGTAAAAACTGACTAAAATTTTATAAAAAGGCAATTTATGGTCATTCCAAATCATATTTGAAGGAAGGAAAAATTTTGACACATTTTTGGTGCATTCTATTGTTGTTGTTTTGATTGGTTTTTCAGTTTTAGTGTTGGTTACAGGTCTTGTACGGCCATATAAGGAATGAAAAACCTGTAAATATGTAATATTTGGATATTAGGATGAATTCAAGTCCTTATCCTTTTGGTTTGGATTAATTTAAGTCTGTTTTGAAAAATTTATGGAGGTTTTTCTGAAAGTTGTCAATTGCAGATTTGAGGATTCCACAAAACAATCACGTTGCAACTTGTGGTACGAACATATATGGAATTTTTAGAATGTCTAACATAATTACTTGGAAATATATGTGAAGTAAATTTTTTTTTCCCTTTGATTGGAGTTTTTTTTATGCATATTTGTGAAAGTTATGATCATTTTAGTGAAAACTGGTTTTTAAAGATCTCCATTAGAGTTGCAGGCAGTGATTTGTTCTTGTAGAATTATTTATGGATTGGATAAATGAATGGCTTACATATTATGAAACTAGACTCAAAAATTGTAAATTTTAAATTGGTTTGGTTTCATTTGGAGTTTTTTTGAGAAATATATGGAATGCCCTATGCATGGTTTTATGTTTTCTTTCTGGTTTATGACAGCTGAAATTGGTCTCAGGACAGAGATCACATCTTTTTATCTAACTGTTGGATTTATTTACATTTTGGATATGTTTTAGAGGGTCTGGTTTTGAAAAAATACCCCCAAGGGATTTTCAATATGATTTTTGGGTTGAAAGTTATTAATAACCGTTTATAGGGTAACTAAACTACCAAGAAAATGAGCAAGATGGTATTTGAAGAATAGATTTGATCAATTAGTTGGGATTTGATTTGTTTTGTGAATGGAAAGAAATTGTGTTGTTAATTTACATTCAATTCTTGCTCTAAATGTTGAATTTAAGTATATTGGATCATCAATATCCTAATAAGTTGATGTGGTTTGCAGGATGCTTTGCATCAATTGGTATCAGAGCCCAGAAAAAGGTCTGGCTTGAGAGAGATGTTATTGTCTTGGTTTTTTTTAATGAGTTATGGTTGTAGGTACTTATCCACTAAGTTGCAAGTGGGAATACATGAGAAGTCTGTCATCAACATTCTCCAATAGAGATCAGGCTTGATAAGGAGGTGCAAGTGAGGCATCTTCTAGGATCTAGTTTTTGGTGAGATGGATGGTCCCGTTGATTTCCAAAGTACAAGGGAAAGAGGAAGGATGTGAATCATGAGTTGTTGGCGATTTTGTAGCAGCAAGAGTGGTGGATTTTTGATTGATGGTACCTTGAGAGTTGTAGCCATGAATGCTCCATTGATAGGGGCACTAGAGAAGAAGGAAATGACAGTCCTGTTTCCTTGAAAGGAAATTCAATGAGAGAAGAGTAATGAAGAGGAAAAGGAAGGTAAAAGTGAAGAGGTTTTCAAATATGTTTCTTGCAGGTTATTGGTTCCATGTTTCCAAGGCACTTGGAAACTTTTGAAGCCCTAGAGTATGGTGCAGGAGCACCCAAGCTACAGGAGGTTAAATGTTCAAGTGTGAGAAATTGGATTTTATTTGGTTCATTTATGATCTATAAGGTCATTTTATTAAGTATTGAGTCCATTTGAATCAATTTGTAAGGCTATTTGAAGCCATTTGAACAAGTTGTCATATTTGCCCTAGTAAGGTCATGAGTTTGTCAAATGGTAAAATTATGTAAATAAGAAATGAAATTGCATAAATGTTCATAAAAGGTAATTTGGGGATCATTTTTTATATTTTAGGATGGTTTCTACAAAGTTTCAAAGTTGTCTTGTAAAAATTGTAAAAGTTGTCAAGCAAGAAATGTTGTCAAATGCATAAATATTGCATTAAAAGTTGTAAAAGGGATTTTAATGGTTATGAGAGGTATTTTTAAGGTAAAAACTGATTAAAAATATATATAAAGGCAACATATGGTCATTCCAAATCATATTTGAAGGAAGGAAATATTTTGAGACATTTTTGGTGCATTCTATTGTTGTTGTTTTGATCAGTTTTTTAGTTTTAGTGTTGGTTCCAGGTCTCGTACGACCATATAAGGAATGGAAAATATTTAAATATGTAATATTTGGATATTAGGATGAATTGAATTCCTTCTCCTTTTGTTTTGGATTAATTTAAGTCTGTTTTGAGAAAGTTATGGAGGTTTTTTTGAAAGTTGTCAATTGCAGATTTGAGGATTCCACAGAACAATCATGTTGCGGCATGTGGTACAAACACATATGGAATTTTTAGAATGTATAAATGAATTCCTTGGAAATATATGTGAATTAAATTTTGTTTCCCTTTTATTGGAGTCTTTTTTATGCAGATTTGTGAAAGTTATGATCATTTTAGTCAAAACTCATTTTTAAAGATCTCCATAAGAGTTGCAGACAGTGATTTGTGCTTTTCAAATTATTTATGGATTGGATAAATGAATGGATTACATATTATGAAACTAGACTCAAAAATGGTAAATTTTAAATTGTTTTGGTTTCATTTGGAATTTTTTTTGAGAAAGATATGGAATTCCCTATGCAGGGTTTCATGTTTTCTTTCAGGTTTATGACAACAGAAATGGGTCTCGGGACAAAGATCACATATTTTTATCTAAATGTTGGATTTATTTACCTTTTGGATATGTTTTAGAGGGTCTGGTGTTTAAAATATCCACCCAAGGTATTTTCAATATGATTTTTTGGTTGAAAGTTATTAATAACCGTTTACAGGGTATCTAAATTGCAAGGAAAATGAGCAAGATGGTATTTGAAGAATAGATTTGATCAATTAGTTGGGAGTTGATTTGTTTTGTGAATGGAACTGAATTTTTTTGTTGAGTTACATTCAATTCTTCCGCTAAATGTTGAATTAAATTAGATTGGATCACCAAGATCCTAATAATTCGATGTGGTTTGCAGGATGCTTTGCATCAACTAACCTTTGGTGGTTCCACTTTTGCACTTGTAGTTTTTCCTTTTTTTTCCTACACACATCTTGTTTTCTATTGACATGCTTGCACACCAGTGGTTTTTCCTTTTTATTTCTATGCACTTGTAGGATAAATCATCTTCAACAAAACACTTTGTGGAGTTGAATAATTTTCTCTTTGAACCTCTAAAATAGCCTCACAATTATTCTTCTCCAAGTATATCCTCATAATATTCTTAGTTTCTTCAATTAATTCTTTTGTCTTCCCAAGCATGAGTCTATGCATTCTCAGTTTTCTGTTCAATTTAGGTGCTAACTGCTTAAGAATTAAATTCATCTCATCTTCATCTATTACTATATATACATCAATTAGGACCTTCTCTCTTAGTCTCTTGTCTCCATCAACTACCCAGGCTTTCCATGCATCGATAATGCTAAAAATACTTTGAGGGACCTTGACTTAATCTCAATTACTACTTTCTTGAATGTAATTAGATATTTAATGACCGCCTCTTCAATCTCTCTCTTTCCATCATAATCAAAATTATCATAAAATTTAGGTACTAACTTCAATGTACCTTCAGATGAAATAATCTTAACAAAATTTTCTACTGACATACCATGTTTATATTATTAAAACATTATTTCTTTACTTACTTGTTATGGCTCATCACTTGATTGTTTGGCTTGTGTTGGTTATGATGAAGTATAATTATTGTGACTTTTGAATGTCTTCACTACCTCATCTAACTCAGTGACTTTGTAATCAACATCCTCAATAATAAATTCATCTTTCTTTTCTTCAATCTTCTTATTTTGTCCCCTCTTGTTTTCTTCATTCTTCTTTTCATCTTTCTTCTGTCTTACAACTCTTTTTTTCTCTATGGAATTCCTCTCTATTTTATTTTTCTCTTCTTTCTTCTTCACCTATATCTTCTTCTCAAAAGGATTATTCTCCTCCTCTTTCCTCTTTTCCTCTCTAATATGGGGTGTTCTCTTTGTCTTCTTATCCGATGGATATGGCTTTTATTTCTTCACAACTCCGCTTCTTGTTTGTCTAGAAGTAGAGGGTTGAGTATCATAACTTGCACCTTCTATTACTACTAGCTTCTTTTTGGTGCCCTATAAAGCCTTTGATTGAGATGCCTTAAGTTGTTCAAGAGTAAATAATGTAGCTCTAGTTGCTTCTTTTATTATTTTTCTCACTTTTCTTATTATTGCTGGCACTTGAAATTTTGCATGCCAAGTGAGACTCTTCTCCTTATAAATTCCAAATCTCTCCACAGTCTCATCTCTTGGTGCCTTCAAAAAATCCTTTTCATATAAAATCAAGATTTATTTACTTACTTCATAACACAATGGTAAAATACATGAAGTTTTAGGCTCTACTACCTCCATGATACATTGGTTTATATCTACCATGAAACAAATTGTGTCTTCAAACTTCTCAACTATAGATTTAGGGATTCTATCCATAGAATGAATCATACTTTAAAAATAATTAAAATAACCCCAAATCACATTAATTATTGTATTCTCATTCATCCTATACATCAAATTTCCTATCTTCTATGCAACTAGTTTGTGATTTGACCACTGAATTGACCCAGTGCCAGGAGATTCCTTCATGAAATAAAAGAATAGGAAAAAAATGAGAGTACCATACCTAAATACATTCTTCTTTTCCTTCCTTATCCTTTCAAGGTTTTCCATCAGCTCTAACCTCATGGTTTCATATAATTCATATCATTTCCCTTCCTTAATCATCTCATATGTTATATAAATTTGTAGTTGTGGACACAAAGTTTTCCCGACCGACATGATATACCTTATACCCTATGATCATAAAGGTAAAATTGACATCATATTCAATTATACCACTGATTGACACTCCTCTATTATGTACAATAGTTCTAGTGGCATTATGAAGCATGCCAACCTTAACTTCCTTTAGTGTGGGTACCTCTCCTTGTGCCCATAAGTCAGTCATAGCCTGGATAGCTTATTTTATGATTTTGATGGGCTATGCATCAATCAAAAACATAAATTCACCATTAATTATACTAAGAACATATCTAATCTAGTCTACAATGCCAATTCATGGAAACCTATTAAAGTGTTCAAACTTCTTCTCTGCGAGGGTTCTAAACTCAGGTTTTGGTTGGTAATTGTTGCTGGAGTCACTCAACTTCTCAATGATCAAATTATTCTTTATTTCATCTACAAATATTTCATCAATTGGACCATGTATATATGTCCTAGTATCTTCATAATGCATAACTCCATAAGGAACATTTGAAAATGCACTATTTGGATCAACCTCTATAACTTTGTATGAGTATTTCTTGAATTCATGCCTAGTCCTTTCCTATACTTCAACAACTCGTGGAGTTTCCATTTACAAAGTAGAAACTTATAGAGTTATGTGTATAAATTCCTTTTGATAGAAGTAGGGTTTGGTCATGAAATGCTTGATTAATTCCTTTTTCAATTGAATCTCACCTCAAATTACCTTCTAAGCTATTTAACCTTGTTCTTATGGATACAGTGTGTTGAATGAAACTTAAATTCTACTTTTGTATACCTTTTCCACCTAATTTCTCTTTGAAATAAATGCATGTGTACTAATTGATTTATAAACCATTAACTCACTATTCATGACACAAAATTTAGCTTTGCATCCTCAAATTCAGTTGGAATTCATTTGTATCAGCTCCTATATCTATGTCTAGGTATTCTGAATCTTATCCATACCTAAAAAATTTTAGGCATCATCCATTTTAGGGGGTTCTTAAAAAAATTCTCTGTATGCTCCCACTAGGCCAAAGGCCTAAGTTTAGTTTCTTGAGGAATTAGAAACATTAGATCCAAAAGAAGACCCTTCTATTGTATCTTTCTTTACCCATATTTCTTCATCTTATTGCGCACTTATTCAATATCGATCTTTTCCTTTCCTTTGTCAAAATTTGGATTTTTCTTGTTCTTATTTGCTGCTTTCTTGTTATTTATATTATCGATATATCTACAATACTCAACTAGATGTCCAGGTCTGTTACATTTGAGACAAAAAAAAATTGCTTTTCCCTTGATTGATCATTAGATTCCTCCTAGTTCTACAATATTTTGAAATATTTCCAAAACCATTACATACATAGCATATAATCTTTACTTGGTTAGTAGAATATTTGTTCATATTTCTTCTACATTCACTTTCCTTATGACCATGATTATGACATTTGAAACATTGACCGGAAAAGGATACTTGGTTGTGATTTACCTTATTACTATAATGTATGGCTAAATGATCAAATCAATTATAGTTAAAGAACTTACCACCAGTCCTTTGAGTATTAGGTTGTTTGACATGTACCTTCTTGTTTCCTTTTTTCTTAGATTTACGACTTTCTTGTCCTGACTTTGAGCTTTCACCCTTTTTAAATCCAAGCCCACTCTTATCATTGGTGCTCCCCTAGTTTGAAATAAATAAATCAATATTTGTAGTACTAATCATGAAATTTTCTTTTTAGTCATTAGCAATCACCAATTCATCTCTAAGTTCTCCTTCAATATCCTTTTCCTCCTACAAACTAGCCATAATCCCTTTTCACTCATCAGATAGTTTTTTGCTTTCATCAAATCTCTCTTTTAGGGTCTAACTTAGGATATCTTCATTCTTCTTCATTTCTTCAATTTCCTTGGTGAATCTCATTTTCATTATTCTATTTTATTCTCCAGAACTGTATTTTTTTCTTGACTCTTTCACATTCTTCAATTTTATCCTTCAAGTCTTTATTCATTTGTTCATCATCTGAGCTCTTAGATAGGTGTTCACATAGTTATTACTAGGAATAATAGTCCACCAACCCAACTGAGAGGGGGGTTAATCAGTTGTGAGACAAATTATTAAACATTAAAATTTATAAACCAAAACTTTAATCCAAATGATAACACATTAAATACAAACACCATAACATAATCCTTTGTTGTCAAGGAAACCCTGTTAAAGGTAAAACCCTGGTGGGAATTAGCACCCACAAATAATGTACTGAGAGTATAGTATCCCTATTAAAAGATTTAGCCATGTTATGATCTTATTGATGCATTGCAGTACATAGTACATGTTAGAGGACAAACCCTATTAGGAGTCAAGAGTAACAGTAGGCTCACTACCCAGGAACACTGCCTAAAGAAGGTTAAATCCACCTTTAGGACATAATGTCTAAATTATAAATGTATATGAGATATACAATCCAATGAAATTTCTGATAGAAACTATCTTTTCTTGGTCAGTTCCAATGAAGTATCATAATCACAATCTCTTCTCTACATCCAGCGGAACCAAGCTCGCAGCTTCCACAAATATTTTTTCACTTTGCACACACTTTTCAAGAAGAAAATATATCTCATATATACCCTATTACAATAATTAATTGGGTCAGCCAATTAGGCTTTCCCAATATACAAATGATTACATAACCCCTTTCTAAGATACACATGGTACCTATAACAATTAAACATAAAATATAATGTAAGATTTGTAAACCACACTTGCAATCCATAATACACACTTCATCACTGAAGTCGGCCTAAAATAGGTTTCCTCCCGAGCACACTCCACAGATGAAATCACCAAGAGTCTGGCTGGTGCAGGGGCGCCTATGAAAATGCCTAGGGTCACCATGAGACCTAATGAAGGAAAAGGATCTACAACATTCCTAAATTTGAATTGGGATATTCTCAAGCCAATAAAGGCAATAAGTAATGGTCAATTTGATCAAAATGCAATGTCTTAAAAGTCCTAATAAAGGAATTAGGACTAAATTTGATGTAAGGGTGGCCAATAGTGCCACATGGGATATAATTTGATTAGATTAGGTCAATTAGGTCCTAGAAGAAATTATGAATTGAATCCATGTAGTTGGAAGAGTTAAATAGATGAAATAGGCAATAATTTGTAAGTTGGAAATTCAAATATTGGAATTGCAACGGTTAGTTGCATTTAGGTGGGAAATTGCATTTAGAAGTTTTAAACACTTTGTAATAAATCCCATCCACTTGTGATTGTTTTTTAAAGTTGGAGACCATCTTATAAACCTCCATGAATTTTTTGAGAAGGGGGGGTACGAACTAGTGAAGAGATTGTACAGACTGTATTATGAAAATGTAAATAAATTCATAGTTTCTTGCACATTTTGACTTTCTTACTGTATTTCCTTCATTTTATTATCATAAAAATGTATTAAGGAGTGTGTTTAATCTTTCTTTGATCAAAATTTTAAGAGTTATACTTTAAAGTTTCATTTATACAATCATAGTGTTGTAGACAGTCACTTACACATTGTTTTCCTTAACCAAAATGATGTAACCATACCCTTTCTATTCTAACTATGACTTGGGGATGGAACATTGACATGTATCATACGTATATATACTTAATAATGTAGGATTGAGTTAGAGAATGCAGATGATCATCCATTTGGGAAAGTTGGAGTACTTGAGGGCATGAACATGCATTGAAATTGGTGACTAGGGAGTAGCAATAGGAGATCTACCCATTAGAGGACCTTATTTTATTCATGAAGTTGTTTGAGGACACTAAGTCAATGCTGTAGAAACTCTCAGTGGTTGAAGAAAGAATTGGGAAGCGTGACATTGATCAAGCCTTACTTTGTATGGGTTTTTTAGTGCAATTTGGGGCTTTTATGGTTGCAAGGGTCAAGGGGCCAAATTGGTTGGATATTTTTTGGTTTGGGGTCATTTCCTAAGACTTTTGATGGTTTTATAGTCATTGTATGTGTTTAGAGTATACTTCCTTTATAAATGCACACAATTAGCCCTCTTAAAAATAGAGTACAGTTAGATTTTGGCACAGTTGGTTGAAAGTATCAACCCTAAATCTTTTGATATGTCATGTAGAAGGATAGTAGGTATCTAAAAACCTATCAGGTTGAGAAAGTTTTTTTTCAAACTTGTGAGTGAAGTGTCATTTTAGATCGTTGTTGGGATAGAAGGAGCCTATGCCTAATAGGAGTGTTTCAAGGTGAGAGTGTTGGATGGGGTTTCTGACCATATAGCCTTTTGAATCCTTTTATAATAGACCTAAAGAAGTGTTTGGAACAATTTTTGGCATTGGGTAAAATCTTGGTTTTATTTTGAGACCCTTGGAGCCTTTGGTGTCTTAGGTCTACTTGGAAAGTTGGGAACCTTGTATTTCCCTTATAAGTCTATTCTTCCTTTGAAACCTTGTTGAATCATAACCACCCTACCACTCTAAATAAAGTGATATTAGATCCTAGGATCATCCTAGGTGAAGATTTTGAGAATTTATTTTGAGGTATTTGGTGGATTGATCCTTTGTTGAGACCTTGGGAGAAGAATATGGGATCCCTCAGAGGGTAAAAAATGCTAAAATTTCTAAGTTGGTGAGAGAACAAATGGAAGATAATAGAAGGCTAAGGTCACAAGTTGAAATGTTGACTAACCTTGTGGAAAAGAAAGGAAATGGAGAGGACCATGAAGATGAAGAAACATTTGCAGCAGTAAGAGAAGAACCAGTTGATCCTGAGAATACAAGATTGGAAAGGATATTGAAGGCTATTAAGATTGGAGACTCAAAGGTAAAAGTTAAAATTCCTATGTATGATGGTAAGATGGATGATGCACTTTTATTGGATTGGTTCCGTGCTCTTGAAAACTATTTTGATTGTGATGATGTGAAAGATAGAATGAAAGTTAAGATTGCTAAGTCCAAATTGAAACTACTAGGTCTATGCAAAAAAAAATTCAAAACCCTTTGGATTCATGTGTTTAATCTTGAATTCAGGTTCTATGTGAGTTCATAACCCTTGTCTAGGTTTTTAAAGTTATTTTTGTGGATAAAAAACCTAAGTGCTTGGACAGGTTCTAATTTTATGTTACTTTATTCGGTCACTTAAGTCCTATCAAACCATGTGTTCATTTTTAAGCGGGGCCGTGTTATAAAATTCCTAAGTCCTAAGCATTTTATTTTTTCCTAAGTCTTGGTACCCACAATATTTTACCATAATAATCATGTTTCATGCTACTATATTTTAATCTAATGGCTGGCGTAAAGTCTTATAACAAAGAATAAGGTGATCTACTCTTTAAGCGTTTAAGTCTGAGCACCACGTGTTCTTGGCGGGCCCAAGATCTGTTAAAGACTTGTTGATAATGTGGAGTCAGTTTCCTTTTGATCTAATGGTGTACACAATGGCTTAATAGAAATATGTAGCTGATCTACTCAATAATTCATTAAGCGGTGATGACACGTGTCTCTGGCGGGTCTAGAAGTTGATTAAAGTTAAGATAAAGAACATGCAGCTTATTTTTGATCGGACGGTTCACTTAATGAATTAATCCAAAAATGTAGCTAATCTAGCTTTCAAGCCATTAAGTCATGTCGACACATATCCTAAGGTGACATGGGTTATGTTTTCATAAAGACAACCAAAGATTAAAGTAAAGATTAATCCAATGGTAGACGTGATGGCTTATAACAAAGATGCACAAGATCTAATATGTAAGTGATTAAGTCATTGCTTCACATTTCCCAATGGGTCCAGATAAAGTCATAAAGAAGGAATTAAAGTGTAGATAAGTTAATTTTGATCTAACAGTCAACTTAAAGACTTGAAAATAAGATGATCGAGATCTAGCGCATAAGCCATTAAGCGGTGTTGACGCATGGCAATTAGTGGGCCTAGCACAATGGTAAAGAAAGATTAAAGGTGATGCAGCTTAAAGAAGATCTGACAACTCACTTAGAGACTTAAAGGAAAGATGGGGTTGATCTAACCTATAATCCATTAAGTGGTGTTGACACATGTCCTCGCCAATAAAGTTATATTTGCTGTTAGTAAAGTTTGGGGTAAAGCAACTAATTGCCAAGTTAAAAAAGATCGGACGGTGCACTGAAAAGCTTATGGTGGAGATGCACAAGATCTAGTGTATAATAAATTATGTTGTGTCAACACGTGTCCTAAGAGGATAGTGATTTTTTATGAGTTTTTGGCAGCTGCACTGTAGAGGAGATATTCTTAAGACCTACAACGATGATTTAAAGTTTTGCACTGTGTTAAAATAGTAGCAGTGAACCGTTGGGCCACGAAAACTTCAAACCTAATGAATTAATGATAGAATTTGTGGCCACCTCATATGAAATTCAATGCAAAAGAGTTGCATATATGATGCATCTTTTCAGTTCAAAAATGCCATAACTGTTGAAGTATTTGAAGCAAAGCTAAAATTTGTAGTATTTCTGGGTGGTGTGGAAATTTACATAATGGGTAAGTTATTCTGTGACTGTATTTCTGGGCTTTGTAAGTCATAAGTGTAGTAGGGTTTGGAGTTCTGAGAGGCAAATACATTTTGTGTAATGTCTCATACTATTAATTAAAAACCCTAGTTTAGAAATGGCTCCTAGAATAGAGTTCACTGGGAAAATTGATTATAAGGAAAGGAATGTACTTGATGATCTCTTACAATAGTTGGATGAATCCACCAATGATTGCACTAAACTCAAACAATTACTACCTACAAATCCTCATTTTAAAATTGGGGAGGGTTTGTATGATAGGGGTAGATGGGCTAGAGATGCAAAAACCAACATAAGTGGTCTGAGTTTATTTAGAATTGCCTTCAGCTAGAGGAATGCCTCTGCCCTAGATAGTAACATATGGTAATATGATGTGGGAAAGTTGATAGTTCCTGGGATGTTCATGGACATAGATTTATTGATGTTAATTGCAAAAAATTGACAGTGTCTCTAGGGTCTTGAGAGATACAAATGGAAATGTTCGAATCAGCATTAATGTTGAGGTGTTAAGGGAGGTGTTTGATTTAAATGATCTCACTGTTCAAACATAAAATATTGATTTTGAACATTTCAAGGAAGTGTATAAAGCCCAACAAAATTACCTCAAGACTGGACCTCTATTAGAATATTTTGGCAAGATACGCGGTTTGATTGTGGTAGGTCCCAACACACTAGAACCTTTCAAATTGGAATATTTCATTGCAAAGGCCAAAGGAATATAAAGTGCCCTATGTTATATTTTTGGAGAAGATGAAGAAATAGTGATGCCAATCCATTACATGTTCATGATGATACAAATTATACATCCACATTTTTTTATTGTTTTTTATTTTGCTACTCATGTAGCTGATTTGATTCACCGAGGTCTAGTGGGCATAAAAGAAGAAAAAATAGTTAGGCCATTTGGATGGTACTCCATGTTGATGCACATGATCTTGTACAAACATGTTGACTATTTTGAGAAAGAAATTAATCTTATGAAATTTCAAGATGATGAAGAGATGCACATTCAATTATGGAGTACAGATTTGTCTTGGGATAGGAAAGAGGCCAGTTTTATCAATTTTGATAGATGTTTTGCCTCTAGGCTCAGAGCACTGTTATGCACAGATAACTCAAGAATTCACAAATATTTGTTAAGACTTTTGAGACCAAAGGGGTATGTTAAAGATTTTCAAATTGTTCACAATTGTGGTGATTTCATTCTATATCTTGTTTCAACAATCATTAGGGTTTACGGTTTCAGAGGAACTCCAAATGTGCTCCCATATAGGGTTCCACTCAAGATAGGCCTAGAAGAAATACTTAGACAATTGGGTGGGCTACAAGAGGAAGCATTGACTATAAAAATGAAAGGTATCATCTTCCCTACCATCACAATAGTACACCAATTCATTATTACTAAAGGAGGATGGACATAATTGCACAAATACTTGGAACCTTATCAAATGGAAATATTAGTGATAAGATGTGCTGATAATGAGGGATTCATTAGTGATATGTTAAAAAAAGGAACAAAATGTTTAACTTTAGAGCATCAGTTCAATTTTCTTTAAGATGTAATCATAAATGAGTATGACTTGCAAGAGCAAGAGATCAAGAAGGAAAAGTGGTTAGTGTACAAGAAAACACTAGATTTTGTGCACCACTTTGATAGAGGATATATCCTTTGAAAGAATTCATGCCCTGGCCAAAGAAGGTAGAATAATTGATGAATATGTTTGAAGACATCATGCAATCCCTAAACCAAAAAAAAGGAAAAAGTGATGGAAACAAAACCCAAAAAAGATAGGGCTATTTGTGTTGGAAATTTGAATATACTAAAGTATATGAATCTATTTAGTGTTTTCATTATGGTAACAAAGTCATATGAAGTTTTGGAGTCAGCACACATTATCAGAAGATCAGAAATTGGCTAAGTATAGAAAACAGGACAGAGGAAGGAATAGACTGTTATAGTTTTGATTAGCATGTGTTAATTTGTTATCCAAATGATATGTTCCTTTAAAGATAATATTATGAGTATGTTTACATGATAATTCTAAGAGAGCATGATCAGATCTGCAAGTATGAAGAAGATACAGCCAGTTGAAGAGGTACAACCAGTGAATGCCAGAACAGGACAGATCATGGAAAGAGTCGACAAAGATTGTTTTGGCGTGGAAGTTGAAATCATCATAAGGACTTGTTCCTTTATATTAGTAATTTTTAGTGACCTAAAAATATATGGTTAAAAGTGCATGACTTGATTTATCTGGGATAATTAGTTAGAGCTATTTTGGTGAAGCGGACTGTATAAAAAGATGTGTTTGTTCGGTTTGAGTAAAGCAATTATAATTAATGTTAAGCCAACTTAATGAAGGGTTGTGTGGCTATGTAAGTGATCAATATACATGGTAAAAGGTTTCCTAAAGCTGACATGTTCATGTCATTTGAGGAAGTACTTATAGAAGGTCATTTGTGATGGGAAAAGTCGCGAAAGCCAGAGATAAGAAAGTAGAGCAGAGTGTTAAAGAAACAAAGATATATTTGTCATATGTTGATGATATAAATATTGAAGTAGAAGCTTTGAGAGTGCACACAATATTTTTTTAGTGATTAAAAATAGGTTAAAGCATCAGCACACAAAAGGAACTAATCAGATAAGCAGTGTCACAGCAGCAGATTTAGAAGGTTGTAGCCTTCACCATTTGGACAGTGAGTCCTTGGACAGTGAGTCCACCACCCCTAATAGGGTTATTGTAAAATAATCCTAACAGGTTCCAACCCTTAACAAGGTCACTATACTTAATACATTGTAAAGACAACCCCTAACAAGGTTAAGGATCTTCTAACAAGGATCATAAGAAGCTAGTATAGAATATTTGTGGGTACTAATTCCCACCAGGGTTTTCACCTACATTGGGTTTCCCCATAATCATATTTGGTGTTATGAGTTGTGAATTTTTATTTTACTTGCATTGATATTCATTTTAGTACTTAAGCATTTAAGTAAATATTCAGATAAGAAGAAAAAGTATTAATTGATAGATCACTGATTCACCCCCCCCCTCTCAATGATCCTAATCCTAACAATTGGTATCAGAGCTCTGGTCCTCAGCAAAGAAGTTTAACCACTTGAGGAGATCATGGAGAAGGAAGAAATGAAACATGTGAAAAAGAAAATTTAAAAGTAAAACTAAACACATATGAAAAAGAAAATGAAGATCTAAAACTAAAAGTTGAAGGCATGCAAATACTTATCAAGAAACTGAAAAAAAAGAATTAAGAAATTATTCTTCAAATGATTTGGGGGAAGTTGTCAAAAGTTGAATGAAGAAAATTCATCCCTAATGAATCAAATTAAAGAATTGGATGAAATTCTATATAGCAATCAAGAAGCCTATGATGGACAGGTCAAAGAAAACAAGCAGTTAAATGAAAAACTGAGACAAGCAAACATGGAAATCTTGGAGCTAAGAAACAACAAAGAAAAGATAGAATCTGAATTGATTGTAGCAAAGAATCATATTGAAAAATTACACACAAGCAAGGATCTGATAGATTCACATTTGTATGCCCAAAATGTTAAACGAGATACCAATGGTATAGGATACAATAAAGCTCAAAATCAGATTGATGACATACAAGCAAGAATGAAAGAACCAAAGGACATCACAGATACTAAGGAGATTGGAAATCAGACTGAAGACAATATTGAACCTCCTAAGGATGAATGCAAGCTAGTTGATAGAACTTGTTATGCCTGTAACAAGCATGGACATATTGCAAGGAATTGTAAAGATGTAAGACCCTTCAATGGTTACTGTTATTCATGCAATAAATTTGGTCATAGAGCTATGAATTGTAAAACAAGTTAGAAGAACAAGAATCAGAATAATCAAAGAAATCAGAATCAACAAAGACAGAGAAGTTATCCTCAGAAAAATGTTAGAAGCCCTCAGAACATTACATGTCAGATATGTAATTACAATGGACACACAGCCAAGCAATGCAGCATGATGAATAACAACATCAGACCTCCTATCAATTGTCATTCATGTGGAAAGGCTGGACACATCTCAAGGTCTTGCAGATCAAGAACTCAAGGATAAGAGAATCATAAGAAGTCTTTGTTTGAAGAATAAGAAGTTAAGTTTGTGGAAGCTAAAGCTAAATCAGATAAAATCTGGGTCAAAGTAAAGAATGATAATGAAGAGAACAAGGTAGTAGATGCATCCTTAGTGGACGCACCTTCTACTTTTAGTTAGTTGACCCTCATGGTCTTAGGGGGAGCTATTCTAGCTCTGAACCCCTATGTGGCTGGTATAATCACCTCCGAGTATGCACCTTAGATTAAAATTGTTTGGTGACATTGTGATGTAGTATGAAAGAGAACATGATCCAAATTTTTATCAGGAACAAGAACGGAAGTTACATTTGCTTCTTGTGTCTACGCGGAAAGTATTAATGGCGAAAATCTACTTTGAAATCACCAAGCCCTCACTTGCTGTCAGAATAAGAAATTGGAGATCATGGAAGCCCTAGCAGTTGTATTGTTAATGCATTTAAATTGTTCTCAATAGTGAAGAAAGGAGATTGATAATCGTTATTTGTTAAGAAAAGTTATTCGAGTTTGAAACGAAGCCCAAGCACGGACACATCGTTTCAGAAATTAGTTGAAAAATTACTTAAGTAATCAAGTAAGCGGTTGGATAATCAAAGGAGAACTTGTAGTAAAGTAGCAAAGTGTCACAATTACATTCTTCAGTAGAGATTGATATCAAGAAAATATTTGAAACATCTCGGAAGCGATTTATCAAGTATGCTTCGACGCATGAATTTCATGAAACGGAATTGGTAAAAATCTTGTTGAGCAATGTTCTATGTGAAAGTATTAGCATAGCCATTGGAGATTTTGTTTTGGATTCAACCTGATGTTATCCTTGGAAGCACATACTTATTGTTGATCACCTAAAGAGAATTAACATAAGAGTAGAATTGATTGAAGATACAAATTTGAAATGTCATGCGAAGAAGCAGATAAAACTATTATGACAGGTCCACAGGATTTTGCGCCCATGGCCAAGGACATGGAGGATACATTCATAGTTGATAATGTTGAAGTATCAATGGCAAGTAATGGATATTGATCTAGACAAGTTTGAAGAAATTTTTTTGAGTACTCAAGAGGCTGAGAGTCTTTATATCAGAAAAAAGATATATTGATTTTTAGATATCACAGAAAAGGAAGGAGAAAAAGAGAAGACTGAAGTGATGGAAAATTCATCATCATTGTTGTAAAGTTTGACACCCATAATAGAATTAGACTCATGGGGAGAAAATAAGTAATTGGGAGTATATAATCTGAAGGAGTCATGAAAAATATATCAGATATTGAAAAAGAGAAGTATATGAAGAAGAGGCTCAGTGAATTGGTTAGAAACTTTACACTTGATCTTAGTTCACTCAAAGTTGGTCAAGCATCCTTGAAAGAGTTTGCAGCAAAAGGCAGAAAGATTATTGCTGACTGTATGAATCAGGCAAGTTAAGTTCCCATCATTACAAAGAAGGTCCAGGAGGTAGAAGCTATGATAGAGAAGATAAGGAAATCCGTGGAAGATCCCTCCACCGATATCAATATGTGTATATCAGGAGCATATTGATAAGATTGAGAAGGCAGAGAAGATAATATCAAAGGGTGAGTAAAGTAATGTATAGAATATGGAGTCTATCATATGATCAGGTTCCTAGCATAGACTTGGAGAAGATGGAGAAGCTACAATATGCATTATGCGCCCATCTACAGATTGTTAATTCACTAATTGCATTTTGGGAAAAAGAGATCCAAAAGTTGCAGATTACATATCTAGATATGTATGCTGAGTAAGTACATAGAAGTTTTTTTGAGAACCTTTTTCATTAATGTCTGTAGACACCCTAAAATGGACAGGCTTGCAACTTTACATTAAAACCCTAATTTTCATCTATTAATTAATGGTTTTTTAATCATTAATTAATCATCTATTTTCTTCTAAATTCATCTTTCTCAAAT
>MU228345.1:2478930-2500817 GCA_018584345.1 Thuja plicata
TTACTTTTCGTTGTTTGTACATTTTATTGCTTACGTTTCCATCATTCATTTAGTAGTTATTGCTTAATAGATTTGCATGCACTTGTGAACCTTGGCTACTAACCCCTGCCCTTGGAAAGCTGTGGGAGACCGGAGAGAGAGACGTACAATGTCAAAGAGGGAGTAGAGTATGAAGAATATGGAGTCTGGTATATGATAAAAGGGAGATATAAGATAGAGAGTTTTTGTATAAGAGTACAGATAGTAACTTCACCATATTCCTTTGTTGCCATTAATGACAAAGGGGGAGATTGTTGGAAAGTTGACTATACTAAAGTATATGAATCTATTTAGTGTTGTCATTATGGCAACAAAGTCATATGAATTTTTGGAGTCAGCACACATTATCAGAAGATCAAAAATTGGCTAAGTATAGAAAACAAGACAGAGCAAGGAATAAACTGTTATAGTTTTGATTAGCATGTGTTCATTTGTTATCCAAATGATATGTTCATTTAAGATAATATTATGAGTATGTTTACATGCTAATTCTAAGAGAGCATGATCAGATCTACAAGTATGAAGAAGATACAGCCAGTTGAAGAGGTACAGCTAGTGAATGCCGTAACAGGACAAAGATCATGGAAAGAGCTGACAGAGATTGTTTTGGCGTGGAAGTTTCACTCATCCTCAGGACTTGCACCTTTAGATTATTCATTTTTAGTGACCTAAAAATCTATGGTTAAAAGTGCATGAATTAATTCATCCAGGATAATTAGTTAGAGCTATTTTGGTGAAGTGGACTGTGTGAAAAGACGTGTTTGTTCGGTTTAAGTAAAGCAATTATAATTAATTTTAAGCCAAGTTAATGAAGGGTTGTGTGCTTATGTAAGTGATCAAGATACATGTTAAAAGGTTTCCTAAAGCTGACATGTTCATGTCATTTGAGGAAGTACTTATAGAAGGTCATTTGTGATGGGAAAAGTTGCGAAAGCCAAAGATAAGAAAGCAGAGCAGAGTGTTAAAGCAGCAAAGATATATCTGTCATATGTTGATTATATATATATTGAATTAGAAGCTTTGAGAGTGAATACAAGATTTTTTTAGTGATTAACAAGAGGTTAAAACATCAGCACACAAAAGGAACTAATCAAACAAGCAGTGTCATAGTAGCAGTTCACCTTGCAGTTATAGTGTGTATCAAAGATCCAGAAGGTTGTAGCCTTCACCATTTGGACAGTGAGTCCACCACCCCTAACAGGGTTATTGTAAAAGACTCCTAATAGGGTCTGACCCTTAACAAGTTCACGGTACTTCATACATTGTAAAGACAACTCCTAACAAGGTTAAGGATCTTCTAACAAGGATCATAAGAAGCTAGTACAGAATATTTGTGGGTACTAATTCCCACCGGGGTTTTCACCTGCATTGGGTTTCCCCGTAATCATATTTGTTGTTATGAGTTGTGTATGTTTATATTACTTGTGTTGATATTCATTTCAGTACTTAAGCATTTAAGTAAATAGTTAGATAAGAAGAAAAAGTATTAATTGATAGATCACTGATTCACCCCCCCTCTTAGTGATCCTAATCCTAACAATTTGGAGCATAGCTACACAAGGAAGAATGATTCCACTAGGGAGATATGTTTTACAATAGAAAAAGGGATACAGTATAGTATTGCCTAGGATAGAGGAAACTGATACTTCAAGAGTAAAGAGACCCCTAGATTCTAATACACAAGCATTTCCATCACCTAAAAGGAAAAATATAGGAGAAGAGGGACAACAAAAAGAAGGTATCTACTCCCCTTCCCAATCTCCCCTGCACATGGATGAACAGGAAATTGCTGAAAAATTAGTGCAAATGGGAAATACATGACACATCTTTATTACATCTTAGGAAATGCAGGAAGGGATGCGAGAGGCTCCCAAACATGCAGAGATGGATTTAACAGTGGCTGATTTTTTGGGAAAGGAATTCGATCCTCTCACTAAGAAATATAGTGATGAATTCCTGTCAGATGATCAATTTGTTAAAGCAAGGGGTTTTATTCAATTCATTTGGATAATTCATTTTAATGAATTCAGAGAGAAATGTCAGAAGAGGAAAAATGATCAGCTTGATAAAGATAAAGATGAAATTGAAAATGAAGTAAAGTAGGAGATGGTAGCTAAGTTTGATAAAATCACTCCTAAAGAGGGTAGAGAATTTGTGAAGAAATGAGTTCTCATTCTTTTACGATGGGATCTTTTTGATGTCATTGTTTTTTATGCTATTAGAAAGGAGACCAAACCAATGCACACTAGTAGAGTGTCTAATGGTGTTAAGTTTAGTGAAGACCATGCAACATTGGTGATGTGGTCAATAAAGAAGAAAGAAAATAGAAGAACAGATGGAGATGATAATGCTGAGCATGCAGGTAGCTTGTTGGTAAAAAGAGATGCAGACACTTCAGGGGTAGAAGTAGCTAGCCTCACATTAGAATTAGAAAAATGAATGCATTATATTTTGTCATTAGAATATGCAAGGAAAAACATGATCTACACCATTGGTTTACACTACACTGATAGACATGGCACAACACTACCTGACACCAAGATTACCAATACTACCAAGTACAATGCATCCCAACAAACACTATTCAGTGTTACCCGATGACAAATAGGACAAGGGAACCCGACGAGTAACCAATAGTGCAACCTGACAAAACAATCAAAGAGTGGAACCTGAGAGATGAAGGGAACCCAAAAATCAGTTCAATAAAGGAACACCGACAAACTTTTAGTTCAACCCAATGATCAAGAATCGACAGTCAGCTACATCCCGCAAAAAGTGGATCTGACTTTCCACATCAGATAAATCATTGAAGTTTTATATTTAGCTTCTTGATTTGTTTTAAATCCATTATGTGTGGAGAAAGAAATGTAATTATTATTGTTTTAATCAGTTTAACTATTTTAAAACATGAAAACTAAAGGATCAAGGTCAAGTTGTATACCTTGGATCAAGAGTTAACATTGTAATGTGTGAATCTAGAATTGGTCAAATCCTTTCAAGGAAGGCGGACTTAATAGTCCTATTGTAAATCTCTTAACCAAGTACACACTTCATTAGTGTTGTTAAAATCTCTTAACAAAGTAGATCTTAATAGGTCTCCACTTTAATACTCCTAACAGGGTAGATCATAAGAAGTGATCAATTGTAAGCCTTTACCGACTCCCTTCCATTCTACAGATAGTGAAGTTTTGTGGGTGTCATCCCCACTATAGTTTTTACTTCCTAACATGAGTTTTCTGCGATATCATATCTTGTGTTATGTGTCTATTACTTTCATAAATGTTTCTATGAATGTTGCATATAATTAAGGTTATGGATCAATACTACATACATAAGAAAGAACATTAGATATGGTCAGTAATAAAATAAAGAATGATTACTAATGATGAAAGGTGAAAAGTGTTAAAAGTTTTAGAGGTATTGATTCACCCCTCCCCTCTCAATACTACTTCCCATTAATCCCAAAAATTGGTATCAGAGCTAAGTCTCTTCTTGGAAATATTAAAGGCTCAAGAGAAAAGATCATACAATGGAGAAGTACAAACTTGATAAAAATATTGAGAACAAAAAGCTTGAAATTCAAATGTTCTATGAACAGTATAAAGAAGTGAGAATCAAGATGAGAGATTTGTTGGATGAGAGAAAAGGTATGGAAACTCGGAGCAATGAAAAGGATTATCAAGAAGAAGAGATTCTAAATTTCTTTGATTCTTCAGGATCAACTACAAGAAAAGCATCAGATACATCAGAAGAGAACATCACAAATGTAAAGGAGATCAATTAGCATCTGACAGAGAAAATAAAGATGCTGCAAATAGGTCAAGAGGCCCAGATGGTAAGAATGATTGATGTGATGAGTTTTTCTAGACAAGCTGAAATAGAAAGAACACTAGGTATTGATGACAAGAGGAAGATTACAGAGAAGCTACAAGAAAAGGAGTTATAAATTCAAAGACATGTTGAGCATCACCATGAGATTACAAATTAGATTATTCTTATGAGTCAAGAAGAAAATAGAATGAATATAGAACTCATTGAAAGATTATAGGCTATCGGTGAACTAAGAGAAGAGAATGAAAAACTAAAGCATGAGGTTATATTTCAACAACAACATAATGAAATTATCAGAAAGGCTGAAGAAAGAAATAAAAGAATGAACGATTTTCTTGAAGGACAATGAAGAGTCAACAACAACGGTCTAGGATTTACCAAAAATGGAGAATCATCAAATCAAGCCAATCCAAAGAATGTCTATGAAAATCCAAGACCAAGAAAGCTTACATGCAAAAATTGTGGAAATCAAGGCCACACATCAAATGTATGCAGAGGCAAAATGAAAGGTATTCCTAAATCTACACCTTCTTTCATAGGATTCTGTTATAAATGTAACAAGAAAGGACATAAATAATGTGAATGTAAGTCTGAGATGGATCAACCAAAGAAGGAAACCTACATGGAAAAATATTGTCCTACATGCAAAATGAATGGGCACACAAGTATTGAATGCTAGAAAAGGAAAAGGCGAGCATGGAAGCCTAAAGGTCAAGAAACTCCCTATCAACCAAAGAGAATTAGTAATCAGTATGTATGGGACTACAGTACTTGGAAAAATTGTAGAGCATGTGGTAAATATGGTCACATTGCTTCAAACTACATGAGATCATGGACCAAAAGGTACAGAGGCTAGACAAACCCTAGAATAACATGCTTACACTGTCATAGAGTTGGTCATCTCAAGAAAGACTATAGAGACCAAATGACAGAGACAAGCATATATCCCAATGGAAACACCATTGAAGATATCCAAAGGGCTAGAGAAAAAATGTGGAGAAAAGCTTCAAGAAATGATGAAGCTAGACCAAGCAATGAAAATGGTGACACCCCATCCAATGGATCCAGTGACATCACCACCCCCACTTAAGCCGAATAAGTAAGTATGGAACTGCACTACACCAAGTCATATTTTTCATCAGTTCCATCATACAAACTGATAAATAGTCAAAATCTGCATGAATATAGATGCATATTATGTTACTTTTTACAATTCTGAGAAAACATCCTCATCGGTAAACACATACCAAAAATCATCGGTGAACATAAAGGATGAGCTGTCTACACTTATCGAGAATTTTCAGTCAACACATAAAAATTATAAGTTGCTAATGTAACCCGACACCTATTGGTAAGGAAGCAAAGTTACAATGATTGTCTTGACACAACAACAATATCTATCGGTGAAATCAAAAATATTAACAGCTATCCCGAACATCCTGTCAACATTGACAATGTTAATTGAGAGTCTTCCTGACGAACTTTGTCTTCACGACCTGATGAGTTGTTGAGCATTTATGATAGACTTAGGGAAAAAGTATATAAATACTCAATGGGAGAACTTCATTTCTCACACGCGATTTGAGAAGAAAGAGCAGAGTGAAAACAGAGTGATAAGAGATCATATAGTAGAGCAACCTTAGCTTGATCTAGTACACTCCACATAGATCACTCACCAACCATACAGATCGAAGTAAGTACCAAAAATATCCAAGAACTCTGTTATCATTTATGGAAAAGCCCTAAATTTGAAATACAATGGCAACCACTTCAAGAATAGTAAAGATTAAGAATGATAAGAAGAATGTGGTTAAGATGATAAAGAATAGAACCTGTGTGGAACCCAAGTATAAGATATGCCTAGATATCACATTGTAACCTGATGATTCTGGCACATTTTTGAAATTTCCACCTAGGGTTTTGCGAATAGAAGATGTAAGGTCCTACATTCACTGCAAGATCACTGAAATAGGTGATCTAGAGATAGACCAAGCTTACAAGAAGTTGTGTGATGCTGAAGGAAACTTGAAAGAAGAACACAAGCATCTACAAGTTAAAGGGATAACTAATTCCCAATATTTCTCAAGGGCTTTCAAAATTGACTAGATTAGGTTAGTTTTGAGTAGAATGCATGACCAAAAATTATGGTTGGATGAACCTAAGCAAATCACTAAGGATGTGTTACATGTTGTAACTAGTTATCCCATAACCTAAAAGCCTAAGGCACACAAGCATCCCTCTCGGCCATAAGTTGAAAAACTCACAAAATCTATGTGGGATAACAGAGGTCTCAAGGTAAACACCATCACCGAAGAGGAACTAAGGTTTGATGAATGTGTGATAGGTTACAAGATCTTCCAAGAAAGAAGGATAAATAGCATAGCTTCAATAGCAGTAAGCACAACTTACAAGATAGTGACAAAGGGAATACAGATGGATCAATGTGAGATCCTGTTGAAACAACTTGATGAGAACATGACAACAATTAGGTCTGCAAAGAAAAACACATGTAAGTTTGGTTCACTTGTCATGTGTATATTCTTTTACTTTCAAGAATACTTTCCTTTAGTAAGCAAAGTGAAATGGAATACTACCAAACCAGTCACACTACAAATTAGTGAACTTATCAAGTCACTAGGTGATAATCTTGATTTAGTGATGACTGCATACTTCCTTGACTTCAAGGAAAATATGATGGAAAGAGTAAGGATCCCTGAATAATTGATTGAGAAACATAGGGATGATATATGTTTTATGGTAGATATAAATTTCACTCACATAAAAATGGTTGTACCAAGAATAGCTTGGTTAGCACCTCTTGACTATGAAATTAACATAGATCAAGCAACCAATGTAATTGATGCATTGATAAATGAGCCACCTAACAGTAAATAACCAAGATTTGGAACTTATGAAGAGGATAAGTCTAAGATAAAAATAGGCCTAGTAATCAAGAAGACTGTCAACAAGAAGGAAAAAATGGTGAATAATCTTGAAAAGATTCTATCGGTTAATGAGGAGGAAAAAGAACAACCAGAGGAAATTGATGAACAGGGTACTATCGGTGAAGAGAAACATGAGAAGAAATCAAATTCTGAGGCAATTGAGTCTGATACACCTCCAACTCCTACAAAGAAAAATAGAACAAGGAGCCAAAAAACAAAATATACTACACCTCTCAAGAAAGGTCAAGTGAGGACCTATAAGAGGAAGAAGCAAACAGAGAAACAAACTGTGAAACAAACACCCACCAAAAGGAGGAAAAGAATGGTCAAAACCAAAGCTGACATTGAAGATTCCAAAGAGGATGAGCCTAATGTAAATAATAAAAATTTTCTCACTAGAACAATTGATGAAATTACTAAGTCAATTGCTACTACCGGTACAATGACTGATAGGAAAATCAGACAATGTGATAAACTTGAGACAGAGGACCAAAACAAGATATAAGATGCAATAATTAGGGAAATGGTCAAGTTCAAATATGTACTAGTAGAATTTATAGGCCAAATACCCAAAGAGCTGGGTAATAGAATTTCACAACAATGGTCATATGCTTTACACACCAAAAAGGAAGCAAGGGAGAGGGTACTTGTCACACTTATGCCTCTCGAATCAAAGATGGAAGAGATTAAGAAATAATGAAAAAGCACTCAAGAAAATTTGTAGCAAAGGTAAGAGCTTACAAAGTTCTTGAAGATAAATTTATAGAGTTGGACAGCATGACCGAGGCCAAATAGAGACAACTCCTAGATTTACCTATAGAGTCAACAAGTTGTGAGAATCAATTACTTCTCACCGACACACCTCATGTAGAGGAGGAGAAAGATAAGGCAAGTCCTAAGAACATTTCTTTGGACAATGTAGATAATAATGAGCTCATTGACTTAGACCAAGTCATGGATGATCTTGACATTCAAGACACCACTCATTATGACTCTGATAAGGATCCACAAAAAGAAGATGATGTCATTTTAATATCTCTTAAGGATCAAACCAAGCAACAAGAATTAGAGACAAAAAGAAATAATGACATGGATGCTGCTAATGAAATATGAACAGACACTTCAATTATTGACATCACAGGTCTGGACCCTGTCGACCAACTACAAAAAGATGAAGATGTCACTACTCAAAAAGATCAAACCAATGAGTAGGACACAAATAAAGATGTAGCACATGTGAGCACTCAAGATAATATGCCAGTGTTGATAAAGGCATTAAATCTGCTAGAAGGAAATGAAAATTCAAATGCAGCAGATTCAAGCATACCCGAGGACAAGGGTGATACAAAAATAAAAGACACCACAAATGACACAAAAGATACAACTGTAGAACAAGATGCAACCAATGATCAAAAAGACAAGTCTACTAATCAGAGTAAAGAAGAAGCACAAAAAGTAGAAGAGGACAAGCAGAAAGAAAAGAGTGAAGAAGCAAAAATAGATGAGAAGGAGAAGAAAATAGAAGAGAATTCTATAGAAACACCCAAGTTTGATGGAGAGAAATATTCACCTAACTCACATGTACACCCTGAGTAGAAAACACAAGAAGCATCATCAAAAAAGCCTTCACCAAGCACCTTAGAGAAGACAAATGAACTAGAAATGGTAGTTCATACATCTACATCCACACAAATCTAAAGGAAGAAGAAGAGAAAGAACAAGAATCCAGTTACTCTAGATGAAATTATTGAGATTCCAATTTTTGATCCTAGGATTTTGGATCCAAATGAATTGACAAAGTATGAAAGACTTTTTGAAAGGAAAGCCATGCAGGACAAGTTGAGAAAAGCCACCAAGGAAGCTAAGGTACTTGAAGTTGCATGAGGAATACTTCAACAAATTGTACCTGATGTAGATGTTGATCAAACAGCCCCAATGCTTTATCAATTAGTGGTTCTCACATATGCAATCACATCTCAAAATATAGATGCTGAGAAGGCCATGGAAGAAAGACTTAAATAGAAATATGGGTTCAAGTTAGCTGAGAAGATAAGCCAAGAAGTGGCATTGCAAATGGTAAAGCTTTTTGAACTAGTTAGCACAGTAGACCCAATAATTTCATAAGATACAAAAATTATGCATGTTAGATCAAATCACAAAGGAGTATATCGAAAAGATAGAATAGATTGATGTTGATCCTCAAAAAAGTGCACAAAGTCTCACAAATAGTGAAGAGGCAATCAAATTGCACAATGAATAGCTCAAGCAAGCCTGAAAGCCGAGACAAGACATCTAGATTGCAGAAACCAAGTTCAGAGATGAGATAAATGAGCTTCAATCTCAACTCTTATTGACACTCTCACTACTGTAACAATATATGATAGAGGCAAGAGCACTTATTTCCACCCCAAAAATTTCTATCCTAGACAACATTTATGATATGCATGCCCAGATTGAGCTATAGCACGTGGCACTAGAACTCCTAAAAGAAAAATGGGAGAAAATGCTCGAAGATATCAAGAAAACCCACTCACACATTCTCAACACGTTGTAAGTTACACATTTTTGTCACATTTTAGACAACTTATAAGTTGTACATTTTTGTCATGAGTGTCAAATAAAGGGGAAAATGATATGTCTAGTCAATCAGTAAAAGGGGAAATGAAAGGAAGAAATGATTTGTACAGTCAGTCATTTGAAAGAGCAAAGAACAGGGAATGTATATTATAAAGGAAAGTATACATGTACATATACTTATACTATACTGATGCATACAGTTAGGGGGAGTCATATAATGACAAGGATATATACATGGTGTACATACTAAGAACCTTATTATTATCCACATATCAGTTTTTGATACTAATGTCAAAGGGGGAGATTGAAGAAATTATATTTTTCCATTAGTATATGCAAGGAAAAACATGATCTACACCATCATTTTACACTACACTGACAGACAGGGCACAACACTACCTGACACCAAGATTACCAATACTACTAAGTACAATGCATCCCAACAAGAACTATTCAGTGTTACCCGATGACAAAAAGGACAAGGGAACTCGACGAGTAAACAACAATGCAACCCGATGAAATAATCAAAGAGTGGAACCTGATAGATGAAGGGAACCTGACAATCAGTTCAATAAAGGAACACCAACAGACTTTCAGTTCAACCTGACGATCAAGAACCGATAGTCAGTTACATCCGACAAAAAGTGGATTTGACTTTCCACGTCATATAAATCACTGAAGTTTTATATTTAGCTTCTTGTTTTGTTTTAAATCCATTATGTGTGGAGAAAGAAATGTAATTATTATTTTTTTAATCATTTTAATTGTTTTAAAACATGCAAACTAAAGGATCAAGGTCAAGTTATATACCTTGGATCAAGAGTTAACATTGTAATGCATGATTCTAGAATTGGTCAAATACTTGTATAAATAGATTCTCAATCAATTATGAACATGTTTTTCAATGATGATTGTAGCCACTGAGAGAATATAAGGATCAGCCAACAGAATTCATGCAGAAGGACAGAGAAGGATCAATTCAGTTTCAAGAATAAGAACACAGGCTACCGGTGAGAAGGAAAAGGTATTAATCAATCACTATAGGTGATATTCATATTTTGAGAGCTTTAATGGATCTGTGATCAGAAATTATAGATTTCATACAGTCAGGTCAAACATATTGTACTCATTCTAACAAGTGTAGTACAATTAAGAAATCCTTTCAAGGAAGGTGGACTTAATAGTGCTATTGTAAATCTCTTAACCGAGTGCACACTTCATTAGTGTTGTTAAAATCTCTTGACAAAGTAGATCTTAATAGGTCTCCAATTTAATACTCCTAATAGGGTAGATCATTAGAAGTGATCAATTGTAAGCCTTTACCAACTCCCTTCCATTCTACAGATAGTGAAGTTTTGTGGGTGCCATTCCCACTGTAGTTTTTACTTCCTAACAAGAGTTTTATGTGATAGCATATCTTGTGCTATGTGTCTATTACTTTCATAAATGTTTCTATGAATGTTGCATATAATTAAGGTTATGAATTAATACTACGTACATAAGAAAGAACATCAAATATGGTTGGTAATAAAGTAAAGAATGATTACTAATGATGAAAGGTGAAAAGAGTTAAAAATTTTAGAGGTACTAATTCAACCCTCCCCTCTCAGTACTACTTCCCATTAATCCCAACACAAAATTCAGCATGAAAGTGGCTGAAAAGAAGGAAGAAGAGATCAAAAGCCTAAGAACAAAATTTGAGACAGTTATGAAGGCTTATAATGATGAAAGAATAAAATATATTGAAAAGGATAAGAGGATTGCTATCCTAGAAGGAAAACAAGTAGCCCAATTTTCTCCTTAGATAATGATAACATAGGATCCATATCATCCTGCCACATCTAGTCCAATTGTGACTTATCCTCCTTCTCCCATGCCATCAAGTCGTACTACATAGACAAACTTGGAATTAGAAAAGGAAAGATTAATTGTTGAGAGGACTAAGTTATAACAATCAAGGAAAAAATGGGATGAAGATTGTGCAACATTTAAACAAGCAAAGGAATGGATACAAAAAATGTATGCCAATAAAATACATGACAATCTCATGCAATGTACTCAAGATTTAAGTCCTGTTGTCATTTACTTACAAGGAAAGAAAATTATTAGCATAATGGATGAATTTAATGCAGATAAAGATAAGTGGGACCCAATCATGGGTAGGCGAAAGGGAAAGAGGGCATAATTAAATTTTTTCTATCCTACACCTAAAGAGGAAAATAATGTTGACATTGTACTAACCAACACTTATAAATTCTTTAAATTACTAATGGACTTAGACATAAACAGGAGCATCATCTTGAGGAAGGTAGAGACTTTGAGGAAGGACTATTCAAAGGACTATTATGAGATGTTTCCTAATCTTTTCAAGAAAAGTGGTGAAATAAATAATCAAGAATTGTGGATGAGACATATGAATGAGGGGTTGACAAAAAGAACCAACATTGTTATTACTTTGGAAAGCACACTTTTGTTTGCCCAAACTGTTGAAATCATTAGCAAGGCTAGGTCATTTTTTGAATTCTGGAAAGAGGAAGTTGATAAGGTAAGTTTTAGTTGAAATGAGATAAAAAAAAAAGAATGAAGTCATCAATTTCTCTTGGCCAAATGATGAGGTGTACACCTCCTAGAAGGATAGATACAATGCAGTTGATCAAGGAGAAGGTGGTAATGTGTAGACGACAACAAATGAAAATGCTTCCTAACATTTTTAATAAGAAAGGAAAAGGTAAAATATTCTACATCAATATGATCAAGGATAACAAATTCCAGATGGCTATTTCTGAAAATGTTCAAAGCAAGTGCAATACCCAGGTGGTCAGAAGACAAAATGCTTTGAATATCTTGTAACAAAAGTGGTTATCACTTCAATTTCTATTTTTTCTTTTTCTTGAGTCATCTGTTTTGTCCTCATTTCAATTGATTTGTAGCTTGTTGCAATCCTATTCTATAAAAGGATTCCCAAGATCATTGGAAGGGGCTGGAAAATTTAGATTTTAAGAATTTTACAAAGTTTTAGTCATGGAAATATAGCAGAGTTGTACTAGATAGTTTTGATAATTAGAAATAAAGTTAGAATATCTCTTGTACATCATTGAAGAGTTTATCTTTGAGTACATCTTGTATACAAAATTAGGATTCTATATACTTAATAAAAAGATCCAAATTTCAATCTCTCCTGTGTTGTATGGTCTTATGAGTTATGAATTTTATGATTCATTAACATAGAATTTCTCTATGTTTATGTAGTTATTTTAGAGTTTTGATCAAGGATCAGAATAAATGATGCTCTAATTAATACATAGATTCATATTGACATACACTAGGATCTTGCAAGTAGTATGGGTTTGGGGATAGTTATATTTATGGCCTAGAATCTCTGATGAATATTGACTTCTGCATATTATATTTGTTTTAGAGTGTGGCCCAATGGATAAAGAACTGATCCAAAACTGAAAGGCTCTATATTACTGCATGTCTAGAGGAATATTGGCTATGTTTCTCTAAAAAAACAAACATGAACTCCATTTCATCTTATATTTATGCAAGTTTGTTGTGATTTATCATATCTCATGCTCAAATGGTTGATGTTCAATGGGTAATTAGCCAATTACCTAGTATCTCCCAGTTATGTTGAGTTGATGTGAGACTCCTGCTTGAGTAATACCATAATAGATTATTTGAGGGAATTATAGGGTACCCTTCCTTGGTATAGCAGAACCTAAAGAGTAGAAGTATTGTAAGAACTCTTGCTATTTGGTCCTTTTCATTATATTGAATAATATTTGGAGTTGGCTTCTCTTTAAGATTTTTCAGATAAAGAAAAGGTTGGTGTTCTTCTACTATAGCATAAAAAGGAACCAACAGAAAGGACATGCACTATTATGGTGGGATAAATTACAGGTTGATAAGATGAAGAATGGTTGGTCTAATATCACATCATGGCCAAGAATGATAGAAAATATGAAAGACAATTTCCTTCCTAAAGACTACAAAGTACAGTTGTACAAAAGGATGCAAGGATTGAAATAAAAGGACATGGATGTCCCAAAGTATACAGAGGAATTCCACGAGCTTGACATTAGGGCATCTCATGATGAATATGTGGAAGAGAAGGTGGATAGATATCTTGGAGGATTGAGATACAATATCTAGGATGAGATGAGCATGGCTACACCTAGAACCTTGGAGGAGTGCTTCAAATTGGCTATGAAAGATAAAGAAAAGATTAGGAGAAGGAAAGAGAGGCAAGGTAATACAAGAGGATAAAAAACCAAGGTAAAATGAGTGAATCCAAGCCAAGGACATAATGATAAAGGAAAAGATAAAGTATCAGATCAAAGAGAAGAACAAAAGAATGGTAGAGGAAAGAGTTCCCTAGGAAGTGCTATAAGTATGGTGAAGAAGGGCACCCATTCTATAAATTTCCTGAAAGAGAGGCTAGGAAGAATGATAGAAGAGTCACTATAACTCAAGGAGAGGAGGAGACCAAAGACAGGGAAGCTAGTTTTGTTTTGGAGCCATATACAAAGGGTGATTTTCTCATGGTGAGAAAAGGAACAAGTATGCAACAACACAAGAAATTAGAGGTATTAATTTTCAGAACTAATTGCAAAAGTTATGGTAAGATTTGCAAGATGATAGTTGATTCTGGTTCATGTAATAATTTTTTTTCTTATGAGATGGTATATAAGTTAAATTTTCACACCTATTCGATTGATAGACCATATAGGGCATCATGGGTTAGTAGTGATCAAAATATTGTTATTACAGATCATGCTTATGTTGATTTTTCCATTGGAGCATTTAGTGATAGGGTTTTGTGTGATGTGGTCCCTATTACTTGTTTTCATATCATTTTGGGAAGACCATGGAAATCCTCAATGTTAGGAATAACAATCCACAAACACAACTGAGAGGGGGGGGTGAATCAGTTGTGATATAGAATACTAAACTTTATACTTTATAAACCAAAAATGCAATGCAAATTATAACATAATAAATGCCAACACAATAACACAATACTTGTTGAGGAAACCTTGTTAAAGGTAAAGCCCTGATGAGAATTAACATGCACAAATAATGTACTGAGAGTATATTATCCCTATTAAAAGATTTAACCCTCTTAGGAGCTTATTAAAATATTACAGTACATAGTTCCTGTTAGAAGACAGACCCTATTAGGAGTCAAGAAAAATAGTAGGGTCACTACCCTCACAAAATTACCAAAGAAGGTTAAATCCACCCTCAAGGATTCACAATCTGAACATGTGTATATAAGAAATATACATTCCAATGAACTGTTTGATAACAATTGTGTTTGCTTGGTCAGTTCCAATGAAGTATTCTTATCACAAACTCTACTCTACATCTAGCAGAAAAAAAATCCTCACAACTTTCACACTTCTCTTCCTTTTCAATCTCTACCACACCTTTTCAAAAGAAAATATCACTCATATATACCCTATTACAATAATTCATTAGGTCGATCAATTAAGCTTTCCCAAATACACACACAATTATTTAGGTCAACCAATTAGGCTTTCCCAATATAAAAATAATTATATAAACCCATGATAATATACACATGGTACCTATAACAAGTAAACATAAATTACAATCCATCAGTTATACTCCAAGATCCACAATCCACGCTCACAATTCATAATACATACTATATGTCTGAAGTCAGCCACCAAAATAGCTCTCCTCTAGAATACACACCACATCTGACATCACTAGTACTCTTAAAACTATTGATCAGTAATGAACATTCTTCAATGTGTCCTTTGTCATCCCGTAAGCTTGCATATGCTGAAAAATCTTCATCTATAAGATATACGCAAGATACAAAGACCTGCTTTGTCAAACATTACTGTCACAATTCAGAAATGAGTCTTCAGTAAATCATCGGTAACATCACCAATATGTAACCTCAATTCAAGTGACCTTAGGAATAAGGTCATTACATATGAGTCTCCATATCCCTATCTTTGATTGTTCTAAATCATCCATACAGTGTTCATACACTTCTGTCAGTTAAATAACCAGTCTGTTCTCTTGATAGAAACATATGTTGACATCAATAACAAAACATGAATATCAACACCATGAATAGTATCCAAATCTAATATCATCCAACAATCTCCCCCTTTGGCATTGATGGCAACATATGGGAAAATCCATCAACCTAAAAAGTACTCTCTCTCAATACAATCTTCTCAATATCCTCAACACAAATCTCCCCAAAATAGTAGGGGTTTTCACATAGAATCTTTCCCCCTTTGGCAGAAATGACAAAGGGTTTCATAAGTCTTCTTTGATCTACTGTAGCTTTTTCAAATCTTCTTGTCTCCCATAACTAGGTGCAAAAACACCCAAGTGCACTAGTATTCCAGCAATTACTCCCCCTGAGGAGTAAATCCATACATCAAGTCCAGAAAGTGATATAGCTCTAAAAGCCACTGGACTGATGCATACCTTGCATCAATTAATTTTTAGAAGGAGGGGCTCTGACCCCAAACATGCTTCATAGATACTCAAAAGCATATTTTGGCAAAGGTTTTGTAAATATATCTTCTATCTGTTCCTTTATGCTAATATAATCGAGTTTAATCTCTTTCTCTGCTACCTTCTCCCTCAAGAAATGATACTTAATAGAAATGTATTTATTTTTTGAATGCATCATAAGATTCTTTGACATATTCACTGTGCTAGTGTTATCACAATAGATAACCACTAGCTCTTTAAAACTTATTCCAATGTCCTTCAGGAATTGTTTCATCCAAATAACTTGTGTGCAATTTATTGCAGCAACAACATACTTTGATTCAACAATAGATTGAGCAATACATTCCTTCTTCTTACTTAACCAAGAAACTAGCCTTTTCCCAAGGAAAAATGCACCACCACTTGTGCTTTTTCTATCATCCAAATTAACTGCCCAATCAGCATTAGTATAAGCCTACAAAATAAATTCATCCAATTTTTCATACCATAATCCATATTCTTTTGTTCCTTTCAAGTATCTGAATTTTTTTTCACAAAAGCAAGGTGTGTCTCTTTAGGATTTACCTGATATCTTGCCACAATTCCAACTGCATTGGTAATATCTGGTCTAGTGTGAGTTAAATATTGTAGACCTCCAATCATTGATCTATACTTTGTCTAAAAAACACTCTGAGTTTCATCATTACTAGTAAGTTTATAACCAGTCACCATGGGTGTTCCAATAGGTTTATAATCTTCCATTCCAAACTTATTCAACATTTCCTTAAGGTACTCAGTCTGAGATATAAAAATACCATTCTTATTCTAATTAATTTGCAAACCAAGAAAAAATTTCATCTCACCAATCATTGACATTTAAAATTCATTTTCCCTTTCTTTAGAGAAATTTTTACTCATTTTATCATTACCTCCAAAAATGATATCATCAACAAAAACTTCTATGATTAATATTACATCTTCATCAGTTCTTAAATATAAATTATTGTCTGCATTACCTTTTCTGAAACCAAAATGAAGTAGATAATTGTCCAGTATTGTATACCATGCTCTCAGTGCTTGTTTTAGTCCATACCGTACTTTCTTCAACTTACAAACCATGTCTTCATCTTTTGTCAAAGGAAATCCATCATGTTTCTCAATGTATACTTCTTCTTCCAAATCTCCATTCAAGAATGTTGATTTCACATCCATCTAATATACTTTAGAGTCTTTATGTCTAGCATAAGCAAGAAATAATCTCACAGCTTCCAACCTAGCAACAAGAGAAAATTTTTCTTCATAGTCTATGCCTTCTTGTTGCGAGTATCGTTTACAAACCAATCTAGCCTTGTTTCTTACCACTATTCCTTCCTCATCCATCTTATTTTTGAAAACCCATTTAGTTCGTATCACATTTTTGTTCTTAGGTCTTGGAACCAATTCCCAAGTATTATTTTTCTTTATCTTTTCAAGTTCTTCTTTCATAGCTTTAGTCCATGATTCATCTCCACATGCTTCATCAATAGTTTTTTGTTCAACTTGAGAAATCAAACAAATTTCATCCCTATTTCTAGATCTAGTCATCATACCTTTACTTGCATCACCAATAATTTGATCTTTATGATGATTCTTCTTAACATACCTTAGATTCTTAGGAGTCTCACTAGCCTCAATTAATTCATCTTCAATCTCATTATCAACCATCAAAGGTTCTTCAAGTTCAACAGTGACCTCTTTCATCTCTATAATCTGACCATAGTCATATATTCTTTCTTGAATCTGAAACTTTTCATCTATCCTCACATTGGCACTTTGAATCAACTTACTCAATCTCAAATTGAAACATTTGTATTCTTTTCTCTTAGTAGAATAACCAAGAAAGATTTCTTCATCACTTATGGCATCAAACTTCCCTATCTCATCATCTCTTTTGATATAAAATTTACTTACAAATATTCTAAAATATTTTATAGTAGGTGTATGATCAAACCATAATTCATAAGCAGTCTTACTTGTACCTTCTCTAATATGAATTTTGTTCAAGGTGTACACAACAAAACCAATAGATTCTCTCCAATGAACATGTGACACATTTCCTTCCAGCAGCATAGTCCTTGCAACATCTAATATAGTTCTATTTCTTTGCTCTGCTATCCCATTTTGTTGTGGTGTCCTAGGAGCTGATTTTTTTTGTATATTCCATGTTCTTCACAGTAGGTATAAAATAAATCACATGTAAACTCTCCACCTTTGTCTAATCTTAAACATTTTATCTTCAAACTTGATTCATTCTCAACTTTTGGTTTAAATAAGTTGAATTTTTCAAATGCTTCAGATTTCTCTCTCAAATATGTAACCCACATCATTCTAGAAAAGTAATAAAAAAAAATTATAAAGTACCTCTCACCATAATAAGATCTTGTTCTTGTAGGACCACACAGATCTATATGCACCAGATCCAACTTCCCTTTTGTTGAATAAGATTTTCTTTTAAAACTACTTCTGGTCTGCTTCCCCATAACACACTCTCTACACATAGTGTTAGATGGCTTCACAATCTTAGGTAGACCTCTTACAACATTATTCATACTTGCCTTCACAATGTTATCAAAGTTAACAAGACAAAATATTTTGTGTCATAGCCAACTGTCATCAACCTTCACAATAAAACAAGAAGCTTCAGATGTATTCAATTTAAATACATTACCTCTAGATTTAGTATGAGATGCGATCAAGTCTCCTAATTTACTTCTGATAGAGAATTTCCCATAAATTAATTTCAATTGATAACCTCTATCCACTAAATTTCCAACACTCAACAGATTATGCTTAAGTCCATCAACAAGTAATACATTGTCAGTATTAGTCTTTCCATCTAGAGAAATAGATCCAACTCCAATGATAAGATTAGGAGTATTGTCACCGAATCTAACAACACCATCATATCTTTTCATACTTGCAAATTAATTTTTATCTCCAGTCATATGATGTGAACAACCACTGTCTATAACCCATTCAGATTTCTTTTCAAAACAAGATACTAAGGATTTTTCTTTATGTATAGGTTCATCATCCTTTATAGAAATACATCTAATTTAATCATTGTCACCATAATCATTAGAAAAATCCTCACTAGAATAATAACATTCCTTATTTTTAGGATACTTTGATTTTTAAAACTTAGGTTTATGCTTAGGAACCCTTGTAGGAAATTGAGATGCAAAATGACCAATCTTGTTATAGGAAAAATATCTCAAAAGTAATTTGCCTTCAAATTTACCATTACCTCTCTTTTCTCTTCTAGTGATCATTGCTACCACTTTATCTAGCTTTCTTTCTTCCTCCTGTATTTGTTCCCATTCATCAGCATAGTCTCCAAGATCTTCTATCAAGTTACTATTGCTGGTGCCTGCCATTCTAGATAAGGTCTTTTTGTTTCTATGTCAGGTTGCCTTGAATGATGACTCAACTTTAGGTAAAGAATCTCCCAATTCTATGGCCTCCAAAGTAGTTATCTTTCCAATCAACATCTCTCTATTGAATTTCAGAGTCAAAGGTATAATCTCCTCTATAGCTTTTACTTTAGTTCTATATGCAGGTGCCAGAGATCTGAGAATTTTTGCAATCACTTCTTCCTAACTGTAAGTACCTCCAGAGTTTCTAATTCCAATAACCACTTCAATAATTCTCTGTCCATATGCCCTAATGTTCTCATCTTCTCTCATTTTTTAGTGATTCCATCTTTTTCTTCCGGTTTTGTAACTTTTCTTTTTTTGTAAACTTGTCTCCTTCATATAGTGCCTCCAATATTGTCCAAATCTCATTTGCAGAGTCCCAGTATTTTACTTCTATGAATTCACCTTCAGAAAGTGCAATGATCAATGATTCCCTTGTGACCGTGTTGCATGAAAATAACTTCTTATTCTAAACACCTAAATCTGATTAACATAATCTAATCACATTTAGTGCCTTCTAGGACATTATCAACTAAGTAATCAGTCATTACCTAATTGATCTATGCTATCCTACAAGCCTGATTAATTCATTTAATTGGCTATAGTCTAATTAGTTATTAAATGGAAACCAATGACCTAATAGTTAATTAAATCCCCTTTCCCCCATTAGATTAAATGAATGTATTTATTCATTTAGTTTAATTCATATTATCCTCTTTTCCTCCACTTGTGATTTAAATAGTTAAATCTATTCTATTTAAGCACATGGCTTCATAACCTTAAACCCTAACCTAACCAACCACAAGCACCTAACCTTGAGTTCAAACCCATCCCAACCCATTCACACATACTAACCATTCTTCATTATCTAATTAACCCTAATCAGCTAATTAACCCCTCCACTCATTCTCTCTCCTCCCATCACTGTCTCGCTAATCACCTATCTTAAACCCTAACCCTAATCCTAAACTCCTCCTAAGCTTATCACATTCGTAAATCCTTGGATTAGGAATTCAACCCTTTTTCAAAGTCAACATTCTCAAGCCATCTCTTATCCCCTCACCCATACCTCATTAAGACCCTCATTAATGCCTCATTAATGCTCTTACATGCCTCTTTATTTCTCTTACAACTGTCATTACTCACCTTATCTCTAAGAGTCTTCTCTTATCCCTTTGCACATGGACCAAGATGGTCACATTACTCATCCACTCTCCCTGTGACACTTGTCACAATGAGAGGCACTTAAAGAAAGCACAATCCTTGTGCTCTCTTCTAGGTGCATCTGAGCCCCTCTTCAGGTTTGCATCCTAACCACTCATTCTGAGTCCATTTTCTTGTAAGTAGAACCTCATTCCTTCACAAATTTATCCATCTTTTATGAAAACTTATAATGTCAGTTTGAAGAACACCTCTTGAATCTTGGAGCATGCATCATCCTTGAGAACACATCCATAAGCATGGACACATCAAATGATCAAAAGGGAGCTTGGATTCTATTTTAGGGAGGTTTGCACTCCTTAATCTGTTATGGTTTTTTAAGTTTTCCTTTTTAGTCCAATCATGTATGTAGTTCTAATTTTTAGTATTGAGTGGTTTAAATTCTTATTGTGCTCCTTTTATAACTGATTTTCACATCTCGCATTCTAGCATGCCTGGTGGGACCCACTTCACAGGTCGGTTTTACCTACATAATGTTTTTTTTTGTTTTCATGAAGTTTGTGTGTTTTCAGGTTTAGAGGCATTGTGGTCCTAAACGAATTCTGCCATTGTGTTCAGATCACTGTTTCTAGTCAAACTAACTATAAAATTGGCTATACCCCCTAATCAAATCTGTGGTAAATGTTTTTTACACATAGGCTCCTCTGCACGCATCCTGAGGCAGACAACAGAGTCTATTAAATAAAATTGTTTTTTCTATTTATTGTTGTCCTAACCATTCTTCTCAACCATGCAGGTGATATTATTTATGTAGGTCATCTAAGGCCTAACCTAACCCCAGGCCTTCATTCCGAACCCACACCTAGCCTTATCTTTTACTTCACATAGCATACTATGGGTTTTCATATTTAAAAAGGTTAAGAGGCCCTTGTGCACCGAATGTGGGATTAAATCTCCACTATTTCCATCCTCACCAACCCAACCTCCCTACCCACATAGTATAAACCATGCACCTCTCCACTTCCCTTCCCTATGCCACCCCATCTAAATCCTCCACCAACATGCCTCCCTCCACCGTCCCTCCATCACCCCGCAACTTCTCCCCCACCCTTCCCCAGCACTCTCCTCCCACTACTCTTGCACCATTTCCCATTCCCAATACCCCACGTAGCACACCCCTACCTTCCTCCATCCACTCCTCTACGTGTTCCAACCTCCCTCCATCTGTGTAGTCTCCCACCTTCTTCCCCCAACACCTCTCTTCCTCGCCTTCACTTTCTCCTAACACCTCCCACCACTTAGCTCCCTTCGTAGCTCCACCCTACTTCCATCACTGCTTCCCACACCTCCCCACACAAATTCTATACCTTCCTCCCCACCATCACCCTTC
>MU228345.1:2500882-2537887 GCA_018584345.1 Thuja plicata
CCTCCACTTGTGCTGCCTATCTCACACATCCTTCTATGTAGCTCCTATACTGCTCCAACCACTTTTCCCACCGAGATTTTCCTACACACACAGTGACACACGGTGTCTGAACTGAAATTCACATCATTGTGCCCTTCCCACGTATAATGAAACCAAGTTGTCAATGCCATGTAAGGTATAGTTAGTAAACCTACCCTCTCCACTTCTCTACTAACACCTAACCTCTCCACACACCCTTCACTCCCATGTAGCCACTAAACCCACCTCCCATGTAGCCCCTTCATAGCCCTTTAAATAGGAAAATCATGGTCCACCATGTGGAAGTAGGCCATGTCAAAATGCCACCTCAGAGCCAATACAACAGGGGCCCCACATTTTTTTTACACAAATAATTTCACAAAGTTAAAATTGATGGTTGTTTGACCTTTATTTTATAGAGTTATTCATTTTCTGTGATGGTCACCAAGACATCAAATTTAACCTCACAGATTTGATGATGTTAGCACAGACTTAGGCCATTTTTCAAAACTTGCAGAATCCATAACAAGTCCCTTTCACGGAAACAACCATAACTCTTTCATACAAGCTTGATTTTGGACAATTTGAAAGGCGTTATAAAGCTAATTAAGAGGGATATTCAGATTTGTAGGCCAATTCATCACATTTCTCCAAAAATTAGGTGAAATGTTCAAAGTCTCCCTTTCTTTTATGCTCTAATCTAATCAAATCAGATCCAATCTCAAATGCACAAATAATTGAACTAGGCTATCAAACATTTCATTTTGGATTTAAAATTGAACAAGCTATCACACATTTTGTTTTTGATCTTAAAATTGAACACAACAAATCGCACATCTCCTTTTTGGTTTACAACTGAACAGAAAATCATACATCTCCTTTTTGGTTTAAAATTGAACAACAAATTGCACATCTCCTTTTTGGTTTAAAATTGAACATTGCACTCACACTTCAAATTTGGGTCTTTAAAAATTGAACAAAGAAATCACACATTTCCTTTCAATTGCACTAAAATCAAGCACAATCAAATCTTGAATGCCTAAAGGATCAACACTTTGTTTCAGGTTTTGCACTCGAACAAGCAATCAAAACTTTCATTTTGGGTCTTAAAAACTGAACAAATCAAACGAATTCAATCTTGAATGCATAAAGACAACTGAACAAGGAAAAAAATATCTCATTTTGGTGCTCATAAAAAGAACAAGCTTGCGAGTTCATTTTTGTCTTATATTGAAACACATTGCCTAAATTATTGGGAATCAATTGTGTGACTTGCATCTTTGGTGCACTTACGCAAAATTTTGTAGAGCACAACCTCACTTCACGCACTATCCTCTCCCACTGGCATTCATGGTCATTGGTGCAAGAGAAAGGTGATTGTGAACATTCCAAACTTTCAAAATTGCTCAGAGGGGCCTGTCCAAAAGAAGCACGAGTCCTTCTGGAGAATGACCCCAAACCAGTAAATCCTTTGGCCAGTATAGAAATAAGCTGGACTCAAAGGTCTATCTATATCCTTTCAAGCTTGGACAAGTCATGTTTAATGGTAGTCCATATTGGGTGAACTCCCTAGCATACTGACATGGTCGAATTATGCTCTTAAGTGAGTCACACCATATAAACCAATTGTGAGGACTCCACAAAATCACTAGCAACTGAGAAACTAGCAGCCTACCCATTTCACCTCTGTAAGCTTGATAATTGACTGGGCAAGGAAGATAGTAACTTCCCCAAGAAATTTGGACATTTGTGCCACCTTGAGCATTTGGATTTAGATAATACGACATCAAGACTGGAGTCGCATGCTTGGTGATGGCCATATTATGATTAGCTCTTGTGTGTGTGCCTACATATGCAAGAAAAGGTTTTCAATCTCACCACATCCTTAAGGTAGAAAGTGCTTGTATGTGTCTTCAGTGTTACAAACCTTGTGAAAAATAGTTTTTGAACATACACAAATCTAAAAGTTTTGAAGTCCTTTTGCTAAGAGAGATTAAAATATTCTGCTTCTTGCAAGGTTCCTTTGCCTCTTGCAAGATTGTTTGCTCAAAATCCTCAAGATCATCATTTATTTTACAAATATTCCAAGGCATACTTTCCATAGTTACTGGCTCATCCTAAAACATTATCAAATTGAGCTCATGTCCTATTCCATCAAACACAAGAAAGTGAAGACTCCTTTGCCTCCCATATGCAGAGAACATAAGAACACAACTCGCAAGGCCAAGAAATATCAGCATGTCATTGAATCCATTAAGGAAAAAACCCATAAATGTGAAGAATACAAGAAGGTCCTTTACAATTGGAAGATTTCCTATTTCCAAGGAAGATACCATATGAACATGACCTTTATTGCATCTGAGAAATATGACTAGCTACATCATCACTCATTCTTCCTCTTCTTAGATCACGTAGCATGCATTTTTTAGGATCATTCTTAGTAGTCATATTTTAGAATCACATCAAACATGCCCTATCATAATCTTAGCAGTCAATCCTAAATCAGTCCCATCCAATCCTAATCACATCCAATATGTTAATGATTTTTCTTGTATCCCTCGGTTCTAAAAGCGACAATGCAAACCAGACCTTGGGATTTTTGTCTAGCTCTCAAGAATCAGCTCATTCCTGCAAACTAAGGGGAAAGAAAGGACTAATTGATGAGGATTTGATCCTCCTTTTGCTTTGAGTTCCACACACTCAGGTGGGTGCACCTAAAACATGATAAAATCTGCATATATAATAACTTACTAGCTAAACCTCATTATGTAGATGTGACTGTGGATAGTTCTTAGACTTATAAAACATGAGAGTTCAACTCAACCAGTCTTATACAGGATCCCACCTATATAATTTGCTAAGAACTAGGGAAATGGTCAAGGTAACAACAATGATATTCACCCTTCTTCTCTTTGCACCCAGAGGCTCAGGCAGGCTAACCTATTAGATTCACTTCTACAAGGAATCGCCAAACATATTTGCACTATTCAATGCAACTTGTACACATTTATGCTCTTAAACAAGAAAGGGAAAATCAATTGAATTTAATGATTTGATGGTGAAAATGCATAACCAGCAAAGGACCAGTGCCTTATCTATTGGGAAACAAAGTCAAATAAACATACAAACCCAGAAAACCCTAACTCCAAACTCAAAGAATCCGAATGAAATGCCTTACAATCCATTCTTCTCATTTCAATATCTGGACATCAAATTCATGTGCTGACCCTAAACTCTTAGAACTTGCATTCAAGATTTAATCTCTCCTTGAAAGAAACTAAAAAAAAAAGACCACAGCTACCTTGCAACTGGTGCATTAACATGCTTTACAGATTAATATACAAGAATTAAAACCAAGCATACAAAGACATCAGATAGATACTTGAACAGGTATTCCATCATTCTTCATTCAAATTCATCTAGATCTGTACATTTGCAAGACAAAGAACACAAAAATAAGACTCAAAAGCCAGAATATTGCCCAACAACATAACTTTTCAACATCCATTACAATCAGAAGAAAATCCAGATATAGGAGAAAGGAAAATAATCTTAGTCACCGACACCTGTCTATCCCCAAAAATATCTGCAACTGCAAAAATCTGATTTGGTTTGGACTCATATCTTCTTTGTTTTTTTTTTTAAATTTAAGCTAAGTCATCGTTTCTTCATTTTTCTCAAACTAGTTTATTCCTGCACCAAAATGGACTGCAAAAACGAATTCCTCATTTTGAGACCTTTTCGGCAACATATGATACTTGGTATTTTGGACAAAATTTTCCCCCTCAACCATCAAATCAAACTCTCCTGTGCATCTTTCAATAGTTTGAAATATTTGAATTTATTTCAATAGTCAAACTATTAAATTGAAATGACATTTTAATATTTGCATTTTTAAGCCCAGATTTCATCTCATTCTGCCAAGTGCCAATCAGACTTAATGGCTTATAGGTTATATGTTGAGCATCTTCCTTTTAAGCCATTAAGTCAACCATTAGATATATTTCAACTTGCACACCTTTTAAACCTTTTCTTTTTGAGATTAATTCATTTTAAATTACAAATTAATCCTTATTTCCCCAGAATGCGCCATCTTGTGACACCTGTCAATCTGGCTTAATGGCTTAATGGTTAGATGTTGAGCATCTTTCCTTTAAGCCATTAAGTCAACCCTAGGATCTCTTTCAACTTGCAAGTTCTTTAACCTTTCCTTTGTTGAGATGAATTTATTTTAAATTTCAAATTAATCTCAGATTTTATCTCCTCTTGCCACTTGTCAATCAGACTTAATGGCTTATAGGTTAGATGTTGAGCATATTTTCTTTAAGCCATTAAGTCAACCCTAGTATCTTTTTGAAACTGCACACTTTTTAACTCCTTCTTTTGAAATAAAATCAATTTAAATTTTATTTAAATTTGCACATTTTACCAGATTCTGCCAAGTGGCATCTTCTGATTGGTCCGCAGGCCCACTGGGCAGCATGTGTCATCCTCTAATTCACTGCCTCAAAATTGTACCAGATTGCACCACATGTCATCTTCTGATTGGTCTGTAGGTCCACTGGGTGTCATGTATCGTCCTCTGATTCACTACCTCAACACTGTACCAGATTGTGCCATGTGTCATCTCTTGTTTTTGCTCCAAAATAATGGGGCCCACCATGTAATTAACTATCCATCCAAGAGGCCCACCAAATGGCCTCTTGGTTCTTTCTTCACATTATAATGTAAGTGCTTTAGTATATAAATACTAAAAACTTTGGTAGCACCATGCATGTGGGATATATCTCTTTGCGTTTTTTAAAACTTTCTGAGACTTCCTCCAACTGCTACTCACTCATGGCATCATTTTATTGCTATTTAAGACTTTCATTTTGGTCCATGTAGTTGGGCGCCCTTTCCTATGGATTCATATTTTGCAATATAAAGTTTAAAAAATCTTTAAAACCTCCTCTTTGGCTGGGCGCAACATGCTCTGCTATTGTTTTACTCTTCATTTCCTTTCAAAAACATAAAAATCAGCCTCCATAGGGATGGGCACCCCTTCCTATGGATGCACATGTTTTATTTACTTCCTTTAAAACCTTCCAATCAGCCCTCAACAATAGGCGAACCATGCTGCTCTGTCTGCTGGTTTTACTTGCATACTTTAGATGAAAACCCCCTTTTTTTAAAAACAAATCCTCCATAGAAGGCTGCGCCTTATACCTTGGCATCCATTTGCATTTTTTTTAAAAATAAAACCCTTTGAAAACTCAGTCCCCTTTCTTGGGTGCACCAAAATGTGGTGCTGGTTGCAATGCATTTTAAATAAAAACTTTTAAAAACCTCCCCTTTGGTGCTGGGTGCAGGCTTTGCTTGGCTGTTTGCTTTTGCAAAGATTAAAAAAAACCATTAAAAATTCCTCCTCATGCCTGGGCGCAGGCTCTTTGTATTTCTGGTTTGTAATGCATTTTAAAATAAAAAACATTAAAACAACTTCTCTGAGTTTGGGCACACCAAGTTGTGGAAACACTTTGTTGATTAAAGTTTTATTTAAACGAAAACCATCACTCTCTGTATGCTGACGTGCGCCTCAATATATTTGCTTTTAAAACTTTACATCTTGCACAAGCTGGAAGAATGCTGAAAAATGTCGATAAATATGACCTTACACCTTCAGATTTGTTTGGCCATGGCGTAGTTCCATTTTTTTTAGTCCAGTTCATTGGCGCATATTTTTAAGGATCATTATTTAAATCACAAAATTATTTAACATAATAATATGTCATTTAAAACTTCATAAACTGAGTACTGGATGCCATGAATAGATGATAAGTCTCTGAAATACTAGTGCAATGATCCCCATTTTCAACCTTGACAAAACATTTGATCAACTGTGCAACCTAGTAAATAAAACCACTGAGCTTGCAATCAATTTTAAAACCATTTTTTCACAATTCCACAAACTGGCTTTATTAATGGCGAGTAGCCTCCGGAACAACCTTTGAAAATTGACTAAATAATGCTTTGCAACCATGGGGTCTAGATAGTACATTCTTCTCCAGCATATGAGCCATTATCATTAACTAGAATAGCTTTGAAAACACTCAGGCCCTAAGATAATAATATGCGAAGTATACCACTTCGTTATATTCTGCAACTCGTAGAATTCAGACTTGTGCAAACCTTGCCTAAGGTGCCACTTGGAAAGTCATCATACGACCTCTTGAAGATCTATCACTTGGAAAAATAATTCATTCATCCTCATTGAATACACATGCAAAAGGGCTTGGCCGGATTCACCCTTAGGTGTAAGATGTAAATAATCAAACTTAACAATTCAGAAAAATAGTGTAAGTGCAAAATGCTAAATCAACATAAACTTCATCCAGATCAGTCATTGAAAGATTAGTAAGATATGCTCTGATACTTCACCATCAGAACAAGTAGTACACTTACATTCCATGAGAATGATTCCACAATTGGTTCTTGAAAACAACTCTCATAAAATGACCATTTTGCAAACTACAATTCTGCGAATTGAACGCACTAATGGCAAGTAGCTTCCTCAATGAGCTTTGAAAACTAACTAAATGACTTCACTGGAAAGTGCCATCAGAAAATTAGGTTCAATACCAACATGTGAGAACACATGCTAGAGGAAATTGCATAGAAATATTTGATCCAAAAGATTTTATTGATCTAATATAGCCTTCTGAAACATTGATTCTATTCACACTGTCAATCTACACAAATCACCTTAGAAACAAACTTTGAAAATTTACCAAATGAAACCCCCAAGATCTGGAATCTTGGATAATGATTCAATCTCACATAATGAAAATGAATCCATCACTATCTTTCTCAGAAGATGAAAAGGCAAATTATCATTAAAGACCAAAGTCAAGTTGCTAAAAACATTTTGGATCTGAAACAGTGAAACAAGCAGAAATTTGATTTGGAAACGGCTTAGGAAAGTGACCAAATGGACTTGTCGTGACCTGAAGATGGAGACTCAAGAAGTATTTTACCTCTATAATACAGTACAAAAGGAATTTTTTCAATTAGGTCACAAGGTCAAAACTTACAATTGGTCAAATAGGGCTACTCAGAATTCTGGGCAGGACAAAGAAATGAGACATTTCAGGAAGACCAACTTTGAGGGATCACAAAACCTATCAAACAGACTCAAAATAACTTGGGATTTGAAATATAGGCTTTATGATATACATTCTCAAAATTCTCAAAATGGTGACCCATGAAACTCAATTAGATGCAAGTTATTCAAATGCAAACTGGGCCCGTTATAGCAAATTGACACTTAGATAGTAAATGCAAAATGGACAAGTGCTCAAAACAAGACATCACTAAATGGCTCAAAAATTGAATTTGACGATCTAGGATGTCTTCTTATGCCTAAAAAAGAGTGATGAACACCTAATATGCATGAAAACTTTAGAATTACATTTGGGAAAATAGGCTCAAAAAACACTTATAGGTGGTCAAAATGCAAAGCACTAGTAAAACACTCTAAAATTCTTCTTGTAATTTTGAGTACCAACAAAATAAATCCTAGCATTATCATAAAATTCCATCATACAACATATCTCATACTTGGTGTTCCATCATTTTTAGATTTGCTTGACCTGCATCCTTAATAAAACCCATATCTTAGGTATCCTTAGACGATGCACTATTCTAGGATAACCCCTTGTCTATGAAACCTCATCACCTTGACCAAAAGGTTGGTTCACATTGGTAGAGAATCTCATCGGTCAAAGACCATAGGTCTTTTTTGGGTTGGCAATCATCACCCACTTGATCCTGCAGTAGGGAAAGAAACCCTTCATTCGTTAGCATATCCAAGTCATCTTTTATCTTTAGGAAGTATCCTCATCATTGTAGACACATCATCTTGATCCTAGTCATTACATCATTATCATTAGTTTTACAAATATCCTTGCATTTTGATCTTGAATTTCACATCCCTTTAGGGCATTCATTTCATGCCACCCATCACACATGCCGCTAAGAAGAGGAAAGACATGAACCCTAATTCAGTAGCTAGCTCAGTCGATCCAACAATTAATCTGATAAACGTGATGGATTCATTTGATCCATGATAGAACACACCTATCCAACACATTTGGGTAGACACAAATGAGATTCTCATTATGAGTACTATCAAAACATTTATAAATCATCTAGGACATGTTCACATGATGAACACCATGAGTGGATGCAATAGCCATCATGTACTTATAGACATTCAGCAACAAGGAATCCAATTCCCACCTTGGCTTATAACAATGCTTATCACACAACCTATGGCACTCCCAGGGTAATTTCATCATCCCATCATAAATAAAGTTGTTGATCCACTTCAGCAAGCTCTATAGGTGTGAGCTCTTATCTCACAAATAGTCCACCCTTCCATCCCACCATCCATCATGCACATGAAACCTCAATCTACCACATTCACAGTCATAGGAGCCCCACCTCCTAATCCACCATTAGCAACACAAGACATACCTCCCATGACTACACAAGCACCTACACCTCTTCAACCCACAATCACTCCACTTTCACAAGCATTCCCAAAATTTTCTGCATAATTCCCACCACCACCACCACCAGTCAACACTTAGAAAACCAAAATTCCACCCATCATCACTCAGCCCATTCAAAATGCACCAACCAGTTTGTAGCATCAAAGCACCCAAATCTCCATGCATGTTCCACCATTTTCTTCCATAGTATATCGACAATAGAAGCAATACAATATGGGCATGCCTCCTACCAACATATATAAGAAATTTTTTTTTTCACAAGGACCCACTTTCCACGCACCACCCGCAGCACAATCACGGTACATTCCAACACTTCCCATGCAAGAACCAGTGAAATCACAAGTCAATCCCATTCTGCCACCACAAACATCCTAGGGTAGCCAAACATAGCAAGGATCTTCCTCTTCCATGTGGAATTACTCACAAGCGGCCATGTAGGGCCTAGGCATCCCTACACACTCATAGAGCATGAACCTGTTCACCTCCCAACTATAATGAATGCCCAAAAATCCATTCACAGCCTCACAATTCACCATCCAACCCACTCAACAACTGTTCAATCCCTTCATCACCCCATTACAGCAGAAAAATGTTATCCCTTTTGCAATTTCCCAATCTGTGATCCATCCCACTTCACAATAGCAAACCAACTTCATCAACTACCTATCCATGCTATCTTCCACTACATCAAAAACCATTCCACCACCACAACAATCTAGTGTTCAAACAAACACAAAATTTATTCATTCCTCATACTGGGGGCATTCCACTTGAGAATAGCTATCCTCCATACCTTAGCAATACCACACCACCACCCTATGAAGGTGCATAGCAAGCTCAGTCCACTTATCCATTACCTCAGAAAATACAAGCCTATTTTCAGTAGCTACAACAACCACATCAGGATTTTCCACCTCCTACACTATAGTATTCCCCTCAAACATAGTTACCACCTCAACAACCTATCTATGTTGACCAAAAACCACAATAACCTCTGCAAAACCCTTTGTATTCACCTGCTCGATTCGACCCATAAATCACAAGTGGGATCAACATGACAGGGACTAACAATCTCCCACCTGTCAATTCAAAATGGGAGGAAATAAAGAACTCTTTTAAAGAGCTATAAAATGGGACTAAAATAAAGATATTCAAGTTTGAGGAGGTATGTCCTTACCTATTTGATAGATCTATCACTTCCATACCCTTCCCCAAACACTTTTATACCCCTAAATTTGACAAATATCAGGAGAAGGGAGATCCTATGAGCCACGTGAAAGAATTCTACATGGCATGCCAAGAAGTGGCCTACAATGATAACTTCCTCATGAGACTATTCCCCAAGAGGTTAGGAGGGACTGCTCTTGAGTGGTTCTACAAGATCCCCTATGGCACAGTCTCTACTTTTGCAGAATTATCAGAGAATTTTGTGGCCCAATATGCACATAACATTGAGAATGAACTCTCCCTCCTAGACTTATGCAACTCTAAATAGAAAGGAGGAGAAAGCTTAGCCAACTATCTGCAACACTGGCAAGGACTTACCACAAGATTGTCCTATCAACCCCCAGAGAAACATCTCATAACAATATTTATAAACAATATTCATCTCAAATTAGCCTACCACATGCGCATGAATTATGTACAAATGTATCAGGATATCCAAGGAAAAGGCATGGATCTTGAATGGGGTCTTGTAGAAGATGGTTCCATAAATCATTACAAGGAATCACAACCTAATAGAAACAACAATGATCGCTCATGATATTGGAACAAGAACAAAAATGCCATGACAGATGGAGCCACAAACACCAAGTATGTCCAGATTGTTGTTGCAGGTCCTCAAACACCAACCCCAGCATATCAACACCAACATTACCAGCAGAACACACCAGCACAAACTTACCCGCAACCCCAATATCAACAAATACCACCTCCTCCAGCATATCAGCAAGTGACACAACATCAAGAAGCACAACAACAAAACATACACACACAATAGGCTGCACAAAATAACTATCAACACCACCATTAGAATACTCAAAATCAAACCAATGCAATATCAGTCTAGCAAGGAAAAAATAGACCGAGATGGGATCAATACACTCCTAAATGTAGGTTCAGTCCCTTGGGTGAACCCATTAATGTCATATTCCATAGAATGGCAAAAGAAAACTAATTGTCTACCCACCATCGACGCAACCCTTTGGGGAATCTACTCCTAAACTACAATGGTATATAGACAATGAGTATTGTGATTATCATCATGTTAATGGACACACTACTATCAAGTTCATGAAATTGAAGTACTATCCAAGACATCATTGATCATAAAGAAATTGAAGTAGATTATACAACCAAGGCCTCACCCAATAGTGCTTTCAAAATCTACCAAAATGCATTCCCTAACCACGGTGACAACAAGGGCCCTACCAACACAAAAATTGCTCCAAAATTCAATCAAGGTAAAGGAAAACAAGAAGACAATACTAGAAATAAATCCTTAGCCTATGTTTATTTTGGTAGCTTAATTGGTTGCATATCCCAGGTCGAACCATCAGTCAATGTTATCCATATAAAAGACGGTGATACCAACTGTGCAGTCACCACGCATCGAGGATACATAACTGTTGTCGGTGCTAGAATTGCCTCATCCTCTAGGGAATAGTACAATCTATTAGAACATCTAGGGAACACACCCACCCAAATCTCCATCCTAGATCTCCTTCCTACATCACCCATACATCAAGAAATCCTGAACAAAGCTCTCCAAGAGTCTCGTATACTTAGCAACATCGACACTAGCCAGTTCCAAAACCTTGTGAGCCACTTTTCCACTTCATGTAGAATATATTTCAAAACCTAAGACATTCCATCCATTGAGCCTGATCACCATCTTTCCCTTCGCATCGCATTCATGATCAAAAACTTTTCCGTCAAATGGGTCATGATAGATAATGGTTTAGCCTTAAATCTTTGCACTTTGAAATTTGTTAAGAAACTGGGATACTCTAAGGCACATATACTGAGTGACATCATCACTATCAAAGCATACGATAATCTAGAACACACCTCAGAAGGAACAATCTCCTTGCCTATCAAATTGGGCCTAGTAGTACAAGAAACAACATGCCATGTGGTCAATCTTGACCTCCCTTACAACATCCTCCTTGGACGCCCATGGATACACTCTATGGAGGTCATCCCTCCCACCTACCATTAATGCATCAATTTTCCCCACAATAGAATTGATATCACCATCCATGTTGATCCCCAGCCCTTCACATACTGCCATGTGATGGAAGCCTCTTATCCAAATTCCACTCATTGTCCCAAGATTGACATTGCCACATTTGTTGTGAGTTCCTCCAAAACCTTTTCTGATCCAAGCACTATCCTTTCATCACTCTTTCCACTGTCAAGATCAATCACCATGGATGTAGAGAATATAGCCTCACCATTTCTTTTCCTATTAGAGCCCTACCAACAGATCTGCATACACATGGGCATCCATCCAGTTACATAGCGCAGAAGGAACCTGAGCCAAAACAACTAGGTTTTACTACCTTTCTTTCTCACAACATTCTGAATAGCCATAAAATGGCACCTGATATCAATAACTATTTGTACAAAGATCCAACACCTCCAGACAGTGGTCTCCTCAATCACTTCAAAGGAAAATATCCCTCTACCCACAAATTGGTCACTGAAAAATGGAACTATCAAGGAGGCTGACTAGGCCCCAAAGAATAAGGAATGAGAGTTCCCATTAAGGCCTCTAAAATAAAAAGACACATTGCTCTGGGCTTTGAACATAATACATCTGGCACTGGCCATAAAATGATTGGGGGCACTAATGAAACTAGTCTAACTTATCGCATTCCCCTCATAAACATACACAAAATTGAAGACATCACGGAAGAGAAAATAGTGAGAGCTTATGATGATATTGATGATGACATATTCCTTGGTAATTCTTTCCTTCACCAATTATCCCTCAATTTCATAGACCTTCCACTCATTCATCCGGAACTCATAAACTAGGACCAATCAAGTGTCATCCCAATAGACGAGTTCAAAAGCATGACCACGCTCCTAAGATTCATGGGAGCCATAGATCAAACACCAGACTGGGGGCAGTCCTCTATGCATGTATACAAATTGGAACTTGAGGCATACTTTGGGGAGAGGAGGTCTTTAGCTACAAAATTGAAAATCAAAAGAAAAAAGAAAAAAATGGACCTCTTAGTGAAAACCCCTCTGGGGTGCTATCTGATCAGAAAAAGTAAAAATAAAGGGCATATCTCTTGGTGAAAACCTTTCTAAGGCACCATAAGATGGAGATTATCCTCTCCCTTTTATCCATGATTACCGATTAGAGCAGTCATCCGTCATCATTGAAGAAACCAAACCTTTCAATCTGGGTACAGAAGATTAGCCTTGGCTCACTCACATTGCAACATCATTAACAAAGGACGAAGAAATAGCCTTCACAACTTTTCTTAGAGAATATCCTAACATCTTTTCTTGGTCCTACTCTAACATGCCTAGTTTGGATCTAGACCTCATGGTGCATCACTTATCAGTGGATCAAAACATCAAGCCAGTCAGGAAAAAACTCCGCAAGATGCATCCTAAGGTCGCATTACTGTTCAAAGAAGAATTGGAGAAACTTTTACAAGATAAAAGAATTAGAGAAATCAATTACTCAGATTGGATCTACAACATGGTGCCATTCTCCAAGCCTAATAACTCTATCAGAACGTGCACAAACTTCTGAGCATGTCTTAAGGACGATTTTCCATTACCCAACATTAACATGATCATGGACCTCACAGCTGGACATGAGATGTTGTCTCTTATGGATGGATTTTTAGAATACAATTAGATACACATCATAGAAGAAGATTAGCATAAGAAAATGTTCACAACCTTGTGGGGAACCTTTTTCTATAATATGATGTCATTTGGACTAAAGAATTCCAGAGCTAGATACCAGAGGTCCACGAATGTAATCTTCCATGATATGATTCATAAGATCCTTGAAGATTATGTGGATGGAATATTGGATAAATCCAAAAGAATAATAGATCACCTAAGTGATATAGAGGCAATATTTGATCATCTCCATCACTATAGCCTAGTTCTCAACCCTAAGAAATGTGTCTTTGGGGTCACATAAGGAAATATCCTTGGGTTCATTGTATCAAGACGAGGCATTGAGATTGATCCTAAAAAAGTTAAGGCCATCATGGAAATGCCTCCACCAAGAACACTCTGATAGTTGTGTAGCCTACAAGGAAAGCTCCAATCAGTGCATTGTTTCATGTCACAGCCTGTAGATAAGTGCCAACCTTTCACGCATCTACTCAGGAAAGACATCATTTTAAAATGGGACCCTCATGTCAAAGAAGCTTTGAAAATATCAAGGAATACCTGGCCAATCCACCTATCCTAGTACCACCTATGCCAGGTAGGCCTCTCATTTTGTACACCTCAGTAATGAATACAACACTAGGGGCACTTTTGGCCTAGCTTGATGACAATGGTAAGGAAAGATCCATCTACTATATCAGCCACACATTGGTGGGCTATGAGATTAACTATACACCTATGGAAAAAGAATGCTTAGCAGTGGTTTTTTCCACTCAGAAGATCTACCATTACATGCTCAGTCACACTATCAAGCTTATATCAAAGGTAGATCCGCTCAAGTATCTACTTTCCAAAACAACTCTTACAAGTTGAATGACTAAATGGGTCATGCTTCTAAGTGAGTTTGATATCTAGTATGTAGATAGAAAAGCCATCAAAGGGCAAGTTATAGCTGATCAATTGGCATAGGCACTATTGGTTTATGCATATCCTTTATTCATGCAATTTCTTGATGAACATATGTGCATGATTGAAGAACAACCAACCTAAAAGTTATTCTTTGATTGGTCATATACATCTCATGGTTCTGGGGCAGGAATCCTCTTCGTCACTCCACAAGGTGATTACATTCCTAAATATTTCAAAATAGGATTTCCTTGCACTAAAAACATTGCGGAATATGAAGCATTGGTCACTGGACTCAGCCTGGCCATCCAGTAGAACATCATATACATTCAGGTCTTTGGGAACTGCCAACTTATTATTAAGCAAGTACTAGATGAATTCCAAACCAAGGATGATAAGTTGCTACCTTACAAAGAGATGGTAGACAAAATGAAAGAGAATTTTCTCAATCTGTAGATCACACAAGTACCATGCTTGCAAAACAAAGCTATCGATGCAATGGCTACAATCGGGTCCCTCCTAGAAATTATGTGCGATGTAATACAGTATAAATTCTTATTTGAGAAACTTCACATGCCATTATATGAGAGAGATTACCTCAATCGGGTCTATATCTTGGTTGGTCCTCAGTCCCCATGGTACCACAACATCCATGCTTATCTAAAAAATTGTATCATATCCCCTCAACTCACCAACACCCAATGCTATAACCTAATTTTTAGAGCTTCCCGCTACACTATTGTGGCTAATACCCTCTATCATAGAGGCTATCACAATGTTCTCTCCAGGTGTCTAGATGAAACTAAAGTCGCCCAAGCATTGTGAGAAGTGCACACTGGAATCTTCTGTGCCCACACAAGTGGCATGGTCTTAGATAAATAGCTTCTCAGGATCGGGTACTACTGGCCTACTATGGAGCATGATGCCTGTAAATTTCTAAAGAAATTCTTACCTTGTCAGCAACATGCTAATTTGATACATGCTCCGGCGTAAGAATTGCATCCCATTGCGCCATCCTAGCCATTTTCATGTTGGGGTTTTGACCTCATTGGTAAGATCACCCCATTACCCTCTGAGGGACATAAATACATCATCATGACCACTGAGTACTTCATGAAGTGGGTCGAAGAAATCCCACTTACCCTCATGATAGGCATCCAAATATCCAAGTTTATACTCTACCATATCATTTATTTCTTTGGCATCCCATCCACCATCTTCATAGATCATGGCACACCATTTGAAAACCAACATATAGATGATATGTGCAAGCACCTCCACATCCATCATCACTATTCCAGCCCATACTCTCCCAAGGAAATGGTCAAGCTAAGGGAACCAAAAAAACCATCCTAAAAATCCTAAAGAAGGTTGTCAATGATACTGGTCACGAATGGCATCTCCAAATCAACCCATCCCTTTGGGCCTATCACACTTCATATCGTACTCCTACAGGCACTACTCCATATTCCTTGTCTACGGTGCTAAAGTCATCTTACCAATTGAGGTCAAACTATGATCGCTCTGGGTATCTCTGAAAGACCTAATCACTGATGAAGACTACATAGTAGCTAGACTTAGATAACTTGATCTACTAGATGAAAAGCATCAACAAGCCTATGATCACCTGGTTTTATATCAGAATCGACTCGAGAGAAGCTATAATAAGAAAATCCATCCATGTCAGTTCTAGGTAGGGGACTTCATGCACAAAGAAAATTAGAAAGTGGGTACTGATCAAGAAAAGAAAGGTAAGTTAGAGGTCACTTGGAAAGGTCCCTACATTTTCACTGCATGCTTCGAATCTGGGGCATATCAGTTATCTACTTCTAAAGGAGAAACCTTGAATGATCCTATCAATATCATTCATCTTAGGCACTTCTATGCCTGACAGTTGTTCATTCCAGTCATCTACAAAAATCCATAAAAAGTATAAAAAGTCCTAAAAAAATCATTGTCTTGGTGAAAATCTGGTAAACAGATGCCTTAATGATAGCAAAAAAAAGAGTAAAGAAAAATAAATCATCCAATGGTGAAAACCTAGCAATCGGGCTCACCCATAGTGGACCGTATCATTATCTATCAAAATATCATTCTCCTCCTTCTCCCTCATCCCAATCCACTTTGGCCTAATCATTACCTATATTTCCTAGATGTTCCACTATTGTACGCACCAGTCTACATCACTCCTCCTATCCTCTATCCTAAGCTTTTGTACATATCTATCCTATATATACTCATCAGTCTTTGTTGTATATATATCATCCTATCCCAATCCCTAACCTTTAGTCTTGTAAATATCTTGTCTATGTCAGTATAGTCTTGTGTTTGGTCCCACTTGTACATATCTTGTGTCCTTGGTCAGTATCCTTGTAGAAAGTGATCCAGTTCCATTCCAAATCCTATGTTTCAGCAAGTTCCTTTTGACAAAGTCATGCTTTGACAATTTGATCTCAATGCATCTTTTGGCCAATCACGTTCACACTTGACATCTCCATGAAAATGGGTTCGTGAAGGATGTATCCTTCCTCATGTTGACCTAAATCCAATCATCATCATCTCCATCAAAATGGGTCCTTGTAGGGTGTATCCTTGCTCTTGTTGACCTAAATCCAATCAAAATTCCATATCATTTGATCTATCTAGCAAAAGGCATCTTGTTGTTGAATTTTTGATCTTGAAATTTGATTTTGGTTCTTGATTGTCATTCCTGATTCTTTTTAGTTGTTATCCTTCTCAATGTTGCCATGATTATTTACATCATGGTATGCTGTGTATGGATGCACTTGGGATAGGGAACTTGGTATTTTTGTTTTCTACTTGTGAGTCAGTCAGATGTGACCCTTGTGCATATGTAATCCGTTTGGGTTCGCATGCTTCACTTGGGAAATTTCATTTTGTTTTGGGATTTTCTAGCATTGTTTCCACTATGGTTATTCCTAGGAATCATGTGTGATGCTGGGACAACCCCCGTGTCTTTATTGTGTTAGTCCTCTGCAACACTGGTGAAAATACCTCATGTTCCTAGTAACCTTAGCATGGTCTGTAGCATTTCTATATCAAAATAAGTGCTCAAAATATATGGTAGTATTCCTTCCAAGAATACCCCTTGCTCAAGATTCAAGAAAATCCCCCCCATCCAATCCCCAACAAAAGAAATCCTATCAACCTTAACAACCATCTTATCTTACCAATCAACTCCTTCCATCCTAGCAATGATCCTAATCCTTCCTTCCACTACACCTCATCCCTTGTACCCGATGCAAACTTGAATCCCATATTGCCTACCGTCACCCTCTTCTTCTTCTTCTTCTTTCCCCTTTCCTGTCAATCTTAGCCATCTTTTTGAGATGCCGTCAGAGCTTCTTTGTTTCTTCCTATCGCCCTCTCGAGGGGGCATCACCCTAGTCAAATTATATTCTAATTCTATCCTAATTGCCATTTTGGGGCAAATTTGTTGCCTACGTCACATCTTTGCGTCTCCTATTATTTTAAACATCTTCAAAATAGAGTTATTCTAACACTATGTTGAAGAGGGAAAAAATGTAGACACCTAAATCTGATTAACATAATCTAATCATATTTAGTGCCTTCTAGGACATTATAAACTAAGTAATCAGTCATTACCTAATTAATCTATGTTATCCTATAAGCCTAATTAATTCATTTAATTGGCTATAGTATGATTAATTATTAAATGGGAACTAATGGCCTAATAGTTAATTAAATCCCCTTTCCCCTATTAGATTAAATGAATGTATTTATTCATTTAGTTTAATTCATATTATCCTCTTTTCCTCCCCTTATGATTTAAATAGTTAAATCTATTCTATTTAAGGATATGGATTCATAACCTTAACCCCTAACCTAACCAATCCCATCCATGTAACCCTGAGTTCAAACCCATCCCAACCCCTTCACACATGCTAACCCTTCTTTATTAGCTAATTAACCCTAATTATCTAATTAAATCCTCCACTCATTCTCTCTCCTCCCATCACCATCTCCCTAATCACCTATCTTAAACCCTAACCCTAATCCTAAACTCCTCCTAAGCTTATCACATTTGTAAATCCTTGGATTAGAAATTCAACCCTTTCCCAAAGTCAGCATTCTCAAGCCATCTCTTATCCCCTCAACCATACCTCATTAAGACCCTCATAAATGCCTCATTAATGCTTTTACATTCCTCTTTAATGCTCTTACAACCCTCATTACTCACCTTATCTCTAAGAGTCTTCTCTTATCCCATTGCACATGGACCAAGATGGTCACATTCCTCATCCACTCTCCTTGTGACACTTGTCACAATGAGAGGAACTTAAATAAAGTGCAATCCTTGTGCTCTCTTCTAGGTGCATATGAGCCCCTCTCCAAGTTTTCATCTTGACCACTCATTCTTAGTTCATTTTCCTATAAGTAGAACCTCATTCCTTCATAAATTTATCCATATTTTATGCAAAATTATAATATCAATTTGAAGAAAACCTCTTGAAGCTTGGAGCATGCATCATCCTTGAGAACACATCCATAATCATAGACATATCAAATGATCAAAAGGGAGCTTGAATTCCATTTTAGGGAGGTTTGCACTCCTTAATCTATTATGGTTTTTTAAGTTTTCCTTTTCAGTCCAATCATGTATGTAGCTATGATTTATAGTTATTAAGTGTTTTAAATTCTTATTATGCTCCTTTTATAACTGATTTTCACCTCTCACACTTATCATCTTCAATATCTTTCTCTAATTCATCCACAATTGCTATGTTTTGATTATTTTTCGTGATCATCCAGTAGTTGATTCCCAAATATAGCAAATGTGTTCTCATCTTGTTCTTCCAATTGTCAAAGTTTTCAGGATCAAATTTTAGAGTATCCTTCGTATATTAATTCTTCTTTTGGATTACCTCAAGCTATTAAGATTTATTCTTAAGGATTGGTAACTCTGATACCAATTGTTAGGAATAATAGCCCACAAGCACAATTAAGAGGGGGGGGGCAGGTGAATCAGTTGGGATATAGAATATTAAAATTTATACTTTATAAACCAAAACTACAATACAAATGATAACACAGAAATGCCAACATAATAACACAATAATTTTTGTCGAGGAAACCCTATTAAAGGTAAAATCCTGATGGGAATCAACACCCACAAATAATGTACTAAGAGTATAGTATCCCTGTTAAAATATTTAGCCCTGTTAGGAGCTTATTACAATATTATAGTACATAGTCCATGTTAGAGGACATACCATGTTAGGAGTCAAGAAAAATAGTAGGCTCACTACCCAAATAAGGTTAAGTCCACCCTCAAGGACTCATAATTAGAACAAGTGTATATAAGAAATATACAATCTAGTGAACTGTCTGATAGCAACTATTTGTGCTTGGTCAATTCCAATGAATTATTCTTATGACAAACTCTTCTCTACATACAAAAGAAAAACAATCCTCACAGATTTCACACTTCTCTAAATTTTCAATCTCTACCACACCTTTTAAAAGAAAATATCACTCATATATACCCTATTACAATAATTCATTAGGTCGGCAAATTAAGCTTTCCCAAATACACAAACAATTAATAAGGTTGGCCAATTAGACTTTCCAATATACAAATAATTGTTTAATCCCTTGCTAAGATACACACGGTACCTATAACACATAAAAATAAATTACAATCCATCATTTATACTCCAAGATCTGCAATCCATGCTCACAATTCATAATACACACTACATGTCAGAAGTCGACCACCAAAATAGGTCTCCTCTAGAATACATGCCACAATTGATGTCACTAGTACTCTCACAACTATTGATTAGTAAAAAATATTCTTGAATATGTCCTCTATCATCCCATAAGCTCTCATATGCTAAAACATCTTCATTTGTAAGATATACACAAGATACATAGACCTGCTCTGTCAAGAAACACTGTCACAATTCAGAAGCTAGTCTTCACTAAATCATCTATAACATCACCAATATGTAACCTCAAGTCAAGATACCTTAGGAATAAGGTCATTACACATCAGTATCCATATCCCTATCTTCAATAATTCTGAATCATCCGTATAGTTTCCATACACTTCAGTCAGTCAAATAACCAGTATGTTCTCTTCATAGAAACATATGTTGACATCAGTGACAAAACATGAATATCAACAACATGAATAGTATCCAAATCTGATATCATCCAACACTCAAGATAGACCATTCATTATGGGTTGGAAAATTTTTATGTTGTGCACAAGGATGGAAAGTCTTATACTCTCACACCCCTACCTAGCTATATTGCTGATGAAGGTAGAAACATCATTCTATTTGGTTCAAAAACTTATATTAATTTGTAGGTACAAGAGGTACAGTGATCTGTGGCATCAGATCATAAGAAAAGGACCACTTTATTGGTCATGAAATCTGAATTTTATGACAATCATAGAAACCTAACTATGAAGCAACAAACATAGAATCAAGAAGGTGTCATGGTTTGCACTTTTTGGTGTCCTTTGAGGTAACCCATGAAGGAAGGTGGGGTAGTATCTATGAAGGACAAGGAAAAGGGTCTATTTGATCCTGAGTGATGATTAAAGGGCAATTTTAGAGGACACAAATTGACTATCCTAAACAACAAGAACACAAGGACAATGTTTACAATAAGTTTTCTTTTATAGGTTCTAACTCTTTGAGTACAAGTTTTAGTCATAGAAACTATTGGAAATCTCAAATTCTGGAGAAATTTGGAGTGACCAAATTGAAAATTTCTCCAAGGCAAAGTTACTGCCACAAAAAACTTTTGAAAAGGTATTCTTTGCATGCTAGTATATTGAGACCCAAATTTTTTCATGAGAAATCACTTAGGGGACATGTGCACCTGCACCTATCATTGAGAATGTATATTGGTTTGCAGTTCTCTAAAGTCATTATGGATGTGTGTTTGGGATAGCTGTTTAGACATGTTGACACAGATCTACATTATGCATATATTCATTTTTTACTAAATCACCCACTTTGAAGGTTTGTATCTTTGTGCAGATTGATATTCATGACATAAGGATTATTCTGAGGTGTTTTAGGCATGAGAGGGAATATCCATGTCCATTTTTACGTCCCTGTGAGTTAATATGAAAAGTTTTCCAAATCCATTCTATTTGTAATTTATTATGTTTCTCAGTGTGAATTGTAGAATTATAAAGTACCCTACTTTGGGGTCCCACAGTTTCCACCCAGTTGAATGACATAAGGATTTGAATGTTACCCTACATTTTAAACATGAAGATGTACCTCCATGAATATTTTTAGATCATGATCAATCTATTTCACCATTTTTCTCAGCCGATTCCAAATCTAGCTTGTGGAATTTCACTGTGTTTGAATTCATAAAGTTAGTAATAGGCTGAATTTGAAGAGAAATTTTGGTTGACCTATTGACCATTAGAAAAATATAGTTGAAGCCACATAATACCTATGTGAAATTGAATCTAGTTCTAGACCTTCAGACCATAAGGGGTTCATTTTATTTATTTGTAAAACCAAATTGAATCAGGAGTTTATTCAGTTTTCAGTGGATGCAACAGTAAAGTTTTCTAGGAGGCTGACCTTGTAGGATAACATTCTGGTGCCAAATGAACATCACAACAAGTGAGTTGATTCCTTATACTCTTTGTATCTAGGTTTACTACCAGGATCAAAGATGGAGTCAACAAATAGCTCAATATTTTTCTAGGTTAAGATCTAATTGCAATTTTGTTAGTTTTCAATCTGCACCGAGATAAGTTTTCCAGGGAACTGACTTGACATATTAATATCTTGATGCCTCTTGATGGTCATGATGATTAAGTTAGTTATCTAATTTGTATGCATGAAGGTGTACTATCTTGGAAAGTTTCAAGGATCTAGCAATTGGTTTCTATGTTTCACAAGATAATTTTGGAGATGGTTTATTATGTTTTTGCATCTGTATCCTTACAATTTTTCCAAGTGGCTATGTTTGGTAAGAAATATCTCACATTCGGGTTGGATTCAGTTGAAGCCCTTTTTCATGCATACTCAATATAGATAAATGAACAAGCTAACCAAGTGATAGGAATTCAGGACATGGTTTGATACTTATGCAGAGGTAAATCTGAAATTAGTTTATTATGTTTTCACATCTCCACTTTGAAAGATTCACACTAGTCAACTTTTATCATTGATGATTTTCAAACCTAAAATGTTGGGGAAGATCCATGTGGCACACCTATTCTATGTAACTTGATGAACAAATCATTTTAGTAATATCTTTATTTAAGTACAATTTATATTTTATCATGAGGTGTGTTATAGGTTCTCAAGTTAGGGTTGGTATGTTTAGTTGCATAGAAAATACAATGGATGAATTTGATAGTAAAAATATTTCACCTCATGCATAGTCAAAGGGAATCATTTTGCGTGGTGAATATGTGCAGATCAATTTGTATTTCCACTAGTTTGTTGGGCTTAGTTCTATGTTTTGATCACTTTTTGGATCCATTTCTAGAGGCCACTTACAGGCATGTATGTGTGAGGATCCAAGATATATTTTGATAAATGTTCAAGTTTGAGAAAACTGCCAGAAGGAATTTGCAAACATGCAACAGTCACAATAATTTCATTGCGATATTATTCTAGTCTGAAGATGCTTCCCAACAGGTTCAGTGAGCTCACTTTTCTACACTATTTATACTTGGAAGAAGAGTGGTTTTGGAAAGGGTGATAACATGATGTAGAGAAAGTAGCCACACAACCTAGATTGGTCTTCTTTAACTAGAATAACCTCAAATCCCTACCTTAAGCCTTCTCTTTGATGCAACAACTTCTAGAGGGTCTATACCTTCTCTCCTAAATGTTCTTCCTATGCCATAACTCTCCCTGACTCCTAGGGACTTCCCACAACTTGGATCCAATTTGGGCGTTACGGATCAATTCCCTCAAATAGAAAAAATGAAGGATTTATTATCCGAGCTATATGGGAACTCAATTCAATGGTGGGAAGGCCTTATCCTGACCTAATACACTAGGAATAACTCACTTTTGAAGTTCCTAAACACCCACAACCTATCCTACTCAAATTAGGATAGTCGAGCTTGTAGCCTTTCATACACTATTTTTCATGGATAACTTTCAACTTCTCCAAAGGAACTTTTAGGATACCCTTTATCCCCTTACAAAACCTAAGCGATGGATTTTTGAATTCACTCTTGCAGTATCAAACTATCACTCTATCCACAAGCTGAATTGGCTAGACCAGGCTTGGATAACAAAGAAACTATTTTAAAATGGGTACATGAAACCAATTCAACCCCTTAGGACTCTTCCTTGTCCTCTAAATGGTCAATCCCAACCATTCGTAAAGTCTCTTCAATCACTGAGACTGATTATCCACTCTCTCTCCTACCTTCCTGGTCAAATACATAGAGATATTTTACTTAGGGCTGGGTGGCAAACCCCTAAAATAGACTCCTCTATTTCTGTGCTTCAGGAATCTCTAAGATACCCTCCCTAACTTTCCTTCCCCAAAAGGGCCATTATTTTTCCATGGTGGGAAAGAAAGTTAGGGCTCCATAACTAATTTACCCTCATTTTTTGGGGTCTGCACAACCAATGAACTTGCAAATTATTTTTCTCACACAAAACAAAACCAAATCACCCCAAACCAAAGGCATAGATAAGATAGATCCCTAAGAACACAAAATCAAATTGATTTTCATCTGTACCAATCCATATAGAATCTTCAAACTCAAAAAAATAGTAAGTGTTTACAAAATAAAATAATTCCTTATTGGTTTCCTCTTCCTAAAGTCCATACAATCATTTCCAACCCATGAATGGGATTCAAACATGTTTAAATACTATTTTCAATGGTCATAACAATAATTTAAATTGTTATGGACCAAATTTGCGACTTTTCAACTATACCGAGCATCTTTTTGAAAAGTTGTCAATGTTGTCAAACAACATTTTTGAAAATTTTGCTAATTTGCAAATTTTGCACACTTAGACTTATGAAATTCCATATATGGATTTAGAACATATCCTAATGACCTAATACCCAATGAGAAACATAGAAAACACAGCTTTATTCCCATTTGATCACTTTGGCATCCTAGTTTATAATTGCACCTAGGATCCAAAAGATCTTACACTAGACTTATTACATTTTCTCATTTATCAACTGATCCCAAAGGATCCTAATCTATCCTAGGGAATAACATGAAGGACATATCTGTGGTTCCTTGCACCATACACCTCAGGCCATTGAAACTTAGGTCCCTTGAGTTGTAATGTCTGCAATTTGGAGGCCCATCTTCTGAATGTCCTTCTCTGTTAGCCATGTAGCATCTTCCAAAGGTTTGTCCTTCCACTTGATTAGATACTCATGATATGCTCTCCTCCTAGTTTGTTTACTAACCCTTGTGTCCAAGAGGGTTTCAACTTCATGTTTATTTGGATGAGGAAGTTGTTGAAGTTCTGCAGCTTCTTGTGTTCCTTCTAGACCGACATCAAAGACATCAGAACCTTTATAGGCATAAATATCACATACATTGAAGGTTTTAGAAAATCCAATGTTTGGAGGTAAATCAAATTTATAGGCATTAGTTCCACATTTTTGCAATATCTTGAAGGGTCCCAACTTCATCATCAATTTGGTATACTTCACTTTAGGAAGTCTCTCTGCTCGGAGGTGGATCATCACCATATCCCCTACCTTATACTACACATCCCTTCTTCTTTTATCTATTATCTCCTTGTATTTCCCTGAAGTTTTTTCAAGTCTTCTCCTAACTTCCTGGTGAAGTTCCTTTATAAAATCTACAAATTATTCTACTTGTTCACTCTTTCTTTCCATAATACTCATATTTCTTAACTCCATTACACCTCTAGGGTGTGTCCCATATACAAGTTGAAATGGGCTATGACCAGTGCTCCTATTCATTGAGTCATTATAGGAAAATTCTTCTTGTGGTATTACTGCATCCCATGTGGCTCCATGGTCTTTTGTCAAGCAAATTAATAGGTTCCCAAGTGACCTATTTATGACCTATTTCTATCTATCTGTTTGAGGATGATATGTCGATGAGTATGACAGATTTGTCCCTAATCTTTTCCACAATTTCCTCCATAAATGTCCAAGGAGTTTTTAATCCCTGTAAGAGATTATGGTCATTGGCAATCCATGCAACCTCACTACTTCCTTGAATAATATCCCTTCTATATGAGAGACATCATGGGTTATTTTGCAAGGTAGGAATTGGGCCATTTTGGAAAACCTATGCACTACCACATAGATACTATCATATCCGTATTTGGTTCTTTGTAAGCCCAATACAAAGTCCATACTGATGGAGTCCCAAGGCTTCATTGGGATGGGTAAAGGGTTATACAATCCTTAATTGGATGATATACCCTTGTCTTTCTGACAAACCATTCACTTCTCAACAAACTGTCTTACCTCTGACTGCATTTTGGGCCAAAAATAGAACCTTCTTACCATCTCCAAAGTTTTGTCCAATCCAAAGGTACCTCCTAAGCCTCCATAATGCTTCTCCCTTATGTTTTTCTCTCTCATGGATCCCCTTGGAATACAAAGTTGACTTCCTCTAAAAAGTAAATCCTCTTGCAACATGTATTTTGCAAAATCACTATGATATCTATCACTCATATCCTTGCATACTTGGTAAACCTCTAAAAATTATTCATCATGTTCATACATCCCTTTCATGGAATCGATTCCAACACTTTCCAATTTGACTTCTTGAATGGTCTGATTCCTTCTACTAAGGGAATTTGCAACCTTATCGGCTATACTCTTCTTGTGTGTAATGGTGAAATTATATGCTTGGATGTATTCCATCCACTTGATGTGTCTTTGGTTCAGTTTGTCTTGTCTATTCAAAAAGCTCAAAGCATGATTATTAGTATAAACTATGAACTCCTTAGGAAAAAAGTAATGCCTCCATTTCCTTAAAGACTTAACCATTGCATACATTTCCAAATTATAGGTTGAATACCTTTGGTTTTCCTCATTCAACTTATCACTAAAGAAGGCTACTAGTTTTCCTTCTTGGCTTAGGACCCCCTATGGCGCTATTTCTAGCATCACACTCTATTGTGAACATTTTCTTGAAACTAGAGAAAACTAATATGGGTTCTTCTACTACCCTCCTTTTCAATTAATCAAAATATTTCTCTACTTCATTTGTCCATACAAAATGAAACTTTCTTCCACCCTTGATTGTTTCAATCGTAGGGGCACAACCATTGCTAAAACCCCTAATAAACTTTCTATAAAAACTGGCTAGTCCATGAAATTTTTTTACCTCACTAGCAGTCCTTAGTGTGGGCCAGTTGAGTATGGCCTCCACCTTCTCTAGATCCATTTTGATATTTCCCCTTGAGATGAAAAATCCAAGGAACACCAACTCTTATTGCAAGAAGACACATTTATCCAAATTGACCTTTAACTTTTCTTGTTTAAGCCTTTCCAAAACCAACTCCAAGTGGGTTAGATTTTCTTCTCTACTCTTACTAAAAATCAATATGTCATCTAGATATACAACCACAAAATGATTAATAAAATTTTTCAATACTTCATTCATGAGCCTCATGAATGTGCTTGGAGAATTTGAGAGGCCAATGGGCATCACCAACCATTCATAGAGACCTTCATTGGTCTTGAATGCAGTCTTCCACTCATCCCCCCGTCTAATCCAGATCTAATGGTACCCACTTTGCAAATCCAACTTGGAGTAATATCTATCCCCTCCTAGGCAATTCATTAAGTCCTCCATTCTAGGCATAGGGAATCTATATCTGATAGTGATTTTGTATATGGCTCTAGAGCCAGTACATAATCTCCATGTACCCTCTTTCTTTGGAGCCAATAGTGCAGGGACTGCACAAGGAGTGATACTCCTTTTAATGAACCCTTTCTTTATAAATTCTTCAACTTGTCTGGCTAACTCCTCATTCTGACCTTGTTTCAATTTATATGCATCTTTATTAGGCAATGTGGATGTTAGGGTTTTTTCTTGTAGGGCCTTGTTAATGCTTGAATACTTAAATAACTCTATGACTACCAATGCCTCTTATACTCTGACTCAAGCAAGAAAAAAAAATAATTGATGAGGTATTTTTGATAACACAAGGGATACCTATTATCACCTCCTTCTTTTTTGAGATCCACTGGCTTAGGCAGGTTTTACCTATGATTGACTACTGACTTGACAGTATCTTTAGAGTGGATTTTTCTTATGTGCTGAATGCGCTATTCCTATATGGATGCATAGATGATAATGCAAATAACTATGATTATTCTGAGGAAGAGCTTTACAATCCAAATCATTATCTTGATGATGACAGGAAACAACATAATAAGGAATTTCATCTTTCTTTCCTTTTATAATTCTTATGAATTCAGGAGGAATAACCTATTTGATTCTCTTTAAGAAATCAACAAATTCCAACTGTAAACTCTGTGAGTACAATTGATTTTAAATATATGCTCTGAAGGTAATTTATTTTGAATAGTTTTAAATTTTTTGGATTATGATGGATCACCAAACAAGTTCTAGACTAGTGCCTATCCTTGGGCTATAGAGTCAAAAGATATAAATCCACGGAAAATAAACAAATAAAAGTACTATAGGATGCCTTACAACCTATATACAACTCAGGTAAAGTGCCTTACAAATTACCCTGTCACTCCCACAATGTTATATCAAATCTTTAATTACTATTTTACTCTCTGAAACCACTCACAAAGTTTAATTCTCCCCTTAGAAGAAACTTGCAAATAATTAGATAACTACCTTGTAGCCAATATGCTTAACATGCCTTAAAAATTAAACATAAAAGAGTACACTCAATAAGAAAAGAGATAATAACAATATGGAATAAAGCTACACTATATTTTATTCATAAATTCCTGCTTCAATACATATCAAGGCTAAAAGCTCAAAAAGCATAGACTAAAATCTAGAAGTCTGGCTTGCCAATCTATTTCATCTCTCTTCAAAACTATTACAATTGATCTATATATAGGTCTTAAAGCATCTTGGAATCCTTAAGGAAATGATGCAACCAGCTTCGAATGGTTTAAGGAACCTAACCCTAAAAACATAGAAAAGACAAAAAAAAGAATGTTCAAGCGGTGGGAAGACAAGAATAAGGGATGAAATCTAATCTTCTTTTGTCTTCACATGAATTCTAGTGCCTTTGTCTGATAGTGTTCAGGATAGTATCTGATTTTTGTATTGAGACCAAGTGACCACCATTTCAGGCTAACCTACACTTGTCCTTTGTGATTACTAACCTCCATGTGCTCAATGATCAGGTGCCAAGTTTTCCTCTCTATTCTTCATCCAGGACCTCTTCTTCTATTTCAATAGGCTTCTTTTTCCTTGGTTTGGTCTTTAAATCCCATGCTATCACATCCTCCTCTATAGGCCAATTGAAGCTCTGGATACTCTACAGTTGTGCTTCCTTTCTTTCCCATCTGACATCAGTTATGTCTTTGACATCAACTAAGAATTTATTAATGTCAATCTCTACTTTAAAAGCCTCATCCAAAATCTTATTGAAACCTTCCATATCAAGATCAGAATCTATAATAAATGTCTCTTTACTAGGTAGTCTACTGTCAAATTCATTTCTCCATGCCTCCAAGGCCTTAGTTTTATCATCTTCTCCCTTTAGTGGATGAACAAATCTACTAAAAATTGGCCCAAACAGGCTCATCATTGCCTCTATCTGATTTAATTTACCTTTAAAGAAAGGTAAATTCACATTTACTTTCTTGATCTCATCTTCTACCATTGTCACAATCTCTAGCAGATCTAGCCTATGTGGCTGTAAAGAAGCCAATCTCTGAAAAAGCTGTATCCTAGAAGACCATGTTCAAAAATAAGGGCTTAAGGTAGAGATATACCATGTCACCTCAACATATAAAGTAGGTAATTTACTGTATGTATTTAGGATTATATCAGTTTTATCTTTTAAGACATCAATCCTATGCTGGAGTATATTCAAAAATGCATTTATAGCAATTTCATTATCCTTCTTAGCTATATCATCTATTTTTACTTCTTCCCTTGTTTCAACCTTTTCTTCTATTTGTGGAGGCTATTCTGAAGGTACATATACCACTTCTGACTTTCCACACAATTGTTTAGTCAATTCAAAAATTACCTTATCTTGCTGATGAATCTTGATGTGGCATAGCTCTCTATCCTTAGCCAGGGCACTAGCCTCCTCTATCAGGACACCACATTTCTCAGACAATTGCTTTGTCTTATCCTCATTCAAATGTGCCCAATGTGTCATTATTTGGGATATCTCCAAATCACCTATGTTTTGAACTATCCATACCATTTGGTTTCCCACCATGCTCTCTTGAATGTTCAATAATTGAGGCTTCTAGTCCTTAGGACATAGACTCCACATGGAAAAAGCTTGAGAATTTGGACTATATCTGAATCCCTTGATCATATAACCCATTTGAACCTCAGTGATCATTTTTAAATTTGATTTCTTTTTTATTTGATTTATTATAAATGCTGAGGCTAAATCCCAACCTTCAGCAAGTAACATGCCACTTTCCAACACTAACATTCTGGCTTCTTCATGAGTGATGTCTTTAGTTTTAGGATCATATGTCGGTAGAGCTAAAAGAGCCTCATTTGTCACTGCTTCTTCACTAGCTATTCTTAATTCCTCTCTGATGTCTTCCTTCTTTTGCCATCTAAGGAAATCCTTGAATTCATCAGTTTTAATGAAATCATCATCTTCCAAGAACTACTGCTGGTGGATCAATCTCTCATCTATACATGTTCTAAGAGGTAATTCTATGTTTTCTTCTACCTCTTGTTTTAGTTTCTTTCCTTTTCTAATTTCCTTTCTCAAATTATGATCATATACTCTGTTGCCAGGAACAAGAGCACTTACTCTATCCTTTTTTCTCTCTTTTCTCATGTAAGCCTTATCATGAGATGTCTAACCTAGATCAACCTTTTTCCTCTTAGAATTAGGCTCTTCTATATCATCAGGCTGAGTAACTTTAGTCAACTCTATAACATGTTGCTCTTCTCCTTATGCCTGAACTACTTCTACAACATTTTGTTGTGGTTGATCCATAGGAGGTGGACTAACATATTCTTCTTCACTCTCATCTTCATATTTAGACTCTGAATATTCAGGTTCTTGTCCTCCCTTTTTTACATCTAGGACTCTATCCAACTATTCACAGAGTGTGTAAAAGTTGTCCAACATAGCTTTAATTTTATCAAAATATGGAAAATCAAGGTAAAATCCTCCAAATGCTAGTCCATTTCTTTTTATCTATTTTTCTAAATTCAATAGCTCTTGGATTTTTTCTCTTCATACCCTCACTTATCCTTCATCAATGATATTCCTAGTTGCATCCTCCTCCACACAATCACCATGCACATATGTATTTGGTATGGTAGGAGTTAGGAGTTTCTTAGCTCTTGTAATGAATCCCTTTGGATCTATATATCTATACAGTGTTGCTCCCATCTTACAACTTTCCAACCATTTACTTACTAAATCAATAGCACCTTTGCCAATTATAAATTGAAAGATATTGATGTTCCTAGGGGTTAATGTTCCCTTCCTATGTCGTGCAAAGTGTTCATTATCTGTTAACAAAAGCTGCCAAATGAATTCCATTGCTGCAACTCTTGATGGTAAATGATATGGTAGGACATGGGGAGGATGTGTGCATCTATACACTCTAATCATAGTGAAATTCTCCTCTAAAAAGAAGTCTCCCCAATTGTGGTCACCTTCCCACTTATTAAAATACTCACACGGTCTCAACAGCTGTAACTTCTTCACTAGAAGTCTAGTTTTGTTGACACCCAAGCTCTGCATCAAAGGGTAAACAACACTATTTTCAAATCCACAATAATTGTAGTCCTTGGAAGTGAAATTCCATATCTTAATCCAAAATTGGACAGGATTAGGCTGGTCATGAAAAATTCTTTGGGGGTTTAAATTGTTTACATCCATGATGCCATAATTAAAATGCAATAAAATAAACATCAAAATAGAATAGTGTAAGAATTTAGGATCTTTATCCTTCTTCTGTATGGCCACAAACCCTTCATGCATTCTATTAATGATATATTGGATGTAGTCATAGCTGGTGTTGGAATGTACATCTTGTAAATCCAAAACCATCATCAAAATCCCAGCATTTATCTTCTCATCTCCTCCATCCCTACCCAACACCTTACACAAAGCATATGCAATGTATTTGATATAAAAATGTAAATCCTTGAAACAATAAGGTGCAGTTCCTGGCAAAGGGACAATATGGTTTCCAACTTTTTAAGGATATGTTTCTATAATTGATTCCTAGCAATTCTGAGTTGTAACCTATATCTTTCCTCCTGCTTTGTGAAGTTAATTTGAGTAGACATAGTACTATACAAGACGAAGGCTTGCATAAAAGAATTCCTATTCAGAATTAACAATGCAGTACCATCACTCCTTTTAATTGTCTTTAAAAAGGGTTCATAGTGGTTTTCTAGACCTAGAAAAAAGTCTACATCTACGAAAACATCAGGAATAATTAACCTAGCCAAATCTCTACTCCAAGGGTTTGATATTGGTATGGCCTTATCAGCATTCTAATAAAAGTAATTGTAAAGAGAAAAACCTATGGACCCTGGTGTCTAGGCATCTCTGATATTGCAGTACTCATCTGCCAATATGTTGGCATTTTCCCTCTTGTTTTGTGTACATCCAGGTAATAGCTTCAAAAAATCATCAGAGAAGTTCATCTTCCCCTTAGCATCTTCATCCACATCATCTCTCTTCCCACTGGTAGATGATACACTAACTACTTTCCTCATTTTGTTATGTTCTCCACTTCCTTTTTACTGATATTGGAACAAATCTTCTCCCAGGACACCTTACTCTTCTATCTACACTGAAGATAATTCAAGAACTCTGAAAACTGAATAAGCACCCTGAATTTGATAAAAACTTTACTGAATTAACAATTCTTTCTTCTTAGACATAGAAAACCTAGCAAATTTTCTTCTCTAAATCTCTGGATGCATGATGAATGAAAATAAACCTAAGATCATCCCTTTATGGTAATTTCACAAAGTACTTAGCTCATTATTGAGGAATACATGTTGTGGTATTAATTCAAATCCTAGCCGTAGCTCATGAAAGTGATAGGAAATGAAATTCAAATGAGTATATTTTTAGAAAAAACCCTTATAAAATTCTAACACAATCACATTCTGATATGATTGACTCTTTATCAGACATCTTTGCTACCTTTTCACATAATCATTAATTCTCTACATTTCTATTGGACAATAAATTTCCATATTGTCATGTTAGCAACTGTCATTTATGTTTTTCTTCATTATAACTATCACTTTTCATATTTGGCGACCTAGCGACTACGCAGTGTCTCCCTGTCGCTGATCAAATCTCTTAACTCTAATTTCTTCTAGAGGTCTAGTGACTGCATGATTCTCTTCACCTTAGCTTAACTTTGGTTTACTCCTGGTGATCACATGACTAAATGAATCCAAGTTGCTAGAAGAATAGCCTAACTCTAAGTTTATTTGGAGACCCCATGACTATGGTTACTTTTCCATTTGTTAAACTTTGACTACTAAGTCTTTGAATGCTCCTTTTCTTTTACGAGACCCCACAACAACCCTTAGTCACTTAATCATTGAATAAAACTTCTCTTTAATATTTCCTTTGGAGACTCAACAACAAAGCCTATGAAACTTTATTTTATCATTTTGAATTCAATTTGGAGACTAAGCAACTAAAGCTCAGTCTCAATGTCACGAGAACATTTTTACTCTATGCAAATTTTATAGAGACTCAATGACTACCATTGATCTTATCTTATTCTGCATCTAACAGCTTTGCTAAGTGGCTAATTTTATTCTTGAAACCCTAAAACATCTGGAGACAACACATCCATAGTAAAATATATACCTTTACATCTTTAGTCTCTTAATCACCAAATAATACTTTTCCATTTGGAGACCACATGACTGATGCTCTTTGCCTTATTCATTTTGGACACATGTCTCACCTTTACTTGTTTGTCTCCAAGTCGCTAGAAAAATTCTTACTTATCAATTTTGACTAGCGACTATCCGACCACCATATATCTTATTTTAATCTATAGTTTATCACCAAGTCTCTAAACCTTTTATTTAACTCAACTTTTATGGAGACATGGTGACTGAAGCTTTTTTCACTCATCATTAACTGTGTTCTGATTTGGAAATTCCGTGACTGAAGGAATCGCTAAGTCTCATGATAATCTACTAATTGTAGGATATATTGCGCGACACCGTGACTTAACCCTTTTGTCTCCATGTTGCCAAATCATGTTTTCTCCATTGGGATACTTCGCAACAAAGGTTTATCGCTAAGTCTTATGACTTATAAGGTATATTATTTTGTTTTTAGAGACATCCTGACCAAAGTGAATTGTTAAGTCTCTTTATAAAATGGAATATTTGTTTAACATTAGGAGAGTGACTAAGCTTAAAAAGCACATGATAATTTAAGATTTTCAAAAAGTAACTCAAAAATATAAACCTAATTAACATATCTAGGGTTTTTGACACTTTTGCATATAATGGAACCTAAGATAGGGGTTTTTACCATTTCTCTAGATTTTGACCTAAAATCATGGAACTTTCTCAGGGACCTTGTAGATTTGGACATATTTTTAGATTTTGTGCACTTCTCAGTCATGAAGATATCAAAAAAATTTAGGGTAAACACCAGAACTGGGAATACAACCAATAGTGGCTCTATTTGAGGATTGACTAAACATAGTTTATGACAAAGAACCATAGAATCTCTGGTTGCAGACCACATCAAAAAATGGGAGGGACACCAACTAACCAGTTACAGAAAGGAAACTATTTACAGTATTATACATACTTACTTGTGCATGAACTTTGGCTCTTAGTTGAAAAAGGGCTTGAGAAATTGCACATGCACAGGCAACTCAAAATCTTCTCCATTCATATTCTTCAATAGGTAAAAGTATTTTCCAAAGATCTGTGAGACAAGAAATGGTCCATGCCATAAGGACTCAAATTTTTTGTGTTTTCCTTTATCTTCCGCTCTTGCATTCCACTAAAGAACTAGGTCACCTGGTTGGAATTTTCTTTTAGTAGCCCTTCTGTCAAACATATATTTCATCTTCTATTGTAACTTAATGTTTTCTTTCTAGCTATTTCTTATTATCTCATCCAACTCTACCAACTGGATCATTCTATTTTGCATAGTGTCAGAAACATCTAACTGTTCTTCTTGTATAAACTGATATATTGGTAATAAATTATTTATAGGCATTCTTGACTGTAATCCATATACCTTCTCAAATGGAGACTTTCTTGTTTCTCTCTTAACTGTTATTCTGTCAACTGAAAGTGCTAGCTTTAATTTAGTATGCCATGCTTTCTTATTCTTTTCAAGATTTCTTTTCAATATTTTCAATATACTTTTATTACTAGACTCAGCTTGTCCATTTTCCTATGGATGATATGGGGATGAATATGATATTGTAATCCCATATTTCTCACAGAAATCTGTCATTTCTTCTTATCTAAAACTCATGGCATTACCCATTACTAATTTAGAAGGTACATCGAATCTAGTCATAATATTTTCCATTAAAAATTCAGTGACTACACTGCTTGTTGCCTTTTTTGTAGGAATGGCCTCAATCCATTTGGTAAAATAATCTATGGCTAAAAGTATCCAATTGTGTCCTCCACTAGACTTCTTTGAAATTCACCAATGAAATCAATTCCCCGCATAGTAAAAGGGGCTTTAGTACTTACTGGGTTCAACAATAGAGCTCTTAAAAATTTAAGCTTATTTGAGAACCATTGACAAGGCTCACACTTTCTGACATATTCATAGGTATCTTTGAATAAAATGGGCCAATAATACCCAGCCCTTACAATCTTGTGGGCAGTGGTCTTGGCATAAAAATGACCTCCACATTCTCCTGCATTTATTTCACTTAAAACCTTTTTAGCTTTGTATTTATCCAGACATAACAATAATACACCATTCTTATCCTTCTAATATAAGTCTCCTTGAATCAAAGTGTATCTTTGGGTTTGCAATTTTAGATTTCTTTTTTGATTTTATGTCATATGATCAGGACATTTGGCATTTTTTAAGAAAAACACAATATTAGTATAGAATGGTTGCCTTTCTATGCTTGTAATAGTTTGATCATGTATCTTTGTATGATTTATATGTACTAAATCCAAGTTTTCTTTTGTCATGAGTTTTGCCAAACCTTGGCCTCTTATCAAATTTGTAATATGGATCTCAAGGTTAAATTCCTAAATCCTGGTTATCCATTTATATCTCTTACCAGTAACCTCTAACTGTGTAAAAATATCTTTCACTACTGAGTGAGGAACATATGCTTATATCTGAGCACAGACCAAATATGGCCTAAAAGACTTTCCAACTTTTACCAATGCATAAACCTACTTTTCCATCATCTCTTAATTAAGTTCTGTAGCTTGTAGAGATTTAATATAAAAATCTATTGGATGTTCAAATCCTTGTTCATCTTTTTGTAGTAAAACACCAGCAATTGTATGATAAGATGCAAATGAAAACAAAGAAAAGGGCTTACTATAATCTAGAGATTTTAGAACTGGAGCCTCTTGTACTGATTTCTTTATTTTCTCAAATGTCTATTGGGCTTCTTCATTCCAAATAAATTTTGCATCTTTCTTTAGCAACTTTACAATAGGTTTAACAATCTCTGCAAAATTTGCTATAAACCTTTTGAAAAAATTGATCTTTCCTAATAAATATTGCACTCCTTTTAGGTTCTTTGGAGCAATAACTTTCTAAATTGCTTCCACTCTTTCAGGGTCTATTCTTACCCCCTCCTTAGACACTATATGTCCAAGCAACTTTCCCTCTTGTACTGCAAAATGAAATTTCTTGGGATTCAGTGAAACACCATATTCTAAAGCTTTATTGAAAATTTTACCTAGGTGCTCACAGTGATCCTCAGTTCTCTTAGAATATGCAGTTAAATCATCTTGATAAATGACCATAAATAAATCAATGAATTCTTTAAAAGAAACATCCATGGCCCTTTGAAAAGTTGCTCCTGCATTTATCAGTCCAAATGGCATTCTGATATAAACATAGGTTCCACATGGAGTGGTAAATATAGTTTTGTACTATTTTGATTCTTTAACTAAGACATGGTTATATCTTGAGAAACCATCCATCATAGAAAACAACTCACAATCGATCACCTTGTGTAACATTGCTTCCATATTAGGCAAGGAATAATTATCTTTTAATGAAGCAATATTTAAATTTCTGAAGTCCACACACAGTATAATATCACCATTCTTCTTTCTGACTGATACCAGATTTGATACCCAAGTTGAGTGTCTAATTGGCTGGATTATTGGTGCAGAGCCCTCACTACCAACACATCACTGATTCAAGACTATTTCAGTCAGGGAATTACATGAACATGGCACTATATTCATACTCATCTCCACTTAATGAATCATGATGGGGATCATCATCATTTAGGTTGTTATGTA